>JAKOGI010000617.1:0-55000 GCA_029747015.1 Carnegiea gigantea
ATGGAAGAGATAGACAAGCATTTCTACTATCATAAATCTTTAATACCATAAATCTCCAATGATATATTAATAACCTTCACTAACCAACCTTCTCACCCGCTAATCTCTACTCTCCGTACTCCATATTCCATCAAGGAAATCAAACCTGGCTCTGACACCAAATTTATAACACCCCCAAAATAAACATGTTTTACTGTTTGTATTCTCCTTTATAAATCCCTGAATTATGGACTAACAAATTTGATGATAGAGATGATAAACCTAATCATTGAGGCGTTACCGCCGTCCCAAAAAGGATAATGCTTAAAGTAAATGTAACACTCCCAACCTCACACGGGTCGTGTTACACACCACAGTCTTTCCCTGGGGAAAGAGTGTTAAGGCAACTTGCTTAAACCTATCTGGAACATAACTTGTTGAGACTCAATATTTAAAACTAAAGCCACTATAACATAATTGGGTCTTGACTTTAATCCTAGGGCTAGGAATGCTAGGATTTTCTCAATTTTCTGGGGAAAAACGGGCAGAATTTCCCCTAAAAACTGACCGTCTCCCAGGCCTAAAGCCTTACAATATAACCCTGCAATACCTAAAGGTAGAAAATAATACCAACAACTCAATGGCTACACACCAGAGTCCACAACTCCACGGGCCACACGCCCGGAGTGTACAGAGCTTTTCATTTTTCATAAACTTTACAAGGAAAATGATTAATTACATAACCTTACAATCACAATCGACATTACATAACGATATCATAAACACAGCAATATAGTCCAACCAAGTCTACTCTGGGCGCTTCACGCATCAGTCATATACCTGTGGATCTGGGAAAAGGAGAAAAGTAATGGGAATGAGCAACCACCGCTCAGTGAATAAACCCTCTCTCTCAAAACATACTTAAAATATATATTAACGTATGAAAGCCTTTCATAATTTATTTTAGTTAAAGAGCTTTCACATAATACATCATATTCAAACCATAAACCAAGCGAAGGAATAGTCATACCAAAAAGCTTAACTTTAGTAGAGACCGTAAAACATTAACCTACCATAATAAAGTTATGTAAACCCAGAAACATAGCATAAAAGGGCGTTTTACACATAATCTTCACTTACAAAAAAAAAAAATACACACGTAGTAACTTATTCACGTAAATGAGGAGACTAGACTCTTAGAGGTACTTTGTTACTGCCATCCCGAGTCGGCCAAACTCGAGCGGCAACATACGCCTATCCGGACAGACATCATACTATGCTGAGACATAATTTTCATACTTAGACTTCAGGCGGGAATCAAACCACCATCCCTGAATCTATCATAACGTAACATATGTGATACCAGGCGGGAACTAAGCCACCATCCCTGGGTCTCAGACTTAAGCTTAAAGTTTCTAGAGTAGCTCCTCCACGGATACATAGACATAAACATAACCATTCGTACACATACATACTTGTACTGATTTATATATATGCCTTAGGAACTTATAACATTCATGCACATACATACTTAGTAGACAAACATGCTTATACGCATTCATATATAGGTTTTATGAACTTAAAACAAGAAAACATAATTTTCTTACGACTTTAGCTTTAGACAAACAACAAGAAAGGCCTCTTAAAAACATGATGAGTATACTAACTCACGATTCAAAACTTGGTAGTTACTAGTGTGCACTTGAAAGCTAGGATTCGTAAATAATCACCTTCAGCTGCCCTTTTACGCTCATTACAATCTTTCAAACGCAAAAGGATGAACATGATACAAGCTAAGTTTACTAACTCATAAATCGATTTCGTGAATAGTTTAAAAGCTTTTCATAATCGAAATAAATTTGCTAACGTGTAAACTAACATCGTAATATACGTTTACGAGTTCGTAAAACGACTTCATTTCTAACTTAAAAGCTTCGTATAAACGTAATTAGTTTGCTAAATCGTAAAACGATTCCGTTTTCAACTTAAAAGCTTCTTAATAACGTAATATGTTTGTTAGTTTGTAAAACGTCTTCGTTTTAAACTTACAAGCTTCTTAGAAAGAAAATAAGATTTGTTAGCACGTAAATCAGCTTCATAAATAATTTAAAGACTTCTTATAACGTAAATTGTTTACTAAATCGTAAAACGACATAGTTTCTAGCTTAAATGCTTCGTGTAAATGTAAAACGACTGCTAACTCATAAAACGACTTCACTTTTTAGCTAAAAGCTTCTTTTAAATAGAATTTGTCTGTTAAATCGTAAATCGAAACTCGTTTGAAACATAACGTGTTTAGTTAATGCTTAATTCAAACTAAATTCGAAGCTTAAAAGCTTCTTATAAACGTTATAAGTCTATTAACACATAAATCGACATCCTTTGAAACTTCAAGGCTTCTTAAAAACCTAATAAGCTTGTTAAGTTGTAAAACGATTTCGTTTCTAACTTAAAAGCTTCATATAAACGTAATGCAGCTACTAACTTGCAAAATGACTTCGTTTTTAACTTAAGAAACTTCTTATAGACATAAAACATTTGCTAGTTTGTAAAACGACTTCATTTTTGACTTAAAAGTTTCGTGTGAACGTAATACGCTTATTAACTTGTAAAACGACTTTACTTTAAACTTAAAAGTTTCTTATAAACGTAACATGTTTACTGAATCATAAAACGACTTCGTTTTTAACTAAAAGGCTCTTTTACGAGGCAAACATCTCTATATAAATTTTTTTTTTTTAATGAAAATGCTCCTTGAAATGTAACGGTTTTACCAGCTCTTGACTTGAAACTTCATAAAGACTCAAGGATCTATCTTGAGGCCAACTTATGAAGTAGTGGGTTTTCAAACGCATTAACCCTAGACTAGGTAACCCAAGTTTGTTCGAATGAAATAGTTAGTATTTGTAAACTTCTCAAAACTAGGCTTGAATGTACAGCAAAACAATAAATACCTCTTTTACTTTTATACCACCCTCTTGTATCCCAAACGATCTTCAATGCTAACTAGTTTGATATGAAAATCGAAAGCAACTTTAGAGAGTTATATGCAATTCTAAATCATGAAAGCCACCATTTTAAAACATCTGGCAACCTTTCAAGAATACATTGGTTCTAACCTAGCATAACAAAAGCTTAATTTATTTGTTTGTCCACATATACAATCGAATTCATACAACAACAATCCTATCTACCAATTCAGTAAACTGATTCATATAATTATTATTTGAAATCCTTAAAATCGGAGGGATTAAAGGTTTACCCACCTCGAATCCAAGTTATATGCGTGCAAATTGGCTAGATTGAAGCTAAATTCGAACTCCACACACCCAGAAAATTTGCTGCCTTTGCGTGAGGTTCGAACACCACCAAACCTAAAACCCTAACTTGTGATTTTTGAAGAATTCAAGCACAATTAGCATGAATTGAAGGGAATTAAACCAAGGATTCAATTTATAGAGGTAAGGTTGCTCAAATTCTCACCTACATGCGCGAAATCCTCCGGTATTTGGTCGGTTCTGCGCTGAAATGGGCTCGGCCACGTAGAGGGGAAGATGCCGACACTTAGTGGGCATCACCTGGGGTCCGGTCAGGCCTGAGGCGCGGCGTGGCAGTGAGGAACAGAGGAGAGAAGGCAGGTGTTAAGCTTGAGGTCCGCGAATGGTGGAGGAAGCAGAAGAACGGGCAGAGAGAAGGGGGTGTCGGGTCATGCGTGAAGGAGGAAGAAGAAGCAGGCACGGGGGGGTTCACGCGTGTGGGTTAATTTTAATCCCCTTCTACCTTTTTTTTTCCCCGATTCAATTCTACCACAAAACTTCAATCTATTGTATTAATAATCGAATTCCTGGGCCTCTAATCTCAAATCGAATTCCTAAATATAATCACGGTTCACCTTACCCACCCCTGAGTATATATTGAGGATCGATTTAGTGCATTACAGAACTACTACCAAGGTTCAATAATCTGAACATATTTAGGAATTGCTTTTGTTGAAGTTTCAAGGAATCGAAGGCTTGTCTTGTTACACAACTTTAGGAAATTTATTTTTGGAATCTAAAGTTGAATAGATCATTAACTTAGGCGATATGGCAGTTGTAGGTTGGCGGATATTAAAATAAAATTTTCCAACCCAACAGGCATAATATTTGATAAGCAAGTACGACAAAAATGCGGGTCTCACATTTCTCCCCCACTTATAAAAAGTTTCGTCCTCGAAACTCATATGCTTTGGTCACATGATGGGAAATAAATCCATATATACTTATATAAAAGGGAGTACTTAAAAGAAAGATTTCTTACCGACTTTCATTCACGTCATGGAGTTGTGAGATTCGTGGAGTCATTTTCTGGCTTGGAGATTGTTGCCGCCTTGCCTATTTGCTGACTCAGTCCTTTGATTAGCCTGCATGTTTTCCTGTACTTTCTTTGGACATTGGTTTTGGTAATGCCCAATTTCTCCACACCCAAAGCATGGCCCAGTTAACCTTGCACAGGGCCCATTGTGGAGCTTGCCACATATATCGCATCGAGGCCTTGGCTCATATGGAGTGCGGTCCTTCTGAGATTGATGATTGGAGTTAAGCTTCCTCCCATTCCCACGTAATCCTCCTTGTGAGCTCTCGACCTCATGCTTCCTTTTCTGTTGCGTAGCTAACTCAGATGCCTCAGACTCCTCTATAACATGCTCCACTTTGATGGCTTTCTGGTACATCATTTGGAGATTTGGAAAGGTTAATGTAGCTATGTTTGTTTTTAACTTAGATTTGAGGCCTCTCTCAAATCGTTCCATTTTCATTTCCTCATTCGCCACTTGATGAGGAGCAAACTAACTCAATTCATTAAACTTAGACATATACTCAATCACTGGCATTTTTCCCTGCTTTAAGTTCAAAAATTCCTGCTCCTTAGCCCATTTTACCTCCTTAGGATAGTATTTTTCATCTAATAAACCCTTGAACTGCACCCAAGTTAGTGGTTGTTCACCTTCTTTTAGCTTAACCGTATCCCACCAAAGGCTAGCATCTTTCTTAAATAAGTGAGCTGTAAATCTCACCTTATAATTGGCAAGACACTCCATGACTTCAAACAATCCTTCAATCTTCCTCTTCCAGTACTCATACTGAATTGGGTCTGGTGTTTCGTCAAACGTAGGTGGCTTAAGCTTCAGAAATTTAATTAACATCTCTATCCCATCATTTGGAGGTGGAGGTGGAGGAGGATTTTGCCTCTCTTCCCACATATCGTATACTATCCTAACTCCTGCACTCGTAATAAGACTCCAGGTTACTTATGTGCGTTGTACACATGTGTTACTTATAAACGAATTTCCATCAACCCCCTCCTAGCAAGCTTACAACAGTTTAGCACTTAATACTTAACACTTAATATACAACATACATCGCATAGCACATAACACGTAGCACATAACATATAACTCTTAGCACATAAAAACATATCGACAAGTCAAATCTCATTTTCTTTTATCATTTCATAAAACCCTATAGCTCTGATACCATCAAATGTAACACCCCCAACCTCACGCGGGTCGTGTTACACGCCACAGTCTGTCCCTGGGGAAAGACTGTTAAGGTAAGTTGCTTACACCTATCTGAAACATAACCTGTTGAGACTCAATATTTAAAACTTAAGCCATTATAACATAATTGGGTCTTGAGTTTAATCCTAGGGCTGGGAATGCTAGGATTTTCTCAATTTTCTGGGGCAAAACGGGTGGAATTTCCCCTAAAAACTGACCGTTTCCCAGACTTAAAGCCTTACATTATAACCCTGCAATACCTAAAGGTAGAAAATAACACCAGTAGCTCAACAGCTACACGCCAGAGTCCACAACTCTACAGGCCACACGCCCGGAGTGTACAGAGCTTTCTATTTTTCATAAACTTTACAAGGAAAATGATTAATTATATAACCTTACAATCACAATCGACATTACATAACGATATCATAAACATAGTAATACAGTCCAAGCAAGTCCACTCTGGGCACTCCACGCATCAGTCACATACCTGTGGATCTGGGAAAAGGGGAAAAGTAATGGGAATGAGCAACCACTGCTCTGTGAATAAACCCTCTCTCCCAAAATATACTTAAAATATATATTAACTTACGAAAGCCTTTCGTAATTCATTTTAGTTGAAGAGCTTTCACATAATATATCATATTCCAACCAAAGGAATAGTCATGCCAAAAAGCTTAACTTTAGTAGAGACCGTAAAACATCGACCTACCATAATAAAGTTACGTAAACCCAGAAACATAGCATAAAAGGGGGTTTTACACATAATCTTCACTTACAAAAAAAAAAAAACATACATAGTAACTTATTCACGTAAATGAGGAGACTAGACTCTTAGAGGTACTTTGTTACTACAATCTCGAGTCAGCCAAACTCGAGCGGCAACATACGCCTATCCGGACAGACATCATACTATGCTAAGACATAATTTTCATACTTAGACTTCAGGCGGGAATCAAACCACCATCCCTGGATCTATCATAACGTAACATATGTGATACCAGGCGGGGACTAAGCCACCATCCCTGGGTCTTAGACTTAAGCTTAAAGTTTCTAGAGTAGCTCCTCCACGTATACATGGACATAAACATAACCATTCATACACATACATACTTGTACTGATTTATATATATGTCTTAGGAAGTTATAACATTCATATTCATACATACTTAGTAGACAAACATGCTTATACGTATTCATATATAGGTTTTATGAACTTAAAACCAGAAAACATAATTTTCGTACGACTTTAGCTTTAGGCAAACAACAAGAAAGGCCTCTTAAAAACATGGTGAGTATACTAACTCACGATTCAAAACTTGGTAGTTACTAGCGTGCACTTGAAAGCTAGGATTTGTAAATAATCACCTTCAGTTGCCCTTTTTACGCTCATTGCAATCTTTCAAACGCAAAAGGATGAACATGATACAAGCCAAGTTTACTAACTCATAAATCGATTTCGTGAATAGTTTAAAAGCTTTTCATAATCGAAATAAATTTGCTAACGTGTAAACTAACTTCATAAAATGTGTTTACAAGTTCGTAAAACGACTTCGTTTCTAACTTAAAAGCTTCGTATAAACGTAATTAGTTTACTAAATCGTAAAACAATTTCATTTTCAACTTAAAAGCTTCTTAATAACGTAATATGTTTGTTAGTTTGTAAAACGTCTTCGTTTTAAACTTACAAGCTTCTTAGAAAAAAAATAAGATTTGTTAGCACGTAAATCGGCTTCATAAATAACTTAAAGACTTCTTATACGTAAATTGTTTATTAAATTGTAAAACAACATAGTTTCTAACTTAAATGCTTCGTGTAAATGTAAAACGACTGCTAACTCATAAAAGAACTTCACTTTTTAGCTAAAAGCTTCTTTTAAATATAATATGTCTGCTAAATCGTAAATCGAAACTCCTTTGAAACATAATGTGCTTAGTTAATGCTTAATTCAAACTAAGTTCGAAGCTTAAAAGTTTCTCATAAACGTTATAAGTCTATTAACACATAAATCGACTTCCTTTGAAACTTCGAAGCTTCTTAAAAACCTAATAAGCTTGTTAAGTCGTAAAACGATTTCGTTTCTAACTTAAAAGCTTCATATAAACGTAATACGGCTACTAACTCCCAAAATGACTTCGTTTTTAACTTAAGAAACTTCTTATAGACGTAAAACATTTGCTAGTTTGTAAAACGACTTCATTTTTGACTTAAAAGTTTCGTGTAAACATAATACGTTTATTAACTTGTAAAACGACTTCACTTTAAGCTTAAAAGTTTCTTATAAATGTAACACGTTTACTAAATCGTAAAACGACTTCGTTTTTAGCTACAAGGCTCTTTTACGAGGCAAACATCTCTTTATAAATTTTTTTTTATGTAAAGGCTACTTGAAACGTAACGGTTTTACCAGCTCTTGACTTGAAACTTCATAAAGACTCAAAGATCTATCTTGAGGCCAACTTATGAAGTAGTGGGTTTTCAAACGCATTAACCCTAGACTAGGTAACCCAAGTTTGCTCGAATGAAATAGTTAGTATTTGCAAACTTCTCAAAACTAGGCTTGAATGTACACCAAAACAATAAAGACCTCTTTTACTTTTATATCACCCTCTTGTATCCCAAACGATCTTCAATGCTAACTGGTTTGACATGAAAATCGAAAGCAACTTTAAAGAGTTATATGCAGCTCCAAATCATGAAAGCCACCATTTTAAAACATCTGGCAACCTTTCAAGAATATATTGGTTCTGACCTGGCATAACAAAAGCTTAATTCATTTGTTTGTCCACACATACAATCAAATTCATACAACAACAATCCAATCTACCAATTCAGTAAACTGATTCATATAATTATTATTTGAAATCCTTAAAATAGGAGGGATTAAAGGTTTACCCACCTCGAATCCAATCTATATGTGTGCAAATTGGCTAGATTAAAGCTAAATTCGAAGTCCACACACCCAGAAAATTTGTTGCCTTCGCGTAAGGTTCGAACACCACCAAACCCGAAACCTAACTTGTGATTTTTGAAGAATTCAAGCACAATTAGCATGAATTGAAGGGAATTAAACCAAGGATTCAATTTATAGAGGTAAGGTTGCTCGAATTCTCACGTAGATGTGCGAAATCCTCCGGTGTTCGGTCGGTTCTGCGCTGAAATGGGCTCGGCCATGCGCAGGGAAAGACGCCGGCACCTGGTGGGCGTCGCCTAGGGTCCGGTCAGGCCTGAGGCGCGGCGTGGCAGCGAGGAACAGAGAAGAGAAGACAGGTGTGGAGCTTGAGGTCCGCGAATGGTGGAAGAAGCAGAAGAATGGGTAGAGAGAAGGGGGTGTCGGGTCATGCGTGAAGGAAGAAGAAGAAGCAGGCACGGGGGGGTTTACGCGCGTGGATTAATTTTAATCCCCTTCTACCTTTTTTTTTTTGATTCAATTCTACCACAAAACTTCAACCTATTGTATTAATAATCGAATTCTTGGGCCTCTAATCTTAAACCAAACTCCTAAATATAATCACGGTTCAGCTTACCCACCCCTGAATATATATTTAGGATCAATTTAGTGCATTACAGAACTATTACCAAGGTTCAATAATCTGAATGTATTTAGGAATTGCTTTTGTTGAAGTTTCAAGGAATCGAAGGCTTTTCTTATTACACAACTTTAGGAAATTTATTTTTGGGATCTAAAGTTGAATAGATCAATAACTTGGGCGATATGGCATTGTAGGTTGGCGGTTATTAAAATAAAATTTTCCAACCCAACAGGCATAATATTTGATGAGCAAGTACGATAAAAATGTGGGTCTCACAGTAAATACTCTCGAGAGGATATAGTCGAGCATATATCTAACTCATGTACTTTTAACATCTTAACTAACATGAGGCTTATACATCACAACTAAGCAATTACTACAAAGTTTACATCTCCATCAACTGAAGATATCAAGATCAAAACTATACATGTATGACATTACTTTTGATCCATCCAGATCCCTTGCTCAATTTATTTCTCCAGTTGGCATGCTATCATGAAGGCATTTCATTGGTCATTTGCCTGGAACAAAACATAAAAAACATTTTGAACTGTGAGCCGAAGCTCAGTTCGTGCATTCCCATATGGTGAAATGATCATTGCATAAATTGGTTGGGCTCGCTTTGTAATTTATTTTTAGTTAAAACAGTGACTGAGATAAATGTAAAACTGCATTAGAATTATTATCTGGTAGTGAGCCCTTTATAACTGTTATGATCTATAGATAGGTGTACACCTGCCAAGCCGATCGAGGACCTGGCCTAAAGACGCGCTGGTAACTAAAGGGCAATGCCCTGTAATTGATAACAGGTGGAGTCACTAATTATGTGATAAATCACCGATTAAATTGATTCATTGACGTATTTTCCAAAACATTGTAATTTTGATAAATACGTGCTGGTTTCTAAAGATATAGGCAATGAGCGTACCTGGAGTCTTTAAAAATGTATATCTCACTTGATAATACTTATGCACAATGGAAAACGATAGATCAGGCCCCAATTCTGTTTAAGAAATGTAATTATAGGTATATGTAATTAGCAAACAATGCTAAGTTTCATAATTGTAACTGTAACAGAAATTTATTAAAATGCATCCATAACTTAAATAATCCCATCAAAGATAACTTGCGCCAAAATGATTTAAAAGCTAAATAAATTAGGGTAATTTAGCTCAAAGTGAATAATGCGGAGTAAAATTGATCAAAGTTGAATAATTAGCATCATAAAAGAAGGACTTTGATGGTTATAATTCAACGTGGATTTTTGTTTTGACATTCTGAGATGGATAATCAAGGTTTATGGGAAATTACAGTGGCAGTAGGTTCAAAATAACTTTAGACAAACCAATTTGGACCAATAAAGACTGATCTTGAGTTATCAATCTCCCCACTTCTCAAATTCCTTTGCACATGCCATACAACTTAGTCTTCCAAATCAAATAAGCTTCTCAGTACAATCAAAGTTGTTACCGATTCAAGGTCCACCTTAGAAAATTCATAACTCTCACCCTTGATCTCAAATGGAAACCTAATACCCCAATATGGAAAGCTTAAGAAGTTCCTCAAAACTTTCATTCATAGTACAAAATACAATTCTATCAATGCAGTTACTAAAATTAGGCTAGAACACAACTATGCACAACTTCAGTCTATCCTACGTAGTCTTAGCAAAATGGTCATAACTGCTTCCAGACACCTCGGATTAAGGCGATTCAAAAGGAATTTGAAAGCTAACATACTGATCTATCTACACACCAAAAATCATAATGTTTGGCTAAGCTGATCATTACCAATTTATTGAAAAAGTGACTCCTATTTTCTACTAATTCACAGCCACACTGCTTTTACTTTCTCATTTTTTTCACATAAATCCCCATCTAAAATCATTCCTTAAAATCATGTAATCAAGCTTGGGTCCTTCCCATCATCATACAAAGGTATAATACTCAATTTCACTGCATGATCATCTTTATATATTTTATAATAATTCTTTCCATGAAAACACTAAGAATGCTCTCATAACTTCACTTATTTACATTAATAATCCAAACAAGCTCTTTTAGCCACTTATGGAATTTTCCATAATCCATTGATTTTGACAAAACTCACATAACATCATCCTTTTAAGTCAATAACACATCCAACCTTTAAATTGCATGTAATTCAATCTAAATAACATACTTGATCTCAAAAATCAAGTTAAACCATGTATAATCATGAAACCCTAGGTCATGCCACATTCAAGTTTCCATCCAAATTATCATAAATGGATTTAATAAGATCAACAACAACTTTAAATCCATTTTTCATGTCGAAGATCACAACATTAAATGACAGAACTCAAAGTTCATCACTTTCACATCAAGCTTGCATGATCATATATGATCTCCACCCTCGCCTGCTTTCAAGCTTAGCCGACAATTAAAACATCAAAATAACTCTTCTTTATATCAAGATAACATGATCAATAATCAAATCCAACTTAAACCTAAGAATTGAACAAAGTTGGATTAAGAATTACCTCACTTGAAGCTTGAAAGAAGAGATAAAAGTGGTGTTAGGTGGTTGTGGGAGCTGGTGGAGGTAGCGGCTGGTGGGTTGAGGCTGGCTCGCCAGCGACTAGTGGCCAACGGTGGTGGCAGCAGCACCCAGAAGCAGCAGCAGCACTGCCAGGCAGCCGCGGAGGAGAGAGACGAGGAAGAGATGATGGTCAAGGCTTTGGCTAACTTTTTTTGACTTATCTCGATAAATTTGGCTGATATTTACCCTTCCATAAGGCAACTTTTTGCTAATGATAATTGGGTATAATGATGGTAGTCAGCTTAATTTAATTAAACCAAAATTGTTTGGCCACAATTGGAACCCAAAATGAATCGGTCTGCAACTCCGGCCTCAATAAATTGAGGCAAATTTAATGAATTTGGGCCCAAATTTTTGCTTGGTTAAAAATTAAATTTTCGTGACATTATGCAAAATAATTTATCACCTAATCATGTTTACTGAGGCCTCATATCAATTCACCAAAAATTGTTACGGTAAATGAAACTTACTTTGCAAAGTGGGGCCCAAAATGAATTTTCCCAACCGGGATGATTAAATGAGATAAATAAACGTGAACAATTAATAACATGACTTCATTAAATAAACAAACATGATTTAGGATCGGGCTATTACTTATGTAGTCGGACTATCTCCTTAACATATAATTGAGCTAGTTTTGCAACTCTCCAAGTATCCCTAATTGGCAGAAAATTGGCCGATTTGGTAAGTCAATTGACTATAGCCCAGATAGCATTCTTCTTCAAAGCAAAAAGGGGTAAACCAATAACGAAGTCCATTAAGATCAAATCCCACATCCAAGTAAGAATTCCTAGAGGTCACAGTTCACCTACAGGACATTGATGCTCTGCTTTAACCTTTTGTTAAGTCAGATACTTGTCTATGTATTCTGTAATCTCTTTCTTCATATTATTCCATAAGAAGTATTGTCTCAAGTCTTTATGCATCTTGGTGCCTCTTGGATGCACAGCGTAGCGAGTGTTATAAGCCTCCTTTAAGATTTGCTTCCTTAATTCCTCATTTTTGGGTACACACAGGCGATTTTGAAATCGTTGGGTCCCATCCTCATGCATATAAACCCAGGAGACTTCCCTTTCTCTAAATTTTCCTTTATTCTTTGGAGTTCAAGATCACTTTTCTTTCACTTGGATTTCGTCCACTATGGAGGCTATAAGGTAAGTGCTGATAATTGAACACTTACTTGACCATGGGGCACTAGTTGAATTCCTAGGTCCTCAAGCTCTCTTAAAAGACTCAACTGAGTAATCACCATAGTGTTTAAGCTATGTTGCGCTTTTCCAACTCAGGGCGTCCACTACGACATTTGCTTTTCCTGAGTAGTATTGAATCTACGAATCATAATCTTTGAGTAACTCAAGCCAACGTCGTTGTCTCAATTAACCTCCTTCTGGGTGAAGATATACTTCTGACTTTGATGGTCAGTATAGATCTTGCATGGCACCCCATATAAGTAATGTCTCCAAATTTTCAGTACAAAGACCACAGCTGCTAACTCCAAGTCATGGGTAGGGAAATTTTTCTCATAAGGCTTGAGTTGTCAAGAGGCATAAGCTACTACTTTATCATCCAGCATCAGAACATGCCCCAAACCTTTCTTTGATGCATCATTATAAATGGCATACTCCTTACCTTCTACTGGTAGCATTAGAATTGGGGCGGTAGTTAATCGCTGCCTCAACTCTTGAAAAGATCTCTAACATTTCTTTATCCACTCAAATTTATTCGCTTTCTTCAACAAATTGGTGAGGGGCGAAGCTATTCTCAAAAAATCCTTAACGAACCTTCAATAATGGCCCGTTAAACCCAAAAAGCTTCTAATCTTAGTGACATTGGTAAGCCTTGACCATTCCGTGGTTGCTTTCACCCTTTGAAGGCAACTTTAATTCCTTCTTTTGTAACCACATGTTCTAAGAATATCACTTCTTCCAACCAAAATTCACACTTCTTTAATTTGCCATAGTGCTAATGCTCCCTGAAGGTCTGCAACACCATCCTCAAATGATTAGCATGTTTCTCTCTGCCCTTAGAATATGTTAGAATGTCATTAATGAACATCGCTACAAATTATCTAAATAGGGTCTTAAAACTCTATTCATAAGATCCATGAAGGCTACAGAGGCATTGGTGAGGCCAAACAGCATCACCGTGAACTCATAGTGACCGTACCTAGTCCTAAATGCAGTCTTGGGGATTTCTTCAGGTTTAATCCTAAGTTGATAGTACCCTGACCTCAAATCAATATTAGAGAAGACTCCTGCTACTTGCAGTTGATCAAACAAGACATCTACTCGCGGTAAAGGGCATTTATTTTTTATGGTGATCTTATTCAGCACCCTATAGTCAATATATACTCCTAAGGTTCCATCATTTTTCTTTACGAACTACACCGGGGCAACCCATGGTGACACACTTGGTCTGATAGATCCCTTCTATAATAGCTTATCTAACTCAATCTTCAGTTCTTTAAGCTCAGTTGGGGCTATACGATATGGAGCTTTGGAGATAGATTAGGCACCTAGGATTAATTCAATTCCAAAATCAATTTTCCTCTGTGGGGGTAGTCTTGGTAACTCCTTAGGAAAAAAGTCTTCAAATTCATAAACTACAGGAATATTTTCTGGTTTTCTTCTTTTGTTTGAGTGTCAACAGCATAATATCTAATACACCTCTGACATAATGGCCCACTTACTTTCATAGCAGAAATTAAGGGACAAGATTTTCCCTCTCTCTGCCCATAGAAACATACTTCCCGCCCATTTCCATCCTTCAAAATAACCTTAAGATAGTCAATCTTGACTCCTTAAGTGTGCAACTAATTCATTCCTAAATGATGTCAAAATTGAATAGATCAAATTGAATCAAATCCACAGTGATTGTGGTTCCATCAATGGTGATGGGAACAAATTTATAAGAGATAGGGCACTTAACTACGGAATCATTAGGTGACTTAATCCTATAATTGGTTTCTGTCCTCCTACTCTCAAGGTTCAATTGCATAGCAGATCAGGTAGATATAAATGAATGAGTGGCACCCGGATCAAATAATACGTAACATGGCTTTGAATTTAAAAAGAGAGTTCCAGTGACTACCGTACTAGAGGTGGCAGCTTCCTTCTTGCTCATTACATACGCCTGCCCTACTACTGCAGCCCTTGGAGGTGGGGGGCCTTTGCGAGGTGGGGCCAAGGGTTTTGCTGCATCTTATCTATAGTCTTCAATCTTCAGGGCATGCAACTATAAGGTGTTCCGAGCTTTGACCATTGCTGCAAGCGCACGGGTAATCGTAGTATAGATGAAAAGATCATTCTTAGGGACCAAAGTAATCTATTGAGCTTTGTCTAACAGAATATGCTAAGCAAATACTAAATCAAGGAGTTTTGGTTCAACAACTTCAACCGACTAATTCCAAATTCAATCTAGAAGAAATACTTAGGGATTTATGTGGTTAAGAAAGGTGATTGGATTAAAATGATAAACATGTGCTTTTCTCTAATTGGATAATTTCGAGAAATTGCAATCTATCCAGAATTTAATCTATTCTTTAGAAATCAACCAAATTGCCTAAACTAAGCAAAAGTCATTCTTTCAAACTAATTTGTCTTAATCCAGGTTAAATATTTTCAATTGCTCTCTAGTCCTCCTAACACGCAAATCTCTCTTTCAAGTTGACGCTATGTTAGGTTTTATCAAGCAGTCTAACAATCGAATATCGCATTTCAGTTTTTCACTCAATTATTTCAAGTGTGCAAGCAAACTTGGCCAAAAATCCACTCACAATATGAAAATCACTTGATAAAATGAAATCGAACCAATCATGAATCAAAGCACAATTCTAATGATAAACATGATCCAACTACACTTTCATAAACTAATAAATCCCAAGATGAAATAAACTACTCACTCATAATTAAAAATTAAACAACTAACCAGTAATTCAACGAAAATCTGGGAGAGAAGGGCTTGGCAAAGACAGCCTTAACCGCCTCAAAACCGAACTCACACTCAAGAATTCTCACTAAATCACCAATCAAACTTTAAAAAAAAAATATCCTAACCAAAGAGTAAAATTTTGAAAAAGAAAATGAACTAAACTATGGTTTTTGTTTCTCCTCTCTTTCTGCTGCTGAAAAACGATGTTTTATGGGAGAATATGGACGTTTTCAGCCATACAGCCAAAGGAAGACGAAGAGGTCACAGTTATACAGCTCACCACGGTCTGTGGCAGGCACCATGGTCCGACTGTGGTCTTAGCCAGAATCGAATTTCTATTGTTCTCTTGCTCCACGAGCATAGCATCACATAGGTGTGTAGGGGAGGCCAAAATACATCAAATGAGGATCAAATGCTTGGTCAAAATGGCCTAAAATCCTGTAAAACACATTAAACAGCCACTCCCAAGCATAAATTGCGAATAGAATATCAACGGTAACTTAAAGAACATAATTCTCCTAAAAATGTGGCAAAATAGCCCTAAATGATGTATACATTAAGCACTTATCGAACTCCGCAATGCTTAAACTGTTGGTTGTCCTCAAGCAATGCTAAAACAAAAACTTATGCGAAAACCTTCTCATGATAGATATAGGTAGTGTTTCAATGGCAAAGCCGATCCAAAGTCAGCCCAAAAAGATACAAAAATCATTTAGCAATTAGACTAGGGAATGAAAAGTTTAAAAACCACTTAATAAACCACTATTTCAAATTTAAATCAATCCCCCAAATCATCAAATACAGTCATTCAACATATGAATCAAATGAAGCTAGCAAGGCCGGTAGAACCTCACTATTGTTATGTGGAACTCATCACTCATGTGTTTGAATATATATATAATATATATATATATAAATATTATATATATATATATATATATATATATATTATATATATATGTATATGTGTCTATATATATATATATTATATATATATATATATATATATATAGTGTGTGTGTGTGTGTGTGTGTGTATATATATATATATATATATATATATTTATATATATATATATATATATGTAGAAGGGTTCCCTCAATTCTCATTCCTTAGACTCAAATCTACTATAAGCTTGACAAGACTCTCAAATTCGCTATCACTAAAATATAAACACACTAGACAATCATAAGGACTCTCACAAGCTTGTAATGGGGCTATGAATAAAGGTAAGAGGGGAACAAACGTTTTGAAAATGTGAAGCTAGAAGCCATTGATTAAGAGCTAAACAGTTCCAATGCATCACACAACATCATCCCTAAACGAATACAAATGAACAAAATACATCCCCAATTGAAGAGACAAAAGTTAAAAGACCATAAAGATTGACAATTCCAACAAGGATAACACTTTCCTTATTATCCTTTTTTCGTGTGTGTTCTTTTTCTTTCTTTTGTTTTGTTTTTAGATTTTTTTTCTTTTTTTCCCTTTTTTCCCTTTCCAAAAGAGTTAGTGAAGGGAAATCTGTAGCAAACTTTGAATTCGAACTCTTCTTTAAACTTTATATAAAAAGAACAAGGGATTTTCTTTTTTCGAGCAAGATCACACGTCCCTCCACCAAGCAACCAAAATCCACTAAAAGATCTTAATACTCCTTACTAGCTCCCAATCATACTTGATGCAAAAGAATGAAATGCCCCTCTAGTCTTGAGTTAAAGGTGAGATAATCATTTGGCCATAGGCTATAATAGGAGGTTCAAATCAAGAAAGTGGATATAGGCTTAAAAGGACTAGCAAAGGATATAATATGTAACAAAGGTAGCGATTTGGCCGTTGGGTTTAACAAATCAAAGAATGCTTCAATCATATCACCTAAATGCATATGCGAAATATGATCTTGAATGAGAATCAAAGCAAGTTCGAGAGAAATGATGTCAAGGAAGAGTCACACATGAAAGAAACATAAAACTAAATTGATGAATTGTCTCTAAAAGCTCAAAGCCTCACGGGACATCTATCCAGGTCATAACTAGCTCATTAGTAAACATATGCCAAAGTTCATGTAAAGAGTCATGGGGTAATCAACTCACACTCAACATATGGTCAAAACATGAAGATCATTCTGAAAACTCATTCTCAAATATTTTTATGCACAATTTGGACGAATCAAAGGATCGAACTAAACCACAAAAAATCTACCTAGTCCACAAGATCATCATCGGAGGATTTTTTTTTCCTTTCGCTTTTTTCTTTTTTTTTTGGGTTAAAAAGCAATCCAAAATCCTAAAAATGCAAAATCAATGAAAAGAACTAGACTAAAAATGCAACCTAAAATGAAAAGAAAAAGAAAAAATAAAAATACTACTAAAATGCTTCTAACCAAATAAAATTAAAAACCTAAAATAAAGCTCCAAAAAACTATCACGAATAATATATACAACACACAGGCACACAAAATTAGATAAGGCATCAGACGACAAATATGGTGACTAACTCCCTCATGCTTGAATCACACATTGCCCTCCATGTGGGCAAAAAGAGAAAAAGGGAAGGGGAGTAGCACAAAGTAATCAAAAAGGAGGTGGCGGAGGAGGATGGGGTGCTTGGCCATAAGAGATATGCCAATCCCACTAGGTCTCTAAACATGCCCTATAGTCCTGGAAATATTGAGTCGGGATAGTAAACATCCGACAAAACTCGTCGTGGTGCTCTTGGATAAAGTCCCGAAGAGCGGTATTCTTAGAGGCAACATAAGTTCGAAGGGACACTTCTTCCTCTTGAACGAACCTAAGGATGGCTTGTAAGTCAGCATAGTCAGTAGGGGGTGCTTAATAGGAAGAGCTAGGTCGTGCTTAACTAGAATGAGGGGGCGGAGGATGAGGTGCGGGTTGAACAACCTCGGCATCACTAGGTACCCAATAAAGGTTAGCCCGGTGAAGTAAACGGGTGTGATCGACATTAGGAAGCAGCAAAAGCCCATCCCCAAGGTAAATCAAGCACAATTATCTAGCCTATGCTCTATAACATGTCATAATCTCAAAAGCAGCTTGATCAAGCTGCTCGGACCCAGAAATTCTATCCTCAAGGTTGGGCTCAATACCCAAAAATCTAGCAATAGTAGTCACAATCCCACCGATGACTATCCTACCCTTAGTGCTAATAGCAGCATTATGCAATTGCCTAGCCACAACCGAACCGGGGTCAAGCTGGCACCGTCAAGCATACAGGACAAGAAATATAACTCAGACAATCTCGGGACATTTAGATTATCATCCCGAGCAAAGAAACAGCAAGCTAGGATAGGCTGACCGACGCGAAAGCAGGGGTTCCTAATATGTGTGCACTTGGATGAACTAGTGTTGTACCTAACACTTCCCGAAAGCTCGCCCCAAAATGCATTTGTGTTGAATTCGCAGGGGACTTGTCGGTTCTGTAAATCCATACTAGGTGAAAAATCGAATATACTGTTAAAGGTACCTAAGTTCAACTTGTGTAACTATCCTTGCAAATAAAATGGAATGTACCCTGCTTGACATTGAGGCTCTCTAGTGACCCCAATATGGAGTGTACTTAGGAACTCTAGGGTTAGGTTTCGGTATGTATGCTCTTTTATTTCAATGAAGTGTCCCATACCACCTCGTGCAAACCACCTAATATCATCTAACATTCCTAAATGTGGTAACAATTCCTCACCATAATTTCAGGTTGCCACAACCATGCATTCAATCAAACAGTTATATCTAGCAACATGATCAGGATTTGTTAAACCAAGAGGGTGAGGAATGTTACCTTGACCACATGCATTGGTGGAGGTTTGGGATGTCTATTGAGGTCAAGTTGGTGCTTGACTTGAGGATCCAACCTTCTTGACACTCTTTTATCTTTTGGTAGGTGCCATTGTTGCAAAATGAAACAAAAATCAAAACTAAAACCTAAATTAGAAAATTTGAGGAAGACAAATAAAGGAATTAGTTAGAGAGAAAAGAAGATGGTTATGGTGGATAAGTAAAGGTGAGATGAGTTTGAAGAAAAAGAAGAAGAAAGAGATTAAATTTGGTAAAGAAAGAGAAGGATTAACTAAAAAGTAAAGATTTTGGGTGAAAATGGAGTAAAAATGAGAAAAAATGAGGGATGATTGAAGGTTTTAGCTATGGTGGTTTTAGAGAGAGAAAACGGAGGTAGAGAGAGAAGCTCGAAGAAGAAGATGAATTAAGGGAAACGAGGGGTCACTGTGGTCAAAACCCTTGGCCCGCAGGCCGTAGTAGGTCACCATGGATCGTGGGGTCCACCACGGGCCGACCGTGGGGTCTGTTGACACCAGAATTTTTTGTTTTTCTGATTTGGCATCCCACGGCCACGATGGTGTGCTTCTTTGGCCATGGTGCGAAACATTTTATTATATATATTTTTTATCTTGTTTCGCTTTTTTTTCCCTCTTCTCTTTTTTTCTTTTGTTTTTTTTTTGTTTTTTTTCCCTTTCTCATACCAACTATAGAAATAATGAAAATCAAAACTAAGAAAAGAAAACAAGGCTTGGGCTACCTCCCAAGATGCGCTCTTTTAAGGTCAAAAGCTTGACCCTACTTCTATGCTTGGCCCGGATCAGTCAGTATGTGGGCATTAACCTTATCGCGGACCACTAAATTAAACTTCATCAATCGAAGGTACCATCTCAAAAGCTCTGGTTAAAGGTCCTTCATCATCATCACTTCACGCCAAAGCGCACTATCAACATACAAGACAAACCGCATAGGTAGCCCATCATCTGGGCTACTATCAACTTGTTCAACCCCCAAATGAAAGTCTACTTCAGATTCTTCTATAGGGGGCAAAGAAGAACAGTTTGAGTGAACCTGCAATAATCACTCAGAGCAGATTCATTAGAAGCATGGGCCGCAACCTTGGGTTTGCTAGGTGGCATAGGAGCAGCAAACTCCACCCTGATATACCTTTGGTCGAGGTCCTCAGTAGAAATCCAGTCAATGTTAGGAGGATCTTCACAATTCAAGACATCCTCTATGTCAATCTCAGGGGAAGGAGGAAATTTATCCAATAGAGAAGAGTTAGGATAAACCACTTTCTCCTTCATATGACAGAATATAGCATAATGCCCTTGCACTTCAAATGTAATCTGTCCGTTTCTTATGGGCCAACCCAGGATAATGTGAGCGTCATCGGTCTCAGGCATATCAACTGTGATAAAGCCTTCTAATACCCAAATGTCTCCTATATTGATTGGCACATCTTCTAATTTGCCTATGGGTTGTATTTCAAAACCGTCTGCTAATTGGAGTGAAACAGGTGCGGTTTGTAATGACCTAAGGTGAAGCTTATGAAACAAAGAGTATGGCATTAAACTAATGCTTGCACCTAGATCACATAACGCTCTCTCAATTTGCACCTTTCCTACAATACATGGAATAGAAAAGATGCCTGGATCAAGAAGCTTAGGTGGAAAAGTTGTAGGGATCTCTACAGTTTTATTCTCCATAAATGTGACCACCTTGCCACCATCACTTCTCCCCTTATTTCCAACCATGGTTATTTCTCTATCCCCTTCCATTGGTATATCCTTCGGGTTAATAAAGTCCTCAACTTCTTCGTTCAAGGTAACACAATTACATTGCTCACAAGGGTTAGGTTCGGGCTTTCTAGGAAGTCTATCTGGGAGCGTAGATAAAAAGCTAGCTTTTTGAGCAATCTGGGCTTCCAAGATCTTATTATGAGTTGTAAGCACATCAACCTTGGAGGCTAATTGCTTAATATACTCATCCTGCTTTTGTTGAGCCAAGCATACTTTCTATCATTGCTTCTAAATTGGACTTTTAGGGTACTTGAGAAGGGAAATAAGGTCTTTGAAAATCGGGGAGTGGTCTAGCATTCATTAGGGGCATATTCGGAGTGTTTGGATTAGACCTATATGAGAAATTTGGATGATTCTTCCAACCCGGATTGTAGGTACAAGAGTAAGGGTCACTAGTTGATCTTGGATTGCAATTTTGGGCATAGTTAAGTTCACTACGGTCTTGGAAACAAGGACTCCCAACTGGACAATTCAAAGTCACATGTTCAATAGAACCACAAATTTCACATGGGGGAGGGGCATTAGAATTCACAGTATTAACATTCATTTGGTCTAATCTTTGAGTCATAGCATCAACTTTAGCAGAAAGCAAAGTAAGTGCATCAACTTCAAGCTTACCTCTAACCTGTTTGGGTTGGCCTCATTCGGTGGACTATTGAAAATTGTTAAGTGCCATCTCCCCAATTGGGTTATAGGCCTCATCTTCAGTTTTCTTCATCAAGGTACCTCTTGCCGCCGTATCAATAGTGGACCTTACAGATTGGTTCACACCATTATAAAAAGCCTGAATAATCATCCATTGTTGAAGAACATAATGGGGGTATAAACGCAACAAATCTTTAAACCGCTCCCAAGCTTCATCAAGTGTCTCTTCATCTTTTTTAGTGAAGTTGGTGATTTGATTCCTCAAACTTGCCATTTTGCTTGGAGGGAAAAATTTGGTGAGGAAAGCTCTCATTAGCTCTCCCACGTGGTGATGCATCCCGATAGCAAAGAATGCAGCCAAGCTCTTTCCTTATCCCTTAGTGAGAAGGGAAATAATCGCAATTAAATGGCATCTGTGGGGACTCCATTAAGCTTCAACTTGTCACACACCTTTAAAAAGACCGAGAGGTGTAGATTCGCGTCTTCCAAAGTCCAAAATGGGTTTGTTACACCATGGAACTGAGCAACGGTTTGAGCTTGAAATTATTGGCATCAACATTAGGGCGAGCGACACTTGAGGTGATTCCTTGAACTCTAGGGGTAACGAAATCTCTTCGGGTCCTTCTTTGGTCACCTCCTCCTCCCGCCATGTTTGTTGGAACTATTCTTACCTCGCGGCTTTGTTCTTCAATCTTTTGCTTCCTCCTCTTTAAACGGAAAGTCCTCTCGATCTCAGGATCGGGTTCATAGAGGAATAGACTTCACATAAATGGGAAGATTCCTATAAGCGCTATCACCAACACCACCAATGCAATCAAACAAGAAAATAATAATAAAAAAGAATAAAAGACAATAAAATGCTTAGTCACTTTCGTGAAACTAACTCAATAGTTAACAAATTGATCCCCAATAACAGTGCTAAAAACTTGACCACTGCCGCTAACTCACGGGCAGTAGTAGTATAGATAAAAAGATCGTCCACAGAGACCAAAGTAATCTATTGAGCTTTGTTTATCATAATATGCTAAGTAAATACCAAATCGAGGGGTTTTGATTCACCAACTTTAAACCTACTAATTCTAAATTCAATCTGCAAGAAACGCCTAGGGATTTATGGAGTTAAGAAAGGTGATTGGATTAAAATGATAAACATGTGCTCTTCTCTAATCGAATAATTTTAAGGAATTGCAATCTATCCAGAATTTAATCTATTCTGTCGAAATCAACCAAATTGCCTAGACTAAGCAAAAGTCGTTCTTTCAAACTAATTTGTCTTAATCCAGGTTAAATATTTTTGATTGCTCTCTAGTCCTCCTAACATACAAATCTCTCTTTCAGTCGATGCTTTGTTAGGTTTTATCAAGCAATCTAAGAATCGAATGTCACCTTTCACTTTTTCACTCAATTGTTTCAAGTGTGCAAGCAAACTTTGGCCAAAAATCCACTCACAACATGAAAATCACTTGATAAAATGAAATCAAACCAATCATGAATCAAACCACAATTCTAATGATAAACATCATCCAACTACACTTTCATAAACTAAAAAATCCCTAGACAAAATAAACTACTCACTCATGATTAAAAATTAAACAACTAACCAACGATTCAGCGAAAATCTAAGAGAGAAGGGCTTGACAAAGATAGCCTTCAACCAAGCACTTTAAACCGCCTCAAAACTGAACTCACACTCAAGATTTCTCACTAAATCACCAATCAAACTAAAAAAAAAATCCTAAGCAAAGAGTGAAGTTTTGAGAAAGAAAATAAACTAAACTATGGTTTTTCCCTCCTCTCTTTCTGCCGTTGAAAAACGATGTTTTATGGAAAAACATGGACGATTTTAGCCACATAGCTAAAAGAAGATGAAGAGACCACAGTTACACAAGTCACCACGGCCTGTGGCTGGCACTACAGTCTGACCGCGGTCTTGGCTGGAACCGAATTTCTGCTCTTCTCTTGCTCCACGGGCATAGCATCACATAGGTGTTCGTAGGAGAGGTCAAAATACACCTAATGAGGGTTAAATGTTGGGTCAAAATAGCCTAAATCCTGCAAAAACACATGTAACAACCATACCCGAGCATAAATCGAGAATAGGAGTATAAATGGTAACTTAAAGCACATAATTCTCCTAAAAATATGGCACAATAGCCCTAAAATGATGTACACATTAAGCACTTATTAGGCTTCCACACCACATGCACTTGTTAGTTCCTACGCAACATTTCGGGGTAATGTGATTGGTTCTTCCGCATTTCCCATAGGGCTTTACTGAGCATGCAGCAGGGCTTCTGGGAGGAGCGGGAAAAGGTTTCTTCTGGTTCACACTTTCAGTTGGAGCTCCTCACTCAATCCATTTTCTCTTTTGGTTAATTGGTTAAGGGCCCTCAACTCTGTCTTCACTTGCTCCACTTCAACTGCTCGCTCATATAACTCTTGGTAGGTCGAGATTTGTTGTCCTGCTAGCTGGTTGTGAATGTAGAATGTCATGCCCTCTTCAAATCTCCTCATCTTCAATATTTCAGAGGACAAAATTCAGGGACGATCTTGTACAGCTTTATAAACTTACCAGTGTATTACAACACAATCATATTACCACTTATCTTCAGTTCCTTAAATTTTTTCTCCTTTTATCTTTAAACACAACAGGGTAAAATTTTGCCCTCAGCTCCTCCAAAAATTTACTTCTGGTGAATTCAGCCCCTAAGAGCTTACCCCTGACAGTGTTCCATCAAATATCAGATTCACCAGTCAAGTAATATGTTCCAATGTTTACTTTCTTCTCTTCTGGAACCTCTACCATTGTAAAAATTTTCTCCATTCCCCTTACCTATTCCTCCAATTCAGCTGGGTCATACTTTCCATTGTAAACTTTAGGGTTGTGTGGTGCTACCCTATCTGCCAGTTTATCATCCTCAGGAGCGTTTTCAGCAGGCACTGGGGGAATCCATTTCATTAGTTCAGCTACCAAAGTTGGCCAGTAGTTTGGGTTTTCATTGTTGTTAGCTATCTCAGGGAGAATTGGGGGCATTTCACCAAGGTGTGGTGGCATGTTACACGAAGCTTGCATACCAAATCCCTGACCTTGATCCGAGTTGCCCCTACAGGAATCTCTACATTATTTTGTATAGATTTAGACATTCTGGCTATAAATTAAATAAAACAATTCAATCACTAAAATAACCCAACATATAAGACAAGCATACCTAACAAATACATTTAATATGGCTCAAATATTATTTAAAATAAAAAGCAAAGCTTCATTATATCATCCCATAACTAGTTGCTTGCATACATAGCTGCTTGTCGATATACATGATCAACAAAAGTATAGACTAACTAAGGTCAGCTCTGACTCCTACCCCAAACCAAAACACTAACTAGCCCCCTAGACACTAAATACATCAAATGCCCAAAAAAGAGAAACCGGCCTAGTCCACACAGTCGGAAGGATCTAACTGACTATATATAATGCTATATATTACGCAAAATGCATCCATACAAACCAATCACTATGTATAAATAGGGCTCAAAATGTAACCTATAAAATCAACTCCTAGAACAACCTAATGATCCGTAGATGGATCGTAATCTGGGTCAGAATCATCATTAGGCTCCTTGCCTGAATCGAAGTTGTTGCCCAATGCTCCTGACTCTCCCTCATCGATCTCCTTATCAACCTGCTACTCCTCCACTACCTCATCGATCTCCTGATCCATCTGCTGCTCCTCCACTATGACATCGATCTCCTGATCATCCTCTACTGGTATATGGACCTCGGGCTCCTCCATAGGCTCACCGTTTGAGCTCATCATCACTACCTCTGGTGAGTCAGGGAGATCCACAACCACCTAAGCCTCCCCTGATCCCAATGGCACTTGGTTATTGGGCATTTAAGGAGTGCCCAATACAAGCAGTGATAGTGGTCCTTGAGCTGGTGCAGGTATTCTGGGTGGGGGATGTGCCTGGTGTGGAGGAAAAACATATTGTAGGTCTTCATGGAGATCCCCCTCTTATCAAACTCCTCCCTACGCATCAACTCTGAGGTGATCGTAGACTAAGCCCCCTGGATCTGAAACCTAGGTCCATCCCAACTTGGACTTGCTGTCATCATGAAATCATGATAACGAAGTCTAAACTTGACCCACTCGTCAACCATAGGTAGGGACCATACTAGTCTACCCGCACAGATTGTGATATTGTCGAACTCGGAGAAAGGGTCCGATGCTTGGGCTATCATGCTGGCATGTAACAGTCAAATATAGGCGTCCACAGATGCAGCAAGCATCATATTAACTGCATAAGGATCCATCTAGCAAGGAAAACACAAATGAGAGGCCTATAGAAGATAAGCAATATATATTTCTAATATCATAAGTTCTAATAGTATATGATATCCCTTACTAAAAGTTTCTAATAGTATACGATATCCCTTACTAATAAACCTTCTCACCCTCTTATATCCAAACTCCATACTCTGTATCCCATCAAGAAAATCAAAACCTAGCTCTGATACGAAATTTATAACATCCCAAATGCACATGACCAACAGTTTGCATTATCTCCATAAATTTCACTAATTAAAGGTGATAACCCAATTATATGAGCATTACCGCCATACAAAACGGACAAGGCTTCCATGTAAGCAACAAACATAGCAAACCAGAACATCGTTCACCTCCAAAAGGCATTCACGCAATCACAAACCATCAAAACCAAACATAAATAGTTTCTAACTATCTCAAGGTTCACACCAAAATATAGTAACCCTCTGCAGATTATATACTTCTAACATCATAATATTTCATAAAATAGTTCTAAAAACATTTCAGAACTAATAAGACCACTGTTCCTTTTCAGACTTCCTTGCTCACTTGTACCCTCTAGTCAGCCTGCTAGCTTGAGGGCGATTCACTCAGCATTTGCCTAAACAAAATATGAAAATATTTTGAACTGTGAGCCGAAGCTCAGTACATGGATTCTTGTATTGTTAAATGATCATTGAAAAGCTGGTTAGGCCTACATTGCAATTCATTTTGATTTAAATTAGGGAATGATATGAATATAAAATGGTATTGCTAATTATTATCTGATAGTAAACCCCTGGTAACTGTTACGATCTGTAGATATGTGTACACCTGCCTGGTCGATTAGGGGACCTGACCTGAGCCCACACGGCTGACTAAAGGAAAATGCCCTTCTAACTAATAATTGATGGGGTCACTATTTATGTGACAAATCACTTATTAAACTAATTCATTAATATACTTACCAAAACATTGCAATTTTGATAAATACGTGCCGATTTCTAAAGACACGGGCAATGAATGTACTTGAAAACTTAAATGCAATCTCACCAAGTAATGTTATGCACAAAAAGGGGAAGAAACGATAGATTAGCCCCTGGTTCTGTTCAAAAAATGTCATTGTAAGTATGTGTAGTTAGCAAAAGTGAAACTTATTCTCATAGTGATAATTTAATTCAAAAGGGTAAAGGCTTAACAGGTGCAAAGGTAAATAATTTATAACTTAAACTTCCTTCCTGAACTTGGGGCCTAAATCCCCAATATGAAAGCTTCAAAAGTCCCTCAAAAATTTTATTTGTAGTGCAAAACATAATTTCCACTAAAGGGTTCCTAAAATTGGGCTAGAACACAACTGTACACAGCTTCGGTCTATCCTACGCAGTCCTAGAAAACCAACCATTGCTTTTTTCACAGACCTCAGATTAAAGTGATTTAAAAGGAATTTGAAAGGTAACTCCTTGATCTATCTAGGCGCTAAAAATCAGAATTTTTTGATGAGCCAAATAGTACCAGATTAATAGCAAATAGACCCCTATTTTGGGTCTATTCATAGCCCTATAGTTCTTATTTTCCCCCTTCTCTTCACATAATTCTGCTCTGAAATCACTCCTTAAAATCATTTAACAAAGTCTTGTTCCTTCTCATCACCTTACAAAGCGATGTTACTTAATTTACTCCACAATCATCTACATCAAATTTTTAGTTCTTCTCTTTTTCAAAATCACTCAAAACACATCCATAAGCTTTCTCATTTGCATGAATGAGTAAAATGACGTCTTATAATCAATTGAGGAAATTCCCATCATCTATGCCTTTCGCAAAAATCATAATAAGTCATTTTCCAAGTTAAACAACACATCTAAGATTCTATTTTTTTATCCAATAATACACAAATAATATACTTGATGCTAGATATAAATTAACCCATGCTTGATCAGTAAAACCCTAGCTTATGACCAACTTATTTCGTGTTCATCCCATCCAAAATCACCAAAAACACTATCATAATCATCAATAAGACTAAAGACTACAAAATCAAGCACAAAATAATCCAAATCCATCATTTAACTTAAGCTTGCATGATCATGGACAACCCTAAACCCTAGAGCTTAACCAACAATCAAAAACATCAAAATAACTCTTGTTTCTATCCAAATAACATGATAAGCAATTAAAACCCATAAAAACAAGAATTAAAACCGAAGTCAACAAAATAGGTGCCAGAGTTACTCACTTTGAGCTTAAAAAAAAAAAAAAAAAAAAGAAGGCGAAGGTGATGTTTGGTGGTTTGAGGATTGAGGGTGGTGGCTAGTGGTGCTAGGGAGTTAGGGTGGTCAGTGGCAACCTCGGGCTGGCAGGAAACTGGCCGAAAATAGCAGCACAACACAGCAGCTCAGCTGGGGATGGCCGAATATGGAGAGAAAGAGAGGAGAAGAAGCGGCTTGAGTTTGGTTGAATTATTTTGACTTATCTATCATCCTTTGCTGATATATATCCTCCCAAAAAAGTAGCTTTTAGCTAATTATAATTAGGCATAAATCACAGAGAATTAGCTGGATTAAAAGCATAAACTTGTTGGGCCTATAATTGGCCTTACATGGTTTGGGCCCGTTAAGTAAAATTACTTCTTTGAAATCAAATTTTTGCATAGCTCGGGATAAAATATTTGCGTCATTATGAACAAAAATTTAATCTTTAAAACATTTTGTCAGGAACGTCTATCAATTCACCTGAGATTTTATGATAATAAAAACCCGAATTACAAACTGCGTGCAAATGAAAATTTTTTCCACTGGGATGATTAAATGCAATAAATGAACGCGACAAAATCAATAACATAGTGAAATTAAATAAATAAACATGATTTAAGGTTGGGCTGTTACACCGCATACCGGGTCTACTCCATAAACTTGTGCCTAAACATTTAGCACCATCCCGCTAGCCCAAAAACATTTCAGATGTATCGCACTTTAAACACATTTTGCATTAAATTTCTCATTGTATCACAATATTGGCATTTTCATTCTCAAGAAGGCTAAAATGCCTAGATAAGATCATTTGACTTTTGAAAAGCACGTAACCAATTATTTTGGTAAAGCACGCCTATAAATGAGTTAACCGTCAAGCAACTTCCAGTTTCACATAAAGAAGTTCAAACTTAATTGAACATTCAACAGTTACAACATTATCAAACTTAGTTTCATTGGAAGGCATTCAATGATTTGAAACTGTGAATCAATCTCATGTTTTTAGGTTTTGCAAATTTCATTTCAAGTTACACGAATAAGGCATTTTAAAATAAATTTGCAATTTCATAGCAAAACATTGCCCATTTTCCAGTTTCTAATTTTTAGGAGAATTCAGCTGCATCGTTCAATTAAAACATTGAGTGGCCTGAATGTTGTCTCTACTACAGGTGCTACAACAACTAAAGCATTGAAAGCAATAAGCAAGTAAGTGACGTTCATCTAGGGCATTTTGGAACAAGTAAAAGGTCACTTAGTTGACGAATCTGGTTTGCCATTGAATCGATTCGTGAACTATTCAGCCAATTCAAAGCACTTTTCCAGTCACTCTAAGGTCACAAAGCAGGCAGGCAATGACCTTAACAGCAATCATACAATCAATGGCGAGCAAGTTACTACGACATACTATCAGTTCAGCACTTATAACAAAATCACACAGCATTAATACACAACAGTACACTTCGTAAATTTAATTATTCATCACACAACCCTAACTCCCTCCTCATGGCATCAACCACAATAATCCTTAGAAACATCTCAATTTTAATCCAAATCAATCCACCAACTCCTCATAGGTTCTCAACTCATCATAATTCCAACCTAATTATTGAATCACATATCATAGATAATTCGTAAATATTGTAAATTGGTAGTAGTTTAGAGAATCAAGAACCACCCACATCGCTCCAAGTTTAAGGACCCAACTCCTGGGCTAATTAGGCTGATTTGAAGCTGAATTTTTGGTCTCCTAACCTCTTCCTCGTTACTGCCCCAAGCCTTGATGCTGCTATTGTTTGCATACCCCCTTCCTCTCGCTCTCGCAACCTTCAAGTCCGGCCGCTTGTAGTGGTGGTGGGAGTGCATTAGGGTTTTGAAACCCTAACCCTTGGCCCTTCTTCTCTCTCTCTCTCTCTCTCTCTCTCTCTCTCTCTCTCTCTCTCTCTCTCTCTCTTACTTAGTGATGAACGAAACCGTTGCTACCATACCCACTGTCAAGACACCTCGCCACCAACCTCAGGCATCATTGACACTTACCCGCACCCTCGGTTCTCTCTCTCAATTCGATTCCTCTCCTTCTCTCTCTTTCGTTGTGGTGTGATCTCCATTGGTTTGCCGCGCCGACGTGCCGCCGCCTCTCTCTCTCTCTCTCTCTCTCTCTCTCTCTCTCTCTATGTTGTTGGGTATCGTGGGGGATGGGGAAGCAGAAAACCCCCTGCTCTCTGTTTTCGCGAGAAAAAAGGGGCCTAGATTAGCGCATTTTGCTTCTTTTTTTTGGTTGTTTTCCAGCTAAAACAAGTTTGGGTCTACTAATCTAACCTCGATTATCCTAAGCTAATTGCCAATCTCGCCTAATTAAGCACCGGTCTAATTTTAACATACTCATTAATTTCATGTAATTACGTAACAAATCCAAAAAATTAATAAAATTATGCTGTATAAATATTACACCTAATTAGTACACAAAGAAATAGTCTAAGATGGACAATTAAATAGAGCCCAGTTAACGAAAATATTAATTTAAGTAGTTGGCCTCGAATTAAGAACCCCTATTGTTAAAATTTCTGACTCAATGGTTTCAGTTTTGCTTTTAAAATCAAAATTGAAATTGCTTATTCTAGATGCTCACTGGTACAAATGCGCACTAATTGTACGCCAATGAATCGCTAGTCAATTGTCTATTGATCACCAAACATGACAAGGACTAAATTTTAAGCAATAAAGAAAAAAGTAAAAATTTAGATAAGTTATCAGTAGCATATTCCAATTGATGACCAATCACTTGTTCACTAATTATAAACAAAATAAAACAAAAACATTAGTCCACCCCTTAACTCAGACATGGATCACTAATCAAATGTCTATTTATCACTAGCTAGATAAGGACTAAATTCTATGCAATGAGGGAAAAAGTAAGCATAAATGATTACTAATCATATATCAATTAATCACCAATCACATGTCTATTGATCACTAGCCAAACAAGGGCTGAATTTGAGGCAATAAAAAAAAAAGTAAACATTAATTTAAATGCTCACCAATGTTATGCCAATGGATCACTAATCAAATGCCTATTGATCAGCACTTAAACAAGGGTTAAATTCTAAGCAATGAGGAAAACAATAAGCCTTAAGCTAAGTGCGCACTAATTATATTCCAATTGATCACTAATCACAATATTGATCACCAGCTAGACAATGTTTGAATTCTAAGTAATGAAGAAAAATGTATACACTAATATAAATGCTCACTAGTGTTATATCAATGGCTCACCAACTAGACAAGGAATTAATTCAATGCAATTGAGAAAAAGATAAGCATTTAGATAAGTTATCACTAATCATATTACAATTGATCACCAATCACATGTCTATTGATCACCAACCAGACAAGGATTGAATTCTAAGCAATGAAAAAAAAAAAATGGACATTAATTTAAATGCTCGCTAATGTTATAACAATGGATCACTCATCAAATGTCTATTGATGACCAACTATACAAGGATTAAATTCTAAGGAATGATAAAAAAAATAAGCATTAAGTTAAGTCTGACTAATCATATTCCAATTGATCACCAATCATAACTTTATTAATGACGAACTAGACAAGCACTTAATTATAAACAATGTGGAAAATGGTAAACATTAATATAAATGGTCGCTAAGATTATGCTAGTGGATCGCTGATCATATGTCTATTGGTCTTTAACTAGATAGGGATTGAATTCTAAGCAATAAGTAAAAAAGTAAATATTCAGTTAAGTGCTTACCAATCTTATACAACTTGATTACTAATTACATTTCTATTAATCAACAACTTATATGGGCGAAATTTTAGTTGGGTCAAAAGCATTTGATAACATTTCAAAACAAAGACTAATATGTGTTTCAAAATGCATGCTTGAACTTAAACATGATAATTGATTTAAAAAAATAGAAGCATGCAAGTTACCACTACTTCCTTGATATTTTCACATTTGTACTTTCATAAGCAACTATCATGTTTTTTGTATCTTAAAATTCAACATTCAAAATCACTTTTAAAACTCACATATTCAGTTTTTCTCAAGGTAATTGTTAACTTTATAAAAGCTAAAATATTCCTTTTCTTATATATTAATGTTCACATTCGTAAATATTCAATTTCTTATACATGAAAGTTCACATTTTTTAAATATCTAAAAGTTCACATTTCAAAACTTGAACTTGTATAGTTAAACACCTTCTTCTGTGATTTCAAATGGGATGCACCATAAAGATAATTGCAGGTGTAGTAATAACTCCTCTAACAACAAATGAATAGGTCGTTGGGTAAGTGGATAAAAAAGTAGATGGGGATTATAACGGCACCCACCCTTCTTCAAGGAAGAGAATCAACAAAGAATACAGGGGGTAAACCAGCAAGTAACAACAACCATTTATGATAACTTCTGTCCCCTCCTCTCTTAAAAAACCCTAGCCCCCTCATAGAAAATCCTAACTTCCATCTACTTCAATAAGGGGTGCCATTAACCACAATTGTTGGTGGGAAACCCCAATCTTCGTACTTCTTGAACTTTTATTCAATTTTAATGTATTTACTAATATTTTTATCTCTTTTCAATAAAATTTCTCTCTACTTTGTGAGAGTTTGGTTGTTTATTTTTCTACCATTAGTGTGCGTTTAGTTGTTCTCACCCCTAGTGTGAGTTAGGTTGTTCTCACTGTTAGTATGCGTTTGAGTCATTGCCTTTGGGCAATTTATTGTAGATTTCAAAATTTGGATGAGTTTCTTATCATGTAGAATTTCGAAACTATTGTATTCGATCTATATTTTTTATTAAGGAATGAGTCAACAATGGAATTGCATGTGGTCCTACTATGAAGATCTTCCTTTCACGTGCAATCTACTACGTTAATTGGACATCTACTCCATGAAGTTATACTGTAGCTCACCAATATTTGGGAAAGATACATTGACATCAAAGAATGCGGTTGGTGATAAGAATACTGCTACAAGTTCAGAGCGATGGACAATATATTTATCATTAGCTTTCTGGAGAGAATTATTCAATTTGATATTTTAGATTTATTTTTGTTAGGAGATATTCATTGTAGACGTCATGCACCTTTTCATTAATGAATTATTTCTTTTTCTTATAAAAAAAATCATTTATGACAACTTGATAATGTAACTAATAAGGTAAACTAAGGTTGATTGGTTTAAAATAGCGAAGCTACAAGCTAGAGGACAATCCGAAAGCATCAATAGAAAAACATCAAAATTACCAACGTTCGAGATGAGACTATTTATGATGCCCGAGTCAAAAGGCCTCGCAAAATTGACAGTGAATCCTCAAAAAGGATTGTAGTTATGGAATAAACGATGGTGGTTGTAGAATGGCTAAGTGTCCAAGTAAATAGCAATTGTGCATCAATTAACAAAGATGAATATCAAGCAGAAGAAACCAGAAGGAACTCCACATTCTACTCAACATACACATCATCCATACTCCCCTGACTCAGCAATCACCTAATTTAAGTTGGCCATTAGCACTATGTGACAAATATGAAGATATGCTATACAGTTTATATGCCCAGCAAAGTAAAGCCATTATTAACCCAAGAACATCGAAATAAGAATGGTTGCGCATCATCAGTGACAAACACGATGGATTAGTAATTCCAGTTCAAGAAAATCTTGAATGAATCCCTAAATCACCATGAGTGGTCGTGCATCAACATCTAAGATAACATTAACATGTCGAATTCTATATAACGAAATTGAAGCGAGATTGAAGCAGTACTATGATTGAAGCGAGATTAAAGCCTCGAAGAACTTGGAAACATAAAATAGCGAGAAATAAGAGAAGCAAATACTCAAATTTAGGTTAGAGAGAGACTAACAACTTACAAATTTTTAGATTAAAGCGAGCTTTCACGAACCAGGAAGACAAGATTTGTGCGAATTTATGCGAGAGGAGGCGATACGCTTCAGGCTGAAAACGGATCTACAAACTGGAGAAAAACAGAGTCGTCATCAATGCTGCGGTGCGCTTATCACTGTGGGAGGAGGCGACCATGGGTTAGGGGGGTAGAGGGAGAGGGTAGCTGGAGAACTAGCTAGGGTTCCTGGAAAATGACCACCTAGCGGGAGAGATAGAGAGCTGAAGTAAGGATGGGCTTGGTTGCCTGGCTAGCTTAGTCTTTAATTAGAGCCAAGGTTTTTTCTTAATTACTTTACCAATTTTGTGACCACAAATTAAATATTTTTAATGGTCAGAACATTAGTCTCATTATTAAAAATATAGGAAAAAATTGTAATAAATTTTGAAATGTTAAAATTTATGACCAAATTTATTGTAGAGTGAAAATCAATCATAAAATGTGACAAAATTTCACATTGCTTAGTCTTTGGCCAGAAATTTCTCACTACCTGCTATCTGTCACAAAATTAGTCACCAATTGTCATAGTTTTTAGGTGGTCACAAAAAAAGGGTCACAAAGTCTAGTCTTTCTTGCAGTGGCAAACCCGGATAGCTTTTTGCCCCAACCTGGATAGGTTTTAGGACCAATCTAAGTCATCTATCATTAGAGGTCATAGTTAAAAAAAGGGCAAAAGAATCCGGCTAGGTTCATGGGTATGTGTCCCACTAAATCAATCTGCCTTTAGGAGAACGGGCAGAAGTTCCTAAATCAATATTCATACAATGCTGACTTACCAATTACACTTAGGGACCTAAAACTAATCGAGAAGGAGGAAAAGGAAGGCTTTTTTGAACTGCCCCTTGATGGAGGGCAAAGGCCACCCATATAGTGCATTGGCCCTCAAAAATGATCAAGTGAGGTTGTTCATCAGGAACTTGTAACCTACATACATGCAACATTTGAGATTCATGCCTTTTAAGAATTTCACTATATTAAGAAATGTTAGTATGCGTATAGAGGAAGAACTAGCTAGAGAATACCATAAAGGTTGGTAACAACTAAAGGAACAAGTATCAAAATAAGGATAAGAAAATTAGTGGCTTTGTAAGTAAAGAAGTGTATGCGCTAAACCACTAAACTGAGTACACCCCTATAGGGGCCACCTATACTCAAGCTCTAGGAAGATTATTGGCTAAAGGAAAAATCGACCTCCTTGAGGTTAAACTAGAAACCAAGGCTACTAAGTAATCCAAGTTGTTCAACCCAACTCAGTATTGCAAGCATCATTGGGTTCAGGGGTATAACATTGAGAACTGCTGCACTTCTAAGAATAGGTTAGAAAGGATTTTCATTTTAGAAAAGCTTCCTTTGACTAAAGCTACCTAGAAGCCTAACAATGATAAAAACCTACTGGGAGACCATTATAGCATCTTCATTATCGACAGTTGTCTAGAAGAGTAATGAGACCCATTTATATATGTATTGAGCATAAATGGGCCAAAACCTAGGATCATGTACCAATATAGTATTCAGAGGTTTATGGTCTATAGGAGAGAAATGAAGTATGTAAAACTTAGGGAAGCCATTGGCCTACTGAAGACAGGGATGATGATGATGACTTCTAGGGAGAAAATTATGATGGCAACTTTTGGAGAGAAAAAAGTCATATCGAGGTCTAACAACTCTTAAAGATTAGGCAACATTAAGCCAAACAAGGTCCACAACAAACCCAAGAAAAAGAAAAGAAAGCCGAAAACAAAGAGGATGACCCCATATTAAAGTAGCTAAAGAACCTTAAAGCTGATGTACCATTTGACAGCTCATAGTTGCCTCCCAAAAGCATAGAAAACCTCTAATTAATAAATTGAGCAAGATTAACTTGTCCCCCAAAGCAACACCTAAAGAAATGGTAGCCCTAATTAATATAGACAAGGGAATGATAAACTTTGGTAACAAGGATCTCCTACTAGGAGGTACAGTGCACAACGCCATATACCTTACTGCCACTTATCTGCATAAGTATGTGCCACTTGCTTTGGTTGATATTGGCTTAGTTGTGAACATATGCCCTTGGAGAACTGCAAGAGGGTTGGGAATAAAAAAGAATATCAGTTATGCAAGCCTACTACACACTTAAGGGCTTACGATAACTCAAAAAGGATGGCTCTGGGCAATATACTCTTTCCTATTAATGTAGGTCCCATTGAAAGGAATGTGAAATTCTAAGTTTTTGGATATTTCTGCTACCTTTAACCTACTCTTAGGGTACCCTTGGCATCATAAGCACCAAGCAGTACCATCCACACTACACTAAAAGGTAAAGATGTTGGTAAAAGGATAGGTAGTCATTATTGAAAGGGATGATTTGTTCGTTACCATTAGTAACAAGGGGCTAGTGTTGGAAATAGAGCACACACGTGATGATGACGAGCTGTATAATTTTGAAATGGTAGCAGTTTCAGAAAAGGATCAAGCACCTTTTGACTTTAATCCTCATCTAAACTTCAATATGATTGTTATTCTCAAGAAATAGGGATACTTTCTAGGATAGGCTATAAGAAAAAGAGCATAGGGGAACACTACCTTCCCTTTAACTCAACAGGAGAACTATAAATTTAGACGAGGAGACCAACCTACTCCAAAGGAACTTGCTCGGAATAGGCAAGAAGAATAGGTCAAGAAGGTGCTACTAGAAAGGGGAACCAGGAGTATTACCCCATATGTCTGTACTTACTTGCTCTTAATAGACCTACATGAAGGAGATAACTTTCTTTATTATAGCTTCCTTGAACACCACTATGTGGAGAATAAAGGAATCTGGATCCTAACTTGAAATATTCTACAATTGTCAACTGTCAAAAGAGAAAGTATTTACCTCAACAGAGGACCAATCCATGCAAGGTTGGACCATTTAGTTGGAAGCAGTATCTTTTTGAAATACTATTTAGACAATTATCGAAAATAGGAGGATCAACTATTATTCTCTCCATCACCATGTCAAACAATAGCTTTGATCTTGCAAATTCATCACTGGAATGGGCATAGAGCACTATAAGTAAGTCACTTGGACATCTCCAAAGGAGGAAAAGATATTCACAGTAGCTTTAGAAGGAAACTCAAGAGACTCTAGCATAGGATCTAATGTTGAGTTTAAGAGTCAATCTTTAATTTTTGTTTCCATAGAGTCTATATTAGATTTACTCACTTTTGATTTCAATAAGATGAACTCTTTTTCTTATGCCTCATCTTGTCTTCCTTTTCTCGAATGTTGTGCCTCTAATAATACTAAAAATAAAGATATAATCTCAAAATATTCAATCAAAGTAGTGGAAGATCACAAAAATCAAACTTTTATAATCGAGGAAACATTATTTATTAACTTGGGAACTCTAAAAGGACCCAGAGAGCTTAAAATAGCGAAACCTTTAACTTCTGAGGTGCAAGAAGACTTCACCTCATTCATGTGAGAAGATGTCTTTGCCAGGTCTTACAAAGGCAAGCTGGATATAGATTAAGGCACAACAAAGCATGAGATTCCTCTTTGATCAGATGCCAAATCAGTGAAGCAAAAACTTCACCAAATGAGACCAGAATGGGCCTTAAAGATAAAAGAAGAAGTTTAAAGCTAGTTGGGTATAGGTTTTATGAAAGTTCCATATTCCCCTCCATAGGTAGCAAACATCATGCTAGTTCTAAAAAAGGATGGAAGGGTAAGAATGTTCATAGACCTCAGAGGCCTCAATAAGGCAAGTCCAAAAATTGACTTCCTACTACCACATATAGATATCCTGGTGGACAACATTGCTAGACATGCCCTTCTTTCTTTCGCTATGATTAGGGGAAAACGGTAGAACAAGACATGGAAAAGACTTCCTTTATCACCCCTTGAGGAACATATTACTAAATTGTAACGCCATTCAAGTTGAAAAAACATCGGGGCAACTTAGTAAAGGAATGCTGCCACTCTATTGCATGACTTAATGTAGAAGGAAGCGGAGGTGTATGTGGATAATGTGATTATAAAATCTAAAAATAGAGCTAAGCATGTCCCAGCTCTTTGAAAGTTCTTTACTGACTTAAAAGGTATAATATGCACTTAAACCAACAAAAAAGCACATTTGGAATCACTTCTGAAAGATATTAGGTTATATGGCCAGTGTGAGAGTAATTGTGGTTGCCCCCTCAAAGATCAAGGTACATAGGAGGTGGCATCCCCAAATATAGAGAAGGACATTTGCGGGTCCCTAGGTCACCTGTAGTACATCAGTCGCTTCATATAAAAGTTGACTAGGGTATGAGTTTATTTTTAAGAAGTTGAAAAGGCAATTAAAGCCGAGGCGGGATCAAGAATGCCAAGAAGCATTTGATAAAATCTAGAATTACCTATCCAATCCTCTGGTCTTGGTATCGCCATAGCCAGGTATTCCTCTCATTAACGACAACAATAACAACGATAGCTATGTTAGCTTAAATGATAGAAAGTGACAAAAGGGTTGTTTACTACTTAAGTAAGAAGTTTTTGAATATGAAACTCGCTATTTTCCTTTGGAAAAAACTTCACTAGCATTAGTATGGGCAATCAAGAAAATTAGATACTACACACTTACTGACACAGTACAAGTCATGGCACCAATAAGCTTGATAGAATACCTATTACAAAAACCAGCGAACATGGTAAAGTTGCTAGATGAACGGTAATGCTATCGGAGTTCAACTTAACATACATTCTTGAGAAATCAATTAAAGGAAGAGCTATGTTAGACTTTTTACTAGATTTACCAATAGAGGATCAAAAGGAAGAAACTTTCGAATTCCCCGACGAAGAAGTTCTTCAAGTAGAGGAAGATGTTTGGACAATGTATTTTGATGGGGCTTCCAACCGGAGGGGATTTGCAGTAGGCATCCTCTTAGTATCCCAAAACGGGGCACACGCCTTTATCCCTATCAAACTTGACTTAGAGGATACTAACAATGTAGCAGAATGTGATGCCTGCATTATCAAGTTACAAGCTACTGTAGAAATAGGTGTCAACAATATACAGGTATGTGGGGATTCTAATTTAATAATCAAACAAACCTTACAAAAGTGGAAAATGAGAATGGAAGCCTTAGCACCATACTAGGCTCAATTAGTTGAGCTCAGCAAGCATTTTTTCCATATTACTTATGCTTACCGCCCTGCGAAGACAATCAATTTACCGATGGTCTAGCAAGCCTAGGTCCCATTGAAGGGAATGGGAAATTCTAAGTTTTCGGATACTTCAGCTACCTTTAACCTAATCTTAGGGTACCCTTGGCACCATGAGCACCAAGCAATACCATCCACACTACACTAAAAGGTAAAGATGCTGGTAAAAGTATAGGTAGTCATTATTGAAAGGGATGATTTGTTCATTACCATTAGTAACAAGGGGCTAGTGTTGGAAATAGAGCACACACATGATGATGAGGAGCTGTATAATTTTGAAACAGTAGCATCTTTAGAAAAGGATCAAGCACCTTTTGACTTTAATCCTCATCTAAACTTCAATATGAATGTTATTCTCAAGAAATAGGGATACTTTCTAGGATAGGCTATAAGAAAAAGAGCATAGGGGAACACTACCTTCCCTTTAACTCAACAGGAGAACTATAAATTTGGACGAGAAGACCAACCTACTCCAAAAGAAGTTACTCAGGCTAGGCAAGAAGAACAGGCCGAGAAGATGCGACTAGAAAGAGGAACTAGGAGTATTACCCCATACGTCTGTACTTACTCGCTCTTAATGGACCTACATGCAGGAGATAACTTTCTCTATTATGGCTTCCTTGAACATCACTATGTGGAGGATAAAGGAATATGGATCCTAACTTGAAATATTCTACAATTGTCAACTGTCAAAAGAGAAAGCACTTACCTCAACAAAGGACCAGTCCATACAAGAATAGACCATTTAGTTGAAAGCAATATCTTTGAAATACTGTTTAGACAGGATTATAGAAAATAGGACGATCAACTATTGTTCTCTCCATCACCATGTCAAACAATAGCTTTTATCCTACAAAATTCATCACTGAAATGGGCACAGAGCACTATAAGAAAGTCACTTGGACATCTCTAAAGGGAGAAGAGATATTCACAGTAAGTTTAGGAGGAAACTCAAGAGAGTCTAGCATCAGATCTAATGTTGAGTTTGAGGGCCAATCTTCAATTTCTGTTTCCATAGAGTCTATATTAGATTTACTCACTTTTGATTTCAATAAGATGAACTCTTTTTCTTGTGACTCGTCTTGTCCTCCTTTTCTCAATTATTGTGCCTCTAGTGATATTGAAAATAAAGATATAATCTCAAAATATTTAATAAAAGCGGTGGAAGATCGCAAAAATCAAACTTTTATAATCGAGGAAACATTATTAATTAACTTGGGAACTCTAAAAGGATCCGGAGAGCTTAAAATAGCGAAACCTTTAACTCCCGATGTGCAAGAAGGCTTCACCTCATTCATGTGACAATTCATGGATGTCTTTGCCAGGTCTTACAAAGACATGCTGGCTATAGATTGAGGCACAACAGAGTATAAAATTCCTCTTTAATCAAATGCCAAATCAGTGAAGCAAAAACTTCACCGAATGAGACCAGAATGGGCTTTGAACATAAAAGAAGAACTTCAAAAATAGTTTGGTGTAGCTTTTATGAACGTTCCACATTACCCTCCATAGGTAGCAAACATCATGCTAGTTCTAAAAAGGATGGAAGGGTAAGAATGTGTGTAGATGTCAGAGACCTCAACAGGGCAAGTCCAAAAACTGACTTCCCACTACCACATATAGATATGCTAGTGGATAACATTGCTACACATGCCCTTCTTTCTTTCGCTGTGATTAGGTGAAAACGGCAGAGCAAGACATGGAAAATGCTTCCTTTATCACCCCTTGAGGATCATATTGCTAAATTGTAATGCCATTTAAGTTGAAAAAATGTTGGGGCAACTTAGAGGGGGGATGCTGCCACTCTATTGCATAACTTAATACACAAGGAAGCAGAGGGGCATGTAGATCATGTGATTATAAAATCTAAAAATAGAGCTAAGCATGTTCCAGCTCTTTGAAAGTTCTTTACTGACTTAAAAGGTACAATATGCACTTAAACCAGCAAAAAAGCACATTTGGAATCACTTCCGAAACATATTAGGTTACGTGGCCAGTTTGAGTAATTGTGGTTGCCCTCAAAGATCAAGGTGAATAGGAGGTGGTATCCCTAAATATAGAAAAGGACATATGCGGGTCCCCAGGTCACCTATAGTACATTAGTCACTTCATATCAAAGTTGACTATGGTATGAGTTTATTTTTAAGAAGCTAAAAAGGTGAGTAAAGCCGAAGCAGGATCAAGAGTGCCAAGAAGCATTTGATAAAATCTAGAATTAGCCACCCAATCCTCTAGTCTTGGTATCACCATAGCCAGGTATTCCTCTCATTCTATATCTCATAACGATAACAACAACAATGGGAGCAATGTTAGCTTAAATGATAGAAAGAGACGAAAGGGGTGCTTACTACTTAAGTAAGAAGTTTTTGAATATGAAACTTGCTATTTTCCTTTGGAAAAAACTCCACTGGCATTAGTATGGGCAATCAAGAAACTTAGATACTACACGCTTACTCACACAGTACAAGTCATGGCACCAATAAGCTTGATAGAATACCTATCACAAAAACCAATGAACATGGTAAAGTTACTAGGTGGACGGTAATGCTATTGGAGTTCAACTTAAAGTACATTCCTGAGAAATCAATTAAAGGGAGAGCTATGTTAAACTTCTTACTAGATTTACCAATAGAGGATCAAAAGGAAGAAACTTTTGAATTCCCTGACGAAGAAGTTCTTCAAGTAGAGGATGATGTTTGGACAATGTATTTTGATGGGGCTTCCAACCGAAGGGGGTTTGGAGCAGGCACCCTCTTAGTATCCCAAAACGGGGCACATACCCTTATCTCTATCAAACTTGACTTTGAGGATACTAACAATGTAACAGAATGTGATGCATGCGTTATCAAGTTATAAGCTACTGTAGAAATGGGTTTCAACATTATACAGGTATGTAGGGATTCTAATTTAATATTCAAACAAATCTTACAAAAGTGGAAAATGAGAATGGAAGCCTTGGCACCATACTAGGCTCAATTAGTTGAGCTCAGCAAGCATTTTGTCCATATTACTTATGCTTACTGCCCTACGAAGACAATTAATTTACCGATGGTCTAGCAAGCCTAGCTTCACTGATCAACACTCCCAGTGGTATCCATTCGATGCCATTATCTATAGAGAGAAGAGATGAGCCAATTCATTATTGTACCATAGAATTATGTAGCATTGACTCTGCCACTTGGTATTATAATAACAACTAGTATTTGGTAAAGAAGAATTACCATCTAGGTTATACCCAAAGAACCCAAAGAGCATTAAGATAATTGGCATCGCCATATATTGAGGACAAGGGGAAGCTATATAAGAAAACAGATATGGGGATAAACCCACTCAACATAACACAGGAAGAGGTACAAGAAAGAAATGAAGGAGGTCCTTAGTGAGGAATGTATGCCACACGTGAATTGTAGAAAGTTAGCAAAAAGGATAAAAAAGGATGGGCTATTACCAATCAAAAACGGAACTTAATTGCCTGTTAAGTCAAAAATCATATATTATTTTAATAATTATTTTGATTATATTATATATATTATTCTGACTAATTTACTTTATTTTATATATTTTTCAGATTAAGCGCTAATAAAATAAAAAGGAGAAGAGAAGACGTCGAAGTTCGGATTTCACACGCTTAGCTATCAAGTCGGTCCAAAAATAATGATTTATAGAAAAATATTATTTCCATAATGATTTATTTGGGCTAGGGTTATAAAATTATTACTCCTAATTGAAGAGAAATTAGAAGATTTGGAAGAGAAGGAGTCTAAAGAAGAAAACCCTAATAGCTAATATTATAAAAACCCTCCATGCCACCCTCTTCTCCCAATACATCCACGCCACCCTCTTCTCCCAATACATCCACGCCACCCTCTTCTCTCAAACTCTTCATTCGAAACCCCATCACCAAAGCTTCACCACATGGCCAACGTATAGCATCATCACATCATCACGATCATCATCATCATCCCTCTCCACGCCACAATCAAATAGTGGTATTCTATTGTTTCTTTTTTTTATTTTATTTTTTAGTTTATTTTATTATTAAACATGAAAGATTTGGTTAATTGTTGTGATTTTATTTTTAATATGAGTGAGTAATTTTCTTGTACTTGGTATAATCTATTTGAAACCATGCTAAATTAATTATTTTGATACACGTTTTATACTTTATCATCTAGTTGATTTTTATTCATGATTCTATAATGATTATTATTTATCGCTTATGACGTTCGCGTTAGATTAATTAGAATGCATGCTAATTAGTTCAATTCGAATTCATATGATAGTTTAAAAGGCTTTAATACGTAAAAGTTATTATCTTTTAGGCATAAGTATCATCCTAGTTAATCACGGATGACTCAAACCCATCTCTTTAATTTGATAATCGTTATAGATCTTTGTTAAGTTAATTTGCTGGTAAATTGATTACAAGGCATTAGATAATGCTTTTCTAATACGTAATGCTCTAGTTTGATTAAATTCTTGTGCTGATGTGAGGGTTATCAAAACTAGTAGGGTTTATATTAGGGCTGCACTTAAATAAACTATAAAATAAGGAAAAATGGGAAAGATCCGCTGATGGAAGTCTTCTATAGTTTAACTCATGGATAAATCGATTTGTGTGTTGAAGATTTGATTGTGGACATAGATTATGCTAAGTATTTTTCATAAATTTGATATCTTTGATAATTATTTGTTGCCTTTTAGTTAATTTGTTTAGTTTGTCAATTTCAATTCTTAAATTTATAAGCCTTAATATAAATTTCGTTTACAACCCCCCAAAAGAGTAGTCTTTTAGGAGTGTCTTAGTAACATTAGATTAGTTAGATTTTGATTTTTAGCATGGTTATAATTTTCAGATTTAATTTCTAATCTGTTTTGCCATTTATTTATCGGTTTGTTAGAAATTAGGTTAAAAATAGTTCCTTTTGTGTTTTTTCATATTTTAGTCTATTCTAGGGTTTATATAGTATCCTATTCAGCCTTATTTAATTTCAGAATTTTTGGAAATTATGTGATAATTTTTCAGAATTATTTCGTGAATTGGATATGTGTAGGTTTTTATTTTAATAAATCTGAAAATTACGTTTTTAATTTTTATTTTATGTTTTTTGGGTTTTATTAAGTCCAAAAAATTATATCCTAAAATCAGGGAATTTGTGTTATTTATTTTCGTATTTATATTAGTACAGTTTATTCTTTCTCTAGTTTCAGATTTTATTTTCTGTTTTAATTTTCTGGAGTTAATTTTTTGTTTTAATTTTTTTTGAATTTAATTACTTATAATTTTGGTGTTAGAAAGTTACAAACTTGCAGAATATTAATTCAGATTAGTTTCTATAATTTTAAATATTAATTTTCCGCTTGTTATTTTCTATTTTAATTTTCAGTCTAATATTGTGTTGTTATTTCTGTTTTTATTTTTCAGATTATTTAAGATAGCTATTTATTATTTTATTTCTAGAATTAAATTTAGAATATTTAGGAGCAATATTAAGTATTTTTCTAGATTTTTACTTATTAAATTTGGTTTATTTTAGTAATACTAAGAGAAGTTATAATAAATTAGAATAGTAAATTTAATTAGAATAAAACTAGCTTATTATCATAATCTTTCCTCGTGGGATCGATCGCTACTTTCCTATGCTACAAATATTATTTATAAATCAAAGTAGTGATTTAATTTGTAGCTCTACGACAAGCTCTATAAATTTTGGTGCTGTTGTTAGGGAAAGAAAATAAAATCGTTAGTTTACTTCTATTTAATTTTACTACTTTTATTATTTTGTTTTAACTCTAGTATTTTATTTTTGTAGTTGCCATTAATTTATGAAATTGAGAAGACTTAACAAGATTGGAGAGGACAAGGAGCAAACTTTGGAAGTTAAAAACAAAGAAGGTAATCCTGAACCAGTAAGTCCTGAAAATAAAGAGGTAAGAATGCCTACTCTTCAGTAACTTGCTGCCCCTAATCTAGAAGCCCAACCTTTGTCCATTATTTATGTTGCATTAGATAAACCTCTAAAACTAAACTTTGAATTCATCAATCTGCTACCCAAATTTCATAGATTAGTTGGTGAGGACCCACACCGTCATATTAGTGAATTCCTTATCACATGCTCCGCTATGGTTGCGGAGGGGATTCCTGAAGATCAAATTAGGTTGAGAGCCTTTCCTTTTTCTTTGCTTGGTAACGCTAAAGATTGGTTATACTACATGCCTGCTGGATCATTCCCTACATGGACTGCATTACATAAATCATTTTTAGAAAATTTTTTTCCAACATCCCGAATTGGATCAATTAGGAAGGAAATATGTGGTATCAAACAAATGAATGGGGAAATGTTTTGTGAGTACTGGCAAAGATTTAATAAACCGTGTGCTAGTTGTCCCCAACATCAAATAACTGAACAGTTGTTGATTCAATACTTTTATGAAGGGTTGCTTCCTATGGATCGTAATATGGTTGATGCGGCTAGTAAGGGGGCTCTAGTTAATAAGACTCCAATAGAGGCGAGCAATTTATTCAATTTAATGGCCCAAAATACTCATTAGTTTGGTGCTAGGGAGTCATAAATTAAAAGGATTAATGAGATTGGCTCTAGCTCATCTGTAGAGAGCCAGTTATCTCACATCATTGCTATGTTAAACAAGATAGTTACTAGGGGAGTACAAAAAGCAGTCATATGTGGAATTTGTTGTCTAGAAGGGCATCCTACTGATGCATGTCCTACACTTTAAGTAGAAAATATTAATGTTGTCTATTCTAACCAAGGTCAAAGAAGGTATGACCCACATTCTAACACCTATAATGAAGGAGGGAGAAACCACCCTAACCTTAGGTATGACCCTAAAACCAACCCATCTGATTTTAACCAAACATCTCGTCAACCTTCGAATCAGGATAGGACCAACTTCATACTAGAACAAGTCCTTAAGAAGATGGATGATAGGTTCAAAATGTGGAGACAACTCTTAAGTAGGTTTAAGAGAGGCAGACTGCAACTGATACCATAGTTAGCAACTTACAGGCTCAAATGCAAAATAGGTTACCTTCGTAACCTTACCCTAACCCCAAGGAGAATGTCAGTGCCCTGACACTGAGGGTAGGAAAGAGCTAAAAGAACCTAGGAAGTGTAGAGAAGTAGAGCCTGAGTTAGAGGTCAAAGAAGCTGAATCGGAGTTAGATAAAGATTCTAATCTAACTACTAAGAAAATAGGTGAGAAGAAAAGAGAACCTTTTAAGCCAATACCACCCTTTCCTAGTAGGTTTTGGAGCCCTACTTCTAAGGTGAATGAGGCTAACCAAGGGATCTTAGAGACATTTAGGAAGGCAGAGATCAACATACCCCTCCTTGATGCCATTAAACAGGTGTCTCGCTATGCTAAGTTCTTGAAAGAATTGTGTACTACTAAAAGAAAGTTAGTAGGTAACGAAATGGTAAGTGTGAGGGAAAATGTATTTGCAGTTTTCCAAATAAAACTTCCCCCTAAATGTAAAGACCCAGGTGTGTTTTCTGATCCTTGTAAAATAGGAAACCTTTACTTTGATAAAGCTATGCTTGACTTGGGTGCTTCCATTAATGTTGTGCGTAGGTCTGTTTATGACAAACTAAACTTAGGAGAGTTAAAGAAAATTGGTACAGTGATTCAGTCAGCTGATAGAAGCAGTACTTACCCAGATAGAGGTTTAGAGAATGTCTTAGTCCAAGTGAATGAGCTTGTGTTTCCTGCTGATTTTTATGTGATGAACATGGGTGATGTATATCATGATATTCCTATCTTGCTTGGTAGGCCATTTTTGAAAATAGCTAGGACTGAAATTGATGTGCATGAAGGAGCATTAACCATGGAATTTGATGGTGAAGTGATTAAATTTAATATTTTTGATGCCATGAGATTTCTTGCTAATGTGAATTATGTATATGCACTTGATGTTATTGATGAGTTATCCCAAGATATTTATGACTTGTCTCATGAAGATGAATTGTTTACTGTGCTTACTAAGAGTCTTGATCATACTGAGTTTCAAAGAGTGCCCTACCAGGTCAGTGATAATCTAGTTGATGTGATAGGGTCTTTATTCCACTTGCAAGTGCATGATAGACCTAACAAGCTTGAATTACCCAAAAATCATGCTAAATTACTTCCCTCTAGCATTTCACCACCTAAGCTAGAATTGAAACCTTTACATTATAATTTGAAGTATGCTTATTTGGGGGATAATGAGACTTAACCTATCATCATCTCTAGTGTACTTACCCTTGACCAAGAAGAAAAACTTGTTAAGGTGCTTAGAGAACATGGCAAAGCAATAGGGTGGACTTTAGCAGACCTCAAGGGACTTAGCCCTACTTTATGCTCACATAAGATCACATTAGAGAAAGATGCTAAGCCTAAGAGGGGTCCTCAGAGGAGACTTAATCCACCTATGATGGAGGTAGTCCAGAAAGAAATTCTTAAGTGGTTAGATGCTGGAGTGATATACCCCATAGTTGATTCCGAGTGGGTTAGTCCTATATATGTAGTTCCTAAAAAGGGAGGGATAATCGTAGTGCAAAATAAGAAAGGTGAACTAGTACCTAGTAGAGTTCAAAGTGGTTGGAGAGTATGTATGGACTATATAAAACTGAACAAAGCTGCTAAGAAAGATCATTTCCCCTTGCCTTTTATGAATCAGATGTCAGAAAGATTAGCTGGTAGGTCACACTACTGTTTTCTAAATGCGTATTCAGGCTACAATCAAGTCCCTATAGCTCCTGAGGATCAGGAAAAGACCATCTTTACCTGTCCTTTTAGCACTTATGCTTCTAGACGTATGCCTTTTGGTCTATATAATGTACCTGCTACTTTCCAGATATGCATGATGAGTATTTTTTTCTGATTTTATCACCACGATTATAGAAGTTTTCATGGATGATTTTACTGTGCATGGTGATTCATTTGATAAGTGCTTGCATCATCTCACATTAGTGCTTAGGCATTGCATTGATATTAATTAGTGCTTAATTTTGAAAAGTGTCATTTTATGGTGGAGCATGGGGTAGTACTTGGACATGTAGTGTCATCTAGGGGATTAGAGGTAGATAAAGAAAAAGTTGACATCATTCAGTCTTTACCCCATTGCAGGTGTGTCAAGGATGTGAGATCATTCTTAGGGCATGTAGGGTTCTATAGGAGGTCTATCAAAGATTTTTCTAAGATCGCTTCTCCTTTATGTACCTTGCTTGCAAAAGATGCTTCATTTGATTTTAATGATGAGTGTATGAGAGCTTTTGATTAGCTAAAGTTAAAATTGATTATTTCACATATTGTGCAACCCCCAAATTGGGCCTTACCTTTTGAGTTAATGTGTGATGCCAGTGATAAGGCAGTGGGGGCAGTTTTAGGTCAAAGAGTTGGGAATGTACCTCATGTGATTTGCTATGCTTCTAGAACTCTTGACTCTGCACAGTGTAACTACACCACTATAGAAAAGAAGATGTATGCTATTGTTTTTGCTCTTGAAAAGTTCCGTCCTTACTTGTTGGATGTGAAAGTTACTATTTACTCTTATCATTATGCTCTTAAACATCTACTAGAAAAGAAAGATTCAAAGCCCTGATTGATTGGATGGATGTTACTATTGCAAGAATTTTAATTGGAAATTAAAGATAAACTTGGAGCTGAGAACTTAGTTGCTAACCATCTTAGTAGACTGGAAATGGGGGAAAGTGGTGGTCCTTTCAGTGATTATTTTTCTGATGAGACTTTGTATGCTGTCAGTAGTAGATTACCTTGGTATGCTGATATTATGAACTACATAGTCACCACAACTTTTCCCATTGACTTGTCTAGAGCTGAAAAAGAAAAGATAACAGCTATATCCAAATACTATGTTTGGGATGAGCCATACCTATAGAAATTTTGTGGTGATCAGATAATAAGTCATTGTGTTGATGGCAGTGAAATTCATTCCATTCTAACCTTCTGTCGTTCTTCAGAAAGTGGGGGACATTTTGGACCCAAAAGAACAGCACATAAAGTTCTTGAATGTGGATTGTATTGGCCTGCTATTTCTCGTGATGCTTATGATTTTTATATAATGTTTATGTTTGTGAAGTTTTTGATGTGTGGGATATTGATTTCATGGGACCCTTCCTCCCTTCTTTTAGGTACACTTACATTCTTGTACTTGTTGATTATATGTCCAAATGGGTAGAAGCTATAGCTACTAGAGCTGATGATGCTAAAACTATGGTGAAACATATTAAATCTCTCATTCTACACAGATATGGAGCACCAAGAGCAATCATTAGTGATCAGAGGACTCATTTTTGTAATAGAACTTTAGGTGCCTTATTAGCCAAATATCATGTGAATCATAAGGTATCTACTTGTTATCACCCCCAAACAAATGACCAAGCTAAAATATCTAATAAAGAAATCAAAGGCATACTTGAAAAAGTAGTTAGGCCAGACAGGAAAGATTGGAGTATTAGGCTAGATGAGGCTCTTTGGGCTTATAGGACTGCATATAAGACCATTATTGATATGTCACCTTATAGGTTAGTCTTTGGAAAGCCATGTCATCTTCTTGTTGAGATAGAACATAGTCATATTGGGCTGTGAAACAATGTAATCTTGACTATGAGTTAGTAGGAAAAGAATATAAATTGCAGTTGCAGGAATTAGAGGAGATTCGCTTGGAAGGCTATGACAATTCAGTCATTTACAAAGGTAAAGCCAAAGCATTTCGTGATGCTAAACTTGTCAGAAAAGAATTTTAGGTAGGTGAGATAGTATTGTTATTCAATTCAAAACTGAGACACTTTCCTGGTAAGTTAAAGTCAAGATGGCTTGGACCGTTTGAGGTAGTAAAGACTTATCCACATGGTGCTGTTGGGATTCAAAGTTTCTCCACTAACAAAATTTTCAAAGTGAGTGGACATAGATTGAAACATTTCAGGGATGGGGACTCTGTGAAATTTATTGAAGAAATCACTCTAGAGAATCCATGAGCTTTATGACGTCAAGCCAAAGATTGTAAACAAAAGTGCTGGTTGGGAGGTAACCCTACGTTTTTTAGGGAAGTACCCATTTAATTTGACTTTTATTTATTTCTATCTTTTTGTATGCATTAGGGACTCTGCATGAATTAAGTGTGGGGGATGCATCCTGCATTTAGTTCCTGCAGTATTTATTCTTGAAAAAAAAAGAAAAAAATTATTTTGATTTTCTTATAAATACTGCATGATATGAGTTTATGCTAGGCTTGCTTGCTTAAAAATTTTTGTTTTCTTAGCTATTTGTAGTTTATTCTTCTATGAGTGAAGACTTCTGAGCATGCTAGCTATTATTTAGAGAAGTTTGAGTTGATCCTCATATATCTCTTTAATGAATAACTCTCATGATTATCCATCTTATTTGATCATGTTGTATATCTGCTTCAGAGGCAATAAAATGACCTAACCCATTTCCTAGACTATTGAATTAGTAGAATAACTCATTAAAATTGTGACTTTTCTTGTCTTATAAAAAAAAGGTAAAAAAAGGGGTTAGATTACCAACATGGGTAGGAATAGGTGGCTCGGCACCTTTTCCCCTTAAGTTTAGGTCTCAAGTTGAGCCTTATGCATAGAGTAACCCATGATTGGGAGAGTCATGCCCCTTTTTGGGCCAATCAATGACTCGTACCAAACTAACACTCAATAAAAAAATAATAATAATGATGAGAATAAATTGTTTGTTCCAGCACCTGTGTTAGGGTAAGTGTGAGACATGGAGTGTTCAATTTCTAAGACCCTATATGAGCCTCGAATATGTGCGCAAGTGGAGTTTAAAAGGAGGGAAAAAAACAGAAGAAGAAAAAAATTACAAGGTAAGTTTAGAATCAATTTCAATGAGTTATTCCTTCTAGTTCAATGGTCTCTATAGCCATACCATACTTCAACTTTTCAATCGTAAACATTTTAGACCTGTTGATCGGTGTATGTATGCTTAAAAGAGATGGATGAGTATTGATCTTCTTACTTTATTAAATAGATATTGTGAGGTTGATGAAGAAACTCTCTGATGGTAGTTAGATGTTTAGTAGTTATTCACTTGTTGGAAGGAAAACTAATTAATCTTGAATAAAACTGTTTTAAAGCAAGCTAATGCTTAGTCTAAATTTCATCTTTATGCATAACTTTATAAGAAAGAAAGATGATCAGCTTTTAGGTCGCGTCCCAGATTTCTTTGCACAAGGACGTCCAAAGTCTAAGTGTGGGGGAATTTATTAAGTCATAAATCATGCATTATTTTAATAATTATTTTGATTATATTATATATTATTTCGTCTAATTTACTTTATTTTATATATTTTTCAGATTAAGCATTAATAAAATAAAGAGGATAAGAGAAGACGTCGAAGTTCGGATTTTACACGCTAAGCTATCAAGTCGGTCCAAAAATAATAATTTATGGAAAAATATTATTTTCATAATGATTTATTGGGGCTAGCGTTACAAAATTATTACTCCTAGTCGAAGAGAAACTAGAAGACTTGGAAGAGAAGGAGTTTAAAGAAAAAAACCCCATTAGCTAATATTATTCAATACATCCATGCCACCCTCTTCTTTCAATACATCCATGCCACCCTCTTCTCTCAAACCCTTCATGCCAAACCTCATCACCAAAGCTTCACCACATCACCAACATATAGCATCATCACATCATCACGATCGTCATCATCATCCATCTCCACGCCACAATCAAGTAGTAGTATTCTATTGTTTCTTTTTCTATTTTATTTTTTTTAGTTTATTTTATTGTTAAACATGAAAGCTTTGCTTAATTATTGTGATTTTATTTTTAATATGAGTGAGTAATTTTCTTGTACTTGGTATAATTTATTTGAAACCATGCTAAATTAATTATTTTGAAATAAGTTTTATGTTTTATCATCTAGTTAATTTTTATTCATGATTCTATAACGATTAGTATTTATTGTTTATCATATTCGCATTAGATTAATTAGAATGCATACTAACTAGTTTAATACGAATTCATATGATAGTTTAAAAGACTTTAATACATAAAAGTTATTGTCTTTTAGGCATAAATATCACCCTAATTACTCAAGATAGCTTAAACCCATCTCTTTAATTAGATAATCGTTATAGATCTTTGTTAAATCAATTTGCTGATAAATTGGTTACAAGGCATTAGATGATGTTTTTCTAATATGTAATGCTCTAGTTTGATTAAATTCTTGTGCTGGTGTGAGGGTTATCAAAACTAGTAGGGTTTACATTAGGGTTGGACCTAAATAAAGTATAATATAAGGAAAAAGGGGAAAGATCCGCTGATAGATGTCTTTTACAGTCTAACTCATAGATAAATCGATTTGTGTGTTGATGATAAATATTAATTTGCATGGTGGATATAGATTATGCTAAGTATTTTTCATAAATTTGGTATCTTTGATAATTATTTATTGCCTTTTAGTTAATTTATTTTGTTTATCAATTTTAATTCTTAAATTTATAAGCTTTAATATAAATTTTGTTTACCCTTCCAAAAAAGTAGTCTTTTAGAAGTGTCTTGGTAATATTAGATTAGTTAAATTTTATTTTTTAGTGTGGTTATAATTTTCAGATTTAATTTCTTTACTGTTTTGCCATTTATTTACCAGTTTGTTAGAAATTAGATTAAAAATAGTTGCTTTTGTGTTTTCTCACATTTTAGTCTATTCTAGGGTTTATATAGTATCCTATTCTACCTCTATTTAATTTTCGAATTTTTGGAGAGTATTTGATAATTTTTCAAAATTATTTCGTGAATTGGATATGTGTAAGTTTTTATTTTAATAAATCAAAAAATTATGTTTTTAATTTTTATTTTACGTTTTTTGGGTTTTATTAAGTCCAGAAAATTATATCCTAAAATCTGGGAATTTGTTTTATTTATTTTCATATTTATATTAGTACAGTTTATTCTATCTCTAATTTCAGATTTTATTTTCTGTTTTAATTTTTTTGAATTTAATTACTTATAATTTTGGAGTTATAAAGTTATAAACTTGCTGAATATTTATTTGGATTACTTTCTGTAATTTTTAATATTAATTTTCTGCTTGGTACTTTTTGTTTCCATTTTTAGTCTAATATTGGCTTATTATTACTGTTTTTATTTTTCAGATTATTTAGGATAGTTATTCACTGTTTTATTTCCAGAATTAAATTTAGAATATTTAAGAGCAATGTTAAGTATTTTTCCATATTGGTACTTATCAAATTTGATTTGTTTTAGTAATACTAAGGGAAGTTATAATAAATTAGATTAGTAAATTTAATTAGAATCAAACTAGTTTATTATCATAATCTTTACTCGTGGAATCGATCCCTACATTCGTATGCTACAAATATTATTTATAAATCAAAGTAATGGTTTAATTTTTAACTCTACGACAAGCTTTACATTGCCATACAGACTTAAAAAATGTCATAAATGTCAAATGTATGCAAACCTACAACATCGACCACCCTCGTTTCTCCCAACACTAACCTTACCATCGCCCTTTTTCGCCTGATGAATTCATATAATTGGGAAGCTGACATGTAGAGGAACTCGAGCTCATATATATATTATACTAGTCTATATTATATAATATATATATATATTGATATATATATATATATATTATATAATATGTACATATCTATATGCAATCTGTATATATATATATATATATGAGATATACTATATCTATATCTATATCCATATATGTACTACATATATATATCTATAATATAGGCGATTGTATTGCATATACATATGATTATATATATATTATATATATATATCTATATATGAATTATATATATATACATACATACATATGTATAATAACATATACACATTATATATATAGATACACACACACAACACGCGCTGCAGCGCGCGCCACACACACACACACACAACACACATATAATTATATATATGCCCACATTTAAATGTATACATATACATAAATACAATATTATATATATATATTATAGATATATATAATATATAATATATATTATATATATATATATTATATATATGTATATACACACAACGCACATATATGAGATATGAATGTATGTAATGTAAATATACATATGCATGCGTACAGAGCATAATATAATACACATATATATACAGATACACACACACATATACATATATCATACATACATACATATAGAATATAATATATATATTATAATATATTAATATATATTATATATATATATATATAATATATATAGATATATATCGTATATATATATATACAAAAAACGAATATATGCATATATATATATACACACAACACGACCCACACAGATATATACATATATCAGAATACATATATAGATATATAGATTAATATGGTTTATATATATATATATATATATATATATATATTATATATATATATATATATATATATATATATATTATATATATATATATACAAACATATGTACCTACCTACCTACAGAATCCAATATATATATACATATTTACACATAAATTATTATCTATATTCTACAT
>JAKOGI010000617.1:60000-80000 GCA_029747015.1 Carnegiea gigantea
GAATAGCTCACACCAAGATAAAACATATCTTGAGTATAGTTCCCAGGAGCAGCTCACACCAAGATAATTCATATCTTGAGTCCAGTTCCTAACATTTTTTTAAGGAAAAATAGCTCACACCATCTTTGCGTCCAGTTTCTAGGAACAGCCCATACCAAGATAATTCATATCTTGAGTCCAGTTCCTAACCCTGGCCAATTGCCTAGCACTTCTTAGTCTTTAAAATTATATTTTATTTCTCTTCTTCAGTTGCTTTCTTTGCTGAAATCTTACTTTTAAACAAAATGACCATAACCTTTCAAAATGTTTATAGCTCATTTGTTTTTGGCTTAAAAACTTCTTATAAACGGAATAAGTTTGCTAACGCGTAAATCAGCTTCGTTAATAACTTAAAAGCTTCTTATAGATGTAATAAGTTTATTAACATGTAAATCGACACCCTTTTAAAGCTAAAAGCTTCTTAAAAACGTAATAAGCTTGTAAATACGTAAACCTACTTCACTTTAAACTTACAAGTTTGTTATAAACATAATAGGCTTGGTTAATATGTAAAACAACTTTACTTTTAAATTAAAAGTTTCTTATAAATGTAATACGTTTACTAATTCGTAAAACGACTTCGTATTCAACTTAAAAGCTTCGTATAAACGTAATAAGTTTGCTAAATCGTAAAACGACTTTGTTTTCAACTTAAAAGCTTCTTATAGTTGTAAAACGTTTGCTAGTTCTTAAAAAGATTTCGTTTCTAACTTAAAAGCTTCTCATGAATGTAATACATTTACTAAATTGTAAAGTGACTTAGAATTTAAACACTTCTTGTAAACGTAATAAGTTTGCTAAATCGTAAAACGATATTGTTTTTAACTTAAGAGGTTCTTGCTAAATCGTAAAACGACTTTGTTTTTAACTTAAAAATTTCTTAATAACGTAATGCGTTTGTTAATTTATAAAACGAAACCCACTTGGAACTTAGAGTACTTAGTTAGTGTTTAACTCAAACTAGGTTCGTAATAAAATCCTCAGTTGTCATTTTACAACTCGTTTCAACCCCTTTTAAAACTCAAAGGAGGGCGTAAGACTAAACTAAAGGCTTAAAACATTCCAAACTTGTTATTATTCGAAAACTTAAGGGACTTGGCTCATTTATAAGGTAAACAAGTTTTCTTCGTAAACTTTCAACGTGAATGCTTCTTAAAACATAATGATTTAACATGCTCGTAGCTTGGAACTCAATAGAGACATAAGCAAGCAACTAGTATATAAATTAGCTAAACTTCATAATTAGCACTTTAAGATGCTCTTTTCCAGGTCGTTTAAATTCTTTTAAACACAAGGGGAAGTTATAAATAAACCAATGCTTTAAACATTTTCAAATTCACTTTTAGTTCACTTTTAAACTTCCGAAACCTATCGACTGTTCAATTGAGTCACTCACTGAATAGTTCGACGATTTAGGACTTTTTTACACCTTAGACGTCCTAACAAGTGAATAGACAACTGACAAACTTAAAAGCATTTTCAAACATGTAAAACAAACTTTCTAAATAACCTTTTTCTTTTAAAGACGTCTAAAGTTTCAAGAATTAATCACATAACGTCACGCAGCATATCGGAGGAAAAGGGTTCACACATAGCACATTTATACACTTTATATCACAACTCGGCAGAATCTGCCCATTAAGCCACACATGGCCCTGCAATCCACACGATTGCGGTAATTCACAACCCTAACTCCCTTCTCACATAGCACCGACCACAAGAGCCTCAAACCACTCAATAGTTCCACCTCGAGCCATCTAACTTCCAACTGGGTTTGATATTGTCATAAACAAAACAATAATTCACAAAACCATCATATATAAGCATAGCATTCTCATCAATAGCCCAATATATAAATTAAATGTAGCTATACTGATTTAGCGATAGCTTCGAAACAGAAACCAACATGCTTTAGTAATGCCTTAATTGGCCCGATTAGCATCTTTAAACTTCAAAACATGATTCAAGCCTAATAAACTGACGAAGCGATAACGCTAAGGTGATAATCAAATTATTAATAATTTAACAAACCTCCAAACTGTCTGACCATTAATAATCCATAACAGTCGCACATGCAATTAACCCAAAATTAACATCATGTTCGTAATTTCCTCGATTTCAATTCTAAGTTCACCCAAACTGATTCCTAATCTCAAATCAACACGCGATAACTAATTTAGTTAAAATCGTTGAAATTAATAGTAATTTAGGAGAAAAGAAACTCTCACCTTGAACCCAAGCTAGAGGTTCGATTCATGGCTATGGGCTCGACTTTAGGGTACTTCGAATGACTCCAAACTTCGACCTTTCCCTCTGGTCACGCAAGCAGCACCAATCCACGCCCAAACTTCACCAATTCAAGCCCTCAATGAGCCTAAATTTTGGTTATCAACTCGAGATCGAATTGGGTGTTCGTAGTGGCGGGTTTTCACTCGAATTTATAGAAGATTGAAAGTAACTAGCAGCTAAATTATATGGCCTTACCTGGACATGCGTTCGAGTTTCAATTCAGCGCCCCCAACCCACCGAAAATGTGGTGGGTTCTTCCCGATTCTACCCAATTTCAGTACCAAACGGTGGCTAGTTTATGGGGGAGGTCGAATGAGGGAATTTTGTAGCTAAAAGTTGCAAAAATCCTTTGCAAATTCGACTTGAGGGGCGCGTGTATGGAGGAGATGAGAGGAGGAAATTGAGAACCAGAGGGTAGATGAGAGAGAGACAGGCTATCGGGTTCTGGAGGGGTCACGATGGGAAGGAGGGAAAGAAGAAGGAGCTAGTGAAATTACAAGAATGCCCCTCTTCTATTTTTTTTTGGTCCCAAACTGGTTAATAATCGATACTGCTAATCTAATTCGTAACCCGTATTCTAAACCCAAATCGATAATATAATATTTCATCGATTACTTGTTCCCAAATACAGACAGGTTCGATTTAATAAATATCAAACTATATCTAAGGTTGACAACCTAATCGTATTCAGGTTTCTAATCGATTTAGTACTCGTTAATAATCGTTAATAACACTTATTAAAAATCATCGAATAATTTTTAAAACTAATAATAATAATAATAATAATAATAACAGTGACAATAACATCCTTTTTAATAAAATTAACACTCACATAGGCACTTAGAAAATAATTTTAGCTTATATCACTAAGAAAATACGGTTTCCATAGCACAAAAAGGCATTATGAACAACTTAACAGAATAAAAAGTATATGGTTATTACACTCTCCCCCCTTAAAAGAACTTCATCCTGGAAATTGCTTACTTGTTGAAAATAACGGGGGCATACTTTTCCCGCACTCCTTTCACAATCCTGATCTACTTCACTCTTAGCTATCCACTCTGTCTCCAAAGTAACATTCCCCCCTTGGGTTTCTAGTCTTACCTAGTCAACGGGTTTTTCCTTGAACCATAACAACACAATCTTTATAGATAAGATCGATATGATGATTAGTTCTTAAGGGGCAGACATAAGGAGTCGGGTATCTATCTCGTCAGGCTTACTGGCTAGCTTCTTTGCGAATTCCGGGTTTACAAACAACTGAGTAGCGTTAGAAATCAACTGAATTGCGAGCATAAAGATGGTTAATAGGAGTACCTAGTACTGCCTTAGTGGAATCTCCTTCCAATCAGAATGCTCGACCTCCCGCTTGAGGTTTCTTATGGTCTCTATTGTTCCCCGGGGAAACACCAGCTGGAGGGCGATCTCGTTGTGCTGTTGGGTTGATTTCCATTCTAGATCTCTAAATATTACCCTAATTATTCCACATGGCCCTTAGGCAATTAGCAGCTTTATGACCTATATCACTATATTCAAAACATGAGCCTGTAAAGCTTCTGCATGGGCCAGAGTGTTGACATCCACACTGGCCATAGGTTTTCCTTGGTTTCCATTGGATGACTTGCTCTTTCTTATCTTGTTTTATCTTATATTTAAACCTTCTAGAGTTTCTGCTTCCTTGGGAATTGGATTCTCCAGGGCCAATTTCCCTCTTCGCTCGGCCTTTTTCTTTGTTTTCAATCTCGGTCTCATCTATGATGCGGGCTACTTTCACAGCCCTTTGGTACATTTCTTGAAAATTAGTATAGGCATACCCTGCTATTATCTGCTTTATTTCTCCTTTTAATCCTTGTTCGAAGTGGTCCATCCTCATTTCTTCGGCGGCCACTTGGTTAGGTGCAAAGCGGCTCAGCTCATTGAACTTCGCCGCATATTCTATTACGCTCATTTCTCCTTGCTTTACGCATAAGAACTCCCATTCCTTAGTTCTTCTTACATCATGAGAGTAATATTGAGCGTACATCAAGGCTTTCAATTAGTTCCAGGTTAACGTGGGTTCATCTGCCCAAGGATTTACCATTCCCCACCAGAATTCAGCTTCCTTTTCGAATTGATAGGTGGCCAGATGCACCTTAAATTCCTCAGGGCACTCCATGATTTCAAATAAGTTTTCTATCCTCCTGAGCCACTCCTCGTATACCATAGGGTCAGTTTCACTTTTAAACTTGGGAGGTTTAAACTTATTAAACTGGTATATCATCTCCATGGCAGTCAGTTCGGGTGTTAGCTCACGTCGGGGTGGCATCTGTCACACATTCACACATGGAATTACTTAGTTCCATTTTCAACAAGGGTTAATATGCGATCTCTCTAGGGCCTATAGGGGTATGATTCCTTAGCTAATAGAATGATTCGCAAATGACGAGAGTTGTTATGTATAGCCTCAAGTCTAGTTCAGCTCAACCTTCATATAGTCATATGCGCATATCACACCTCATTCATAGGAAATGCAAGTGCATTCTTACACAACCCTGTTGGGCACATAACGCTTGGAAGCTATTCCATTCATATTTATTTCATTTGGACAGTAACAGTGGAATATAAGGTTACTGAATACTCTTCATCACCCTAATGCTTCATATTTCAAAGAAACAACTTAAAAGCTTACATCTGGTTTATTTTCGTACAACATTATATTTGTGAACTTAGCTCACACTGGCTTACTCTATTCTTCATCTGAGGTGTCATCCCTAGAAACATTGTCAGCCATGGATTCACTTGGGTTCTCTGATTGATCGTTATTAGGGGCTAGTAGCTCATACAATACCGCTGTGGGAGTATACTCTGTGTGGGGTGTTTCATCTACCAGCTCTCTCATTCTAGGTAATATGTTCCAAAAGCATCCATCCAACATATCCACATTACAGCAACTCGCTTATAGCGCTCTGCTTGAAGCCTTTTAGCAAGGAGGCGTCTTATTTGGCTATTTCTAGCTCACTCCTATGGGCCACAGTAGTGGGGAGGCATTGGCTTACCGCAGGCTCGATAAGATGTGTCTGAACAATTTGGACGGCTGTGCTGTTTCTCTGGCGTGAAGTAAGTCCCAAGTGGTCTACATAGCTCTCCGCCCATAGTAGGAATTCTATTAAACCCCGATGGGAAAAAGGGGCATATTCCTCTCGGTATTAGGTCAAATGCTGTAAGATACAGGTTATTTCCTTCCATCTCCCCTCCATAGGCACCATTCTTATAAATCTTGCTGCCCATTCACTTTGATTGATCTCATGTTGCACTCTTCGGCTATGCACCTCCATAGCATGCCAAAACATGATCGCTTTCTAAGCGGCCCACCAAAAGGGTAGATAAACGAAGTCCATGATGTCGAAAAGCATCCTACACTACCACTGAATAATAAGGGGAGAAGTATATATATACATATTCTAAGTCGTACCCTCGTTAACACATGTACTATCAAGCAAGACATGACCACATAAGCACATAAAGCGCGTATTTCACATAGCACACGCCTATTATGGTACCTAAATGCATAATGCAAACCTATGGCTCTGATACCACCTACTGTAACACCCCCATCCTAGGGAGAGTCACACCGCCAAGACTTCCTAGAGAGAAATCCTTAAGGCTCTTGAAGATCGAGGGTTTGGATTAGCATTTAGATAGTCATTCTAAAATAAAACTACTAGAGTTTCCCTTGTTTTAGCAACATTTTAGGGTCTTAGCTCAGCTAAGAGCACCAGTAAACTGGTAATGAGTTATAACGTATGCTAAAATAACCTAAGTTCACTACCTTGGGCCACTCATCCGGATCACTAACGATAAAACAACTTAAACAAGGGTCAGAATGCTACATATACAGGTATAGAGCCAGCTACATACTTTCACATACAAACAATAATCTTAAAATTTACAACGTGATAGGCATCAGACACTTTGCAAAGCTGGCAAAGACTTCTGAGGGGTCGGCATCAAAACAACTTCAAACGATATCTTATACCTGCTCAAATTGAACCTTTGAAAATGGGGAATAATAAAGGAATGAAAAACCACACGCTCAGTGAGAATTCTCCTGCTCCTTAAAACCGAAAACAGTTGCAGGCAATAATACTGATAATAGCCACATATCACGCATTCATAGTTTACTATCATATTAGGCAATCAAAATCACCAAGGAAAGTTCACCAGCATTAAAACCTCATTCTAACCCCTCAACTCATTTATGGGCCCTAAACGACCAAGTTTCCCTACTAACAAATAGTTAGGCACATAATCAAACAAGCAGCAAGGATTGAGTTTGAAACTTTCAAACATACTTTTGAAAACGCAGTGACTCTTTATATATTCCAAGATTGGTTTATAATTCACGCCAACTTCTTTAAAGCTTATAATTCTTTCTGAAAGTAGTGAAAACATCTAAACAGTAAGAAAGACTTGGCAAGAAACATTCTTTCATCGAATATGCACATTGAAAAGCTTGAATGTACGATGCATTACTAGGATGTAACTATACTTCATTTGAAACTTCATTTAAACTATACTTAGAAACTCGTTCATAAAATATGTGCAGGGAATGCACCTTTGAAATGTTCCTTTCTTTTCTTAAAAACGCTTTAGTTAGCCTCTTGAGGCTCATATTCTTTAAAAGAAACTTCTTTCAAATTGGTCCTCTAATGACCCTTATAAGCTTTTCAAATCTCGTTCAATATGGCCTCGTAATGGCCCTTATAAACCTTTCTTTTCTGAAATACATAAAATGGCAAAATGCCAACTTCTTTTCTTACTTATTAGAGAGTTACTCATAGCATGAAAACATCTTATTGTGCTGGCTAGGGGAGGTTTACATTGCCCCTAAGTGAGATCGTCACTCACAACTCACGTTATCTCCGGGGTATACATACTTAACTTTTGGCCAAAATGCATCTCAGCAGATAAACTCTAACTTCAATATTGTCCTCTATAGCGTAACACCTCACGCTAAGATAATCATATCTTGAGTCCAGTCCCCCTGGTTTTCTTATGCGCCATACATCATAACATATCTAGGGAACAGCTCACACCAAGATAAAACATATCTTGAGTTCAATTCCCAGGAACAGCTCACACTAAGATAATTCATATCTTGAGTCTAGTTCCTAACCATTTTTAAGGGGGAAACAGCTCACGCCATCTTTGCGTCCCGTTTCTAGGAATAGCTCATATTAAGATAATTCATATCTTGAGTCCAGTTCCTAACCTTGGCTAATTGCCTAGCACTTCTTAGTCTTTAGAATCGTATTTCATTTCTCTTCTTACTTTGCTAAAATCTTACTTTTAAACGAAACGACTATAACCTTTCAAAATGTTTATAGCTGATTCGTTTGTGGTTTAAAAACGTCTTCTAAACGGAATAAGTTTGCTAATGCGTAAATCAACTTTGTTAATAACTTAAAAGTTTCTTATAGACGTAATAAGTTTATTAACACGTAAATCGACACCCTTTTAAATCTAAAAGCTTCTTAAAAACATAATAAGCCTGTAAATAAGTAAGCCGACTTCGCTTTAAACTTAAAAGCTTGTTATAAATGTAATAAGCTTGGTTAATACGTAAAACGACTTTACTTTTAACTTAAAAGTTTCTTATAAACGTAATATGCTTACTAATTCGTAAAACGAATCCATTTTCAACTCCAAAACTTCGTATAAATGTAATAAGTTTGCTAAATCGTAAAACGACTTCGTTTTCAACTCAAAAGCTTTTTATAGGTATAAAACATTTACTAGTTCGTAAAAAGATTTCGTTCCTAACTTAAAAGGTTCTCATGAACGTAATACCTTTACTAAGTCGTAAAACAACTTAGTTTCTAACTTCAATACTTCTTGTAAACGTAATAAGTTTGCTAAATTGTAAAACGATTTTGTTTTTAACTTAAGAGGTTCTTGTTAAATCGTAAAATGACTTTGTTTTGAACTTGAAAGTTTCTTAATAACGTAATGCGTTTGTTAATTCGTAAAACGAAACCCATTTGGAACTTAAAGTACTTAGTTAGCGTTTAACTCAAACTAGGTTCGTAATAAAATCCTCAGTTGTCATTTTGCAACTTGTTTCAACTCCTTTTAAAACTCAAAGGAGGGCGTACGAGTAAACTAAAGGCTTAAAATGTTCCAAACTTGTTATTATTCGAAAACTTAAGGTACTTGGCTCATTTATAAGGTAAACAAGTTTTCTTCGTAAACTTTCAACGTGAATGCTTCTTAAAACATAATGGTTTTACATGCTCATAGCTTGAAACTCAATAGAGACCTAAGCAAGCAACTAGTATATGAATTAGCTAAACTTCATAATTAGCACCTTAAGGTGCTCTTTTCCAGGTCGTTTAAATTTTTTAAACACAAGGAGAAGTTATAAACAAACCAATGCTTTAAACATTTTCAAATTCACTTTCATTTCACTTTTAAACTTCCTAAACCTATCAACTATTCAGTCGATCACTAACTGAACAGTTCAACGATTTAGGACCTTTTTACACCTTAGACGTCCTAACAAGCAAATAGACAACTGACAAACTTAAAAGCATTTTTAAATGTGTAAAATAAACTTTCTAAATGACCTTTTCTTTTTTAAAGGCGTCTAAAGTTTCAAGAATTAATCACATAACGTCACGTAGCATATCGGGAGGAAAGGCTTCACACATAGCACATTCATACACTTCATATCGCAACTCGGCAGAATCTGCCCATTAAGCGACACATGGCCTTGCAATCCACACGATTGCAACAATTCACAATCCTAACTCCCTCCTCACACGGCACCGACCACAAGAATCTCAAACTACTCAATAGTTCCACCTTGAGCCATACAACTTCCAACTCGGTATATATATAAGCATAGCATTCTCATCAATAGCCTAATGTATAAATTAAATGTAGCTGTACTGATTTAGTAATAGCTTCGAAACAGAAACCAACATGCTTTACTAATGCCTTAATTCGCCCGATTAGCATCTTTAAACTTCAAAACATGATTCAAGGCTAATAAACTGACCAAGCGACAACGATAAGATGCGAATCAAATTATTAATAATTTAATAAACCTCCAAACTATCTAACCATCAATAATCCACAACAGTTGCACATGCAATTAACCCACAATTAACATCATGTTCGTAATTTCCTCGGTTTCAATTCTAAGTTCACCCAAACTGATTCCTAACCTCAAACATGCGATAATTAATTTAGTTAAAATCATTGAAATTAATAGTAATTTAGGAGGAAAGGAACCCTCACCTTAAACCCAAGCTAGAGGTTCGATTCACGGTTGTGGCCTCGACTTTAGGGTACTTCGAACGACTCCAAACTCCAATCTTGCCCTCTGGTCACGCAAGCAGCACCAACCCATGCCCAAACTTCACCAATTCGAGCCCTCAATGAGCCTAAATTTCGTTATCAACTCAAGATCGACTGTGGTGTTTGTAGTGGTGGGTTTTCACTCCAATTTATAGAAGATTGAAAGCAACTAGAAGTTAAATTGCATGGCCTTACCTGCGCACGCGTTCGAGCTTCAATTCGGCGCCCCCAACCCAACGAAAACGTGGCGGGTTCTTCCCGGTTCTGCCAAATCTCAGTACCAAATGGTGGCTAGTTTATGGGGGAGGTCGAATAAGGGAATTCTGTAGCTAAAAGTGGCAAAAATCCTTTGCGAATTCGAGCTTGAGAGGCGCGTGTATGGAGGAGATGAGCGCAGGAAGATGACCACCAAAGGGGAGAGGAAAGAGAGACAGTGTTGCATAATTATATTTAGTTTTGATGATCACAAATCCAAGTGTAACATATTTGTCTAAGTAATGTTGTTCCAAACAAGCTCTCCAAACAGGACCTACACTGTTGTTTGTAATATTCGTATTAACCTGGATGCTAAAAGTTGAGAACAAGTCCTAGGAACAGGTTCCAAGCTTCAGTGATACAAGATCAGCAAACAACAAATCTCGCCAAACAGTTGGCTAAGTCTTGAGGAACAAGTTCTTACATTCAGCTATACAAGATCACCCGAGGAATCAAGGTGACCAAGGTGTTTGGAGCAGCATATTTATTATTGACAAGATGACTGATTCTTACAACAAGAAGTCTTGGTTTGGTTTAGTTTTTATCTTTTAGACTCTTGTTAATATGCCAATCTTGAAAGTCTCAATTTAACACTTCTTAAAACGGTTTTTGACATTTGCTTTGGAACACCAATTTCCAAACAAACCCTGAAAACAGGGTGCCTAAGGTGTTCCTGAAACTGCAGCAGCCTCGATTGTCTGTTTTACCAGTAAATTTCCTTTGGTTGGGTGCCAGCTCTAAAGGATCTTTTTATGAAATCCTAGGCTAACTAATTAAGTTCTAAAAAGGATTATTTTTGATTTGAAAAAGATTGCAAAACTGTTTTTGCTAAGGATCTCTTTTCAAAATTCTTATTCCTTATTTTTAGGCCGTGATTGATTTCAAATTTGAAACCGAAATCTTTATCCTTTTTTTGGGCAAAATTTGCACAGCTATATTTAGTGGGTAATTAGTTTTTATTCCTTGAAAAAATCAAATTCCCTTATTTTAGTAAAATCTTATCTTCTCTAGCCGTTGGGAATCTTATTTGAAGAAACTCCCTAAGCTGCTAATATTAGAAGATTTTGCTATCCTTTTTGAAAGTATTAGCCGTTGGGTTTGTGTGTTTAAATAATGAAATCTTCTCTCCCATTTACACATCCGGTTTTTACACAAGAAGTAAGAGAATTCCAAAAGCTGCATTTCAAAGAGAAAAACCGTGAAAGGCTTGTGCTTAACTGAGCTTTCAAAATATTGGCATAATAGGACTTCATTGTACCTTACATCTGCTTAAGTCAGAAGCACCCCCAGTAAGGTGTTTTGTACCCCTGTTCTCATATCAGAAAGTGAGTGAGTGTGTCCATAGTCGAGTGGACTTTGGACGTGTCCAATATAGTGTGATTGGACGTGGTGTAACCTGTCTTAGGGAAGAAGGTTATGTGGGTTACAAGTTGTAACAAGGAGTGTTACTTTTGTAACGTTTTCAGCCCGTTAGTGAAGTGGTTAAATCCTACACGAGGTAGGTCGTGGTTTTTCACACCTCAGTTGGGCTAGAGGTGTTTTCCACGTAAAAATTGTGTGTGCTTTATTTCCGCATTTATTACTTTGAATTTCGCTACTGAACCAATTGGGAACAACCGCTGCAAACAAGGCTTAAGGTTGTTTGTGATTTACGAACAGTCTCTGCAATCAAGTGCTACGGCTGTTTGTCAGTTATTTGGCGAAAATCGGCCACCATAATTCACCCCCCTCTTGTGGTTGTGTACTCTTGGAATTCAACAAGTGGTATCAGAGCAGGTTCTCTTTCAAAAGGCTAACACCTTGAGAGATCCGTGAAGATGAGTGCACCACAAGGGATACTTGAGGGTCAATCCATTACTCGACCTCCTTACTTCAATGGCCAACACTATAGTTGGTGGAAAAATAGGATGGAGAACTACATACAAGCAGAGGATTACGAGTTATGGATGCTCATCAAGAACGGGCCCCTTGTTCCCACGAAAGTGCTTGAAGATGGAAAGAAGGTTCCCAAGGAACCCGTAGAGTTTGATGCTGAGGATTACAAGAAGATGGAAAAGAATGCCAAGGCCAAGAAACTATTATACTTTGGCCTAGGACCCGATGAATATACTCGCATTTCAGAATGTGAGTCAGCTCAGGAAATATGGAATGCCTTGCAAATAGCTCATGAAGGAACAAGTCAAGTTAAACAATCATGCATTGAGCTACTCATGAGGCAATATGAGCTGTTTGACATGGGTGATCGTGAGAATGTGATGGACATGTATACTCGCTTTACTCACATAACAAACGAATTAAAATCTCTGGGAAAATCCTTCACCACTGAAGAGTTGGTAAGGAAAATCCTAAGGATTTTGCCTCGTTCATGGGAAGCCAAGGTGACAGCCATTCAGGAGGCCAAAGACATGAACAAGATCACCCAAGATGAGATGATCGGAAATCTTCAAATGTATGAACTGAGAAAAAACTCTCAACAGAAGGAGGAGACTAAGAAAGACCGAGGGCTTGCTTTAAAAGCCTTGGAAGATGATGATTCAGATCTTGAAGAAGAAGAGATGGCAATGATGACTCGGAAATTCAAGAAGTTCTTCAAGAAAGTAAAAGAGAACAATGAAAGGAAGGACTTCAGCAAAGGCAGAAACACCCTTCGAGAACAGTTCTCTGGGCGTTTCAAGTGTGGCAAATCTGATCATATTGTGAAGAACTGTCCACTACTTCGAGAAGAGCAAGAGCACGAACACCCTAGGAAACAAGGCAGGAAACAAGGTGTAAACAGTTCAGGAAAACGATTCTCGAAAGCAATGCTTGCTGCTTGGGGTGATTCTTCCGAGGATGAAGAAACTGAAACTGAAGAAGGTGTTGTAGCTTTCATGGCGCAAAGTGATACAGATTCGGATGACGAGTCAACAAACAGCCTAACTGATCTCAAGAACAAGGTACGTGGTCTCAATAAAGCAACGCTAGAAGAACTTTTGTACAATTTAATGGATACCTGTGCTAATTTGACAAAGGAAGTTCGTGATCTAGAGCTTGAAAATGAGACCCTTAAAAATGAAAAATTGGGCTTATATAAAATATTAACATGCTCAAGGAAAACCTCTTTATAAAAGAGGGAGATTATTCTCGAGTGGAGGAAAAACTCCTTGAGGTGGAAGGAATGGTTGAGTCTTTGCTTGAGGAGAACAAGAGCTTGCATGCTAATATAGAAAAACTGAAAACCGAGCTTGTCACAACCAAGCGTTGGAACAAGTCCTTAAGAGCATTGGAGTGGCTAAACACTCATCACAGCCAAAACAAAAGAGGACTAGGATTTAAGCCCTAACAAACCGTTTACCCTGCAAATAGAAAGTATGTTGGATTACCTGAAAACATTGTTTGCTTTCACTGTGGTAAAACGGGTCACTATCGATACACTTGTCCTTCAAGAAGGTATGCTATTAAACAAAATGAAGGTTATGTAAAACAAGTCTGGATTAGGAAAGATGAGCTTTACCTATCTAAAAGAATGGGACCCAAGTGGATCTGGGTTCCCAAAACTAACCCTTGATTTGTTTTGCTGGCTGAAGTGAGAGAGAACAACCCAGCAAACAACCCAGCAAACAGGCTAAGATACAACCTAGCAAACAACCCAGAGAACAACCTTGAAAACAGGCAGCTGTGGTATGTTGATAGTGGGTGTTCGAGGCATATAACTGGTGAAAAATCCAATTTTCTCTCACTTACAGCTTCGAATGGTGGGACTGTGGCATTTGGAAACGGCAAGTTCGGGACAATTGTCGGTATAGGTAATATTGGTGAGTCCCACCCCCACTCGATTGAAAATGTATACTTAGTTGATGGTTTGAAGCATAATTTACTTAGTGTGTCCCAACTGTGTGATAAAAACAACCTAGTAGTGTTCTCATCAACACGTTGCTTGGTTGTAAACTCAAACACAGGAGATGTCGTATTAAGAGGGAAGCGACACAAAAATATTTACAAAGTATGTATTTCCACACTTTCCCAAAACAATCTGACTTGTTTGAGTGCCTTGAATGATGATGTAATGCTCTGGCACAAGAGACTAGGTCGTGCAAGTCCATCTCTTCTGATCAAACTTGTTTCTAAAGACCTAGTTGTTGGACTACCTTCCATCAAATTTAATGATGACAAGGTATGTGAAGCTTGTGCAAAAGGCAAACAAGTCAGATTTTCTTTTAAATCGAAAAAGTGTGTAAGCACTACCCGACCTCTAGAATTATTACACATTGATCTGTGTGGTCCTATGAGGATAGCAAGTAGAGGTGGGAAGAGGTATGTGCTTGTTGTAGTGGATGATTACTCTCGATTTACTTGGACCTTGTTTTTGGCATCCAAGGATGAAACCTTTGAGAATTTTATTGCCTTTCTCCAAAAGGTTGAAAAGAGAGTAGGACACTCTTCAATAAGCTTGAGATCTGATCATGGTACTGAATTTGAAAACGCAAGTTTTATTAACTATTGTAATGAACATGGTGTTGATCATAACTTCTCAGCTCCAAGGACACCCCAACAAAATGGGGTGGTTGAGCGCAAAAATTGCACCCTAGAAGACATGACTAGAACAATACTTATTGCTAGTGGTCTTCCTAAGAATTTCTGGGCAGAAGCATTGAACACCTCATGTTACATTATAAATAGATGCATGATCAGACCTATTTTGAACAAAACTCCTTATGAACTTTTCAGAGGCAGAAAACCCAACATTACGCACCTGAGAACATTTGGTTGTAGGTGTTTTGTACATAATAATGGGAAGGATGCCTTAGGAAAGTTTGATCCTAGGAGTGATGAGGCAATATTTCTTGGTTACTCCTCTCACAGTAAGGCTTACAAAGTGTTTAACGAAAGAACCTTATGTGTTGAGGAAAGTGTGCATATGCTTTTTGATGAATCTAACTCGTTGAGTGAGAATGATGCACAAAAGGAAGAATTTGAATTAGGTCTTGTTCGAAAAGAAGTGTTGCTCCAAGATAGACAAGGTAAGAACACCATGGAGAAAACAACTCCTGAAGGTGTTCCTCAGAACGACAGGCAAGGTGAGAACCAAACAGGGGGAAACACTGTTGAACCCTGTTCGGGACAACACCAGTCAGGTTCCTCAGGAACAGGCTCGGGCACTGATTGTGAGCCTGAGTCTCCAAGTGTTCCAGTTAGAGTAGAGCATGTGTCTGTGGATCCACTTACTCCACGGCCATGGAAGCACCAACGTTCACACCCTCTTGAGCAAATTTTGTCTGATATTAATACTGGAGTGCAAATTAGGTCAAAGCTTAAGAATTTTTGTGCATTCTATGCGTTTCTCCCTAACATTGAGCCAAAGAATGTGAATGAAGCTCTTACAGATTCAGATTGGGTCACAGCAATGCAAGAAGAACTTCATCAATTTAAAAGGAACAAAGCATGGCACCTTGTACCTCGACCTGCAGATAGAATAATCATTGGAACCAAGTGGGTGTTCCGAAACAAACTTGATGAGTCAGGAACAGTCACCAAGAACAACGCACGGCTGGTGGTTTAAGGGTACAATCAGGAAGAAGGGATTGATTACGAAGAAACCTTTGCACCAGTTACTAGAATTGAGGCTATTCATATCCTAATACCCTTTGCAGTCCATATGGAGGTCAAGCTATATCAAATGGATGTGAAAAGTGCATTTCTAAATGGATACCTTAAGGAAGAGGTGTATGTCAAACAACCCCCTGGCTTCGAAAACAATGAATTTTCTGATCATGTTTTTTAACTTGATAAAGCTCTTTATGGTCTAAAATAAGCTCTTAGAGCTTGGTATGAACGCTTGTCAAGCTTTTTACTTGAAAATGATTTTAGAAGAGGCAAGGTAGACAATACCTTGTTTTTAAAATGTAAGGGGGAACATTTGTTGGTTGTCCAAGTATATGTCGATGATATTATATTTGGTGCAACTCATCATGATCTATGTAATGATTTTGCAAAAATGATGAGGAGTGAGTTTGAAATGAGCATGATGGGTGAGCTTAACTTTTTCTTAGGCTTACAAATCAAGCAAACTTCAAACGGCACCATGATCCATCAATAAAAGTATATCAAGGAACTACTTAAGCGTTTTGGAATGGAGTCGGCCAAGCCCATAGATACTCCCATTTCTCCTTCAACCAAGTTGGTAATGGATGATAGGAGCCCATCAGTTAAGGAAAAACTCTATAGAGGCATGATAGTGTCACTTTTATACCTCACCGCTAGTAGACCTGACATTGTTTTCAGTGTTGGTTTATGTGCCCGTTTTCAGTCTTGCCCTAAAGAGACTCATCTTAAGGCTGTTAAACGGATACTAAGATATTTAAAGTATACACCTGATTTAGCTCTATGGTATCCTAGAGGTTGCAATTTTGATCTTGTTAGATATGCTGATGCTGACTATGCAGGATTCTTGGTTAATAGGTAAAGCACCTCAGGTATGGCTCATTTCCTTAGACCTTGTTTGGTATCTTGGGCAACCAAGAAACAACATTCAGTTGCCATGTCTACAGCAGAAGCTGAATATGTTGCAGCTGCTTCATGTTGTGCTCAATTGCTGTGGATAAGACAACAACTCAAGGACTTTTGTGTTGACACTGGATGCATTCCTATCTTTTGTGATAACACTAGTGCAATTAATATTGCCAAAAATCCGTGTCAATATAAAAGAACAAAACATATTGACATTCGACATCATTTCTTGAGAGATAATGTTGAAAAGGGTTTGATTTCAATGAATTTTTGTACCACAGAAAATCAAATTGCTGATATATTCACTAAGGCACTAGGTAGGGATCAATTTGAGAGAAATAGACTTGAACTAGGTTTGGTGAAAACAACCTAAGAAACCTGTTCTCTCCCCCTGTTCACAACTCTTATATGCTGCGGATGCAATTTGTCCACAGCAATGTTTGCAGTCGAATCTTTGTGCTATTTGAATATATATATAGATTGCAGAATGCGGATGCGTGTTAAAAGCCAACATGATTGGGCATGTTACTCTTATTACCGATGATTCGTATTCAAGAACAAGCAGCAAGAATAGGTATGTTCCTTGATTGTCAAAGATGTGTAGCTAGTGTTTAAATGTTTTAAATTACACGCCTTCCCGAGGATAGAGTGGCGGCTACTTATGGCAAACACCCGTTGTAACGGGAAGATCTTTAAAAGATATTGCCGTCATCTCATCCTTTAAATTTGCCAATCCTTACCTCTCTCTTATATCTTTTCTCTTTTCTCTCGAGTACCCGACAATTCTCCTTCTCTCAAACCCTAACCCTTCTCTAATTCTTGCTCAAATGGCTTCAATCGAAGGCTCTGGAAGTTCTGCTTTTTCAATCAGGGGAAGGAAGCCATTCGAATCAGCCTCAGGAACAAGTCCTGACCTTGTTGTCTTCACGCCGTTTTTAATGGCAATTCTAGAAGGCGAAATCCGTAGTCCTCCTCACCCAATTAGCTTCAAACCCTTCCGGTTTTTGAAGAGTGTCGGACTAAAATCAGTAGGCTTGGGTTTGAAAGGCATTCCCTATAATTTTGGTTGGGAATTGGTGGTATTTGAGGGACCAACTGTTTAGCCCCCTTCTGAAAAGAACTCTGCCCAGGTTGGGAAATCTGGTGAAAATCTTGGGTCTAAAGATGAAGTTTTTGAGTCCCCTGTCGACTTCTCTGAGTTTGTTGAGCCCTGTTCTTTTGGGCTGTTCCCTAAAAAGGAAACAGTTGCTGAAACAGGGTTTGAATCCCTCAATTTTGTGTGTAAGGAGGACCTAAGGGATGATCTGAGGGGAAGTTCTGAGGAGAGATCCTTGGAAACAAGGGGAAGCCATGGTGGAAACATTTCCCCTGCTAAGCCTGAGTTAGCCACTCCAGTCTTCCAAACCGGAGAGAAAAGAAAAAGGGTTAAGATGGTGGCCAGGCGTAGCAGAATGCCTAGATCAAGGCCACAAACAAGGCCTCAACCCTCAAAAGCCTCAGCCCCCTCTCCTCCAAAATCTGCTAAGCCCACGTGCAAATCTGCAAGAATTGCCTTCTACTCCTCTCCTAGAACCATAAAATCCTCCACTCCAGTCATTGAGGAAATTTCTTCCTCTTCTTCTTCTGCGGGATTCTCGGATTCTGATTCTGAGAACACCCCCTTTAAACAGGGGACCCCGGTATTCTCCGAGTCCACCGAAGAACAAACTCCTCCTAAGAAAACCACTCTCCCTGCCATTAAGTCTTCTCCTCCAACAGCACCTCCCAAGAGAAAGACCTTCACCTCTTCTCTCTCCAAATCAGCTACACCTAAGACTACCTCTTCTGCTCCTCCCCTCAAAAGAGCGAAAAAGACCACTACCTCCCCTTCTTCTACCAAGGTTGCGCATCTGCTCAAGCGCAACATAGTGAGGGGGAAGATAGTGAAAGTTCCCTTTTTCCAGGAACATGGGTTAGAGGTGTTCCTGCAGAAACTGAGAGCCCAGCAGTGGTTGGATCTCTTTGCAAACACCGAGTTGGGGTGTTCTGGACCAGAGTTGGCTGAATTCTATGCCAACTTTGCTGTCACCGAAGGAGCGGTGATAAGCACCATTGGTGATAAAGAAGTACAATTTGATGCCCGCTCTCTGAGTGACATTTTGGGTGTCCCCTCTCATGGTTTTGATGTGTATGTGAGGGAGTATAAGTTTGTCTTAGGGACAGCCAGACTGCTCGAGCTTTCACAGCGGTTAAGTCAAAACCAGGGTCTGCAAATACCCACCTCTGTGAAGAAGGGTGACATGACCCCCCTGTATCAATTGCTCTTCATGTTCGTTATTAGGAACATAATTCCAAGGGGTCAGGGTCGCGATCAGGCTAATGCCCTAGATCAGTACCTGGTGGATCTATTGGACAGGGAGGAACCCATTAACCTTCCGGCCCTTATGATTTGCCATATTGCGCGTATTGCAAACATTACTCGGGCACATGGTCTTGGATATGGCTTTCTGCTGACGACGATCTTTGAGCATTTTGGGATAGAGCTCAAAAAGAAGGTGGCGGCCCAAATCATTGATGAGATAGGGACTGACACCCTTATGGGGTGTGGGTATGCTTTGGCCTAGGGCTCTGCCTCCAAACAGGGCACCAGACCACCTCGCCCTGTTCCTGGCCATTCCTCAGGGAAACTTGAGGATGTGCTTCAAGATAATTCTTGGCTCAAGGAAGAGCTCTCTGCTGTCAAAGCTGCCTTAGATGAAGAGAAGGCCCTCTCTGCCAAACGCCGTGAAGACCTCCTGGCCCTTCTCTCTTCTCTTGCTCTCAAAAACCCTTCTCCACAGTCACCATCACCCACTGCTCCCTAATGTTTCCTCATGTTTTCTTCCCTCTCCCTTTATGTTTTTGTTTGGTATTGTATATCTCTAGGCTGTTAATGAAATTTCTTGTTGTTGCCAACACCATATGATTGCCCGTTGTTTATGCTTTTTAATGATGCCAAGAGGGGGAAGATGTCTGACCATATGACTTGCTCTATGACCTAGCACCTAGTGTGGATCCCTATCAGCATTCTTTAAAGTTTTAAAGTTTTTTTTTAAATTTTTGTCAATGTGGTCACTTGGTTTGTCATCATCAAAAAGGGGGAATTTATTACATAATTATATTTAGTTTTGATGATAACAAATCCGAGTGTAACATATTTGTCTAAGTAATGTTGTTCCAAACAAGCTCTCCAAACAGGACCTGCACTGTTGTTTGTAATATTCGTATTAACCTGGATGCTAAATGTTGAGAACAAGTTTTAGGAACAGGTTCCAAGCTTCAGTGATACAAGATCAGCAAACAACAAATCTCGCCAAACAGTTAGCTAAGTCTTGAGAAACAAGTTCTTACATTCAGCTATACAAGATCACCCGAGGAATCAAGGTGACCAAGGTGTTTGGAGCAGCATATTTATTATTGACAAGATGACTGATTCTTACAACAAGAAGTCTTGGTTTGGTTTAGTTTTTATCTTTTAGACTCTTGTTAATATGCCAATCTCGAAAGTCTCAATTTAACACTTCTTAAAACGGTTTTTGACATTTGCTTTGGAACACCAATTTCCAAACAAC
>JAKOGI010000617.1:85000-97500 GCA_029747015.1 Carnegiea gigantea
AAACACAGAAAGAGACGGGGAAGAGAACTCTAGGAAACATCCGATGAGAACAGGTTACAAGGGTTGATTATGGCTGCGGAGGAGGGAGTTTGGTAGCGAGGGAGGAGAGAAGGGCAAGGAGATCTTCATGACGCTTGGCAGATAGCGCCTTCTCTTCTTCTAGGGCAGCCTTGACGGCTGTGAGCTCATCCTTGAGGCGGGAGTTATCCTCTAAAACAGCCTGAACTTTGACTGATGACCTCCCAGAAACAGGAGGTCTGGGTGTTCGGCTCTCCTGTTTGGAGACCGAGCCCTCAGCCAGAGTATATCCACACCCCATGAGGGTGTCACTCCCTATCTCATCAATCACTTGAGCAGCCACCCTCCTTTTGAGCTCTATCCCAAAGTGCTTAAAAACCCTCGTCAGTAGAAAACCATACCCAAGATCATGTGCCCGGGTGGTGTTTGCAATACGCCCAATATGGTGGATCATAAGAACAGGAAGGTTGATGGGTTCCTCCCTATCCAAAAGATCCACCAGGCACTGATCAAGAGCATTAGCCTAGTTTCTACCTTGACCTCTTGGGATGATGTTCTTTATGACAAACATAAAGAGCAGTTGGTGCAGAGAGGTCATCTCACCCTTACTCACGGATGTGGGTGTTTGCAGGCCCTGGTTTTGACTCAACCGCTGTGAAAGCTCCAGCAGCCTGGCTGTCCTTAGGACAGACTTATCCTCCCTCACATACACATCAAAGCCAAATGAGGGAACACTCAAAATCGTACCCAGAGTTTGTGCATCAAATTGCTCCTGTGTATCACCAATTTTACTTGTCACCACCCTTTCGATGACAGCACAATTGGCATAGAACTCAGCCAATTCTCGTACAGAACACCCCAGCTAAGTGTTCGTGAAGAGGTCCAGCCAGTTCCTCGAAAAATTGAACTCTCACTATCTTCCCCCTAGCTACATTGCGCTTAAGCAGATGCGCAGGCTTGGTAGAAACAGGAGAGGCAGTAGACTTTTTGGCTCTTTTGGGGGGAGGAACAAAAGAAGCAGTCTCAGGTTTAGCTTATTTTGAGACTAGAGCAGTAGAGGTCTTTCTTTTGCAAGGGGGGAGAGTGGAGGTTTTCTTGAAAGGAGGAGGAGGAGATTGAGCTTGTTCTTCTGAGGACTCGGAGAACACCGAGGTCCCCTGTTCAAAGAGGGTGTTCTCAGTAGCAGAGGAATCTGAAGAATCCTTAGAGGAAGAGGAAATTTCCTCTATTACCGGAGTAGTTGATTTTGTGGTACGCGGAGTAGACTGAAAAGCAATTCGGGTAGATTTGCAGGTTGGGTGGGTAGTTTTTGGAGGAGAGGGGGCTGAGGTTTTTGAGGTTTGAGGCCTTGGTTGGGGCCTTGATCTGGGCGTTCTGCTACGCCTAGCCACTGTTTTGACCCTTTTTCTCTTCTCTCCGGATTGAGGAACCGGAGTCACTGATTCGGTTGCTGCAGGAGGGATGTCCATGCCACTACTTCCCCCTGTCTCAAGAGATTGCTCAGCCGAGTCTCCTTGAAGACCAACTCCCAAATCGTCCTTAAACACCTCCTCGTAGGACTCAGACCTTGTTTTGGGTACTGTTTCTTTTTCAGGAAACAGCCCGAAAGAACAGGGCTTAGAGAAATCAAAGAAACCAACATGGGACTCAAAGGCTTCATCTTGGGACCCAAGATTACCACCAATTTCCCCAGTTGAAGCAAAGTTCTTTTCAGTGAGGGGACAAACAGTCGATCCCTCAAACACCACCAATTCCCAACCAAAATGGTAGGGAATATCTTTCAAACCCAAGCCCACTGATTTCAGGTCGACACTCTTCAAAAATCCAAAAGGTTTGAAGCTGATTGGGCGAGGAGGAGTGGAAGGTTTACCTTCTAGAATCGCCATTAAAAACGGCGAGAAGGCAACAGGGGCAGGACCTGTTCGTGAGGCTGGTGCGGGTGTCCTGCTACCCTGAGATTTTGAACCAGAACTTCCAGAGCCGTTGAAGGAAGCCATTTGAGCAAGAATTGGAGAGAGATTAGGGTTTGAGTGAAAGGAAATTATTGGGTATTCGAGAGAGAGAGAGAGAGGTGTGATGAGAGAGAGAGGCAAAGATTTGGAGATTTAAAGAGAGAGAGCATGCCAAATCTTTAAAGATTTACCCGTTACAACGGGTAGATCATTACTAGCCGCCCGCGCATGCCTCGGGAAGGAGGAAAATTTAAAGGCTAGACACAACTTGTTTCACATACTAACAATCAAGGAGCGTACCTGTTCTTGCTGCTTGATCTTGGAGGAGATTCAACGGTAACAAGATAATAAAGGCAATCATATTAAATTTAAACGAATGCCAGCAGCTGCAAATAATCCACATATACTAAAATAGTATAGAATTGATTGCAAACAATTTTTATTAAACATATTGTACCTTCAACCTATAGAAGTTACAAACATGGGGAGAAAACAGGGTACTTAGGTTGTTTTAATCAAACCTAGTTCAAGTCTATTTTTCTCAAATTGATCTCTACTTAGCGCCTTGGTGAATATATCAGCAATTTGGTTTTTTATGGCACAAAAATTCATTGAGATCAACTCTTTTCAACATTGTCTCTTAAGAAATGATGACGTATGTCAATATGTTTAGTTCTTTTATGTTGACACGGATTTTTGGCAATATTAATTGCACTTGTGTTATCACAAAAAATAGGTATGCATCCAGTGTCAACACAAAAGTCTTTGAGTTGTTGTCTTATCCACAGTAATTGAGCACAACATGAAGCAGCTGCAACATATTCAGCTTCTGCTGTGGACATGGCAACTGAATGTTGTTTCTTGGTTGCCCAAGATACCAAACAAGGTCCAAGAAAATGAGCCATACCTGTGGTGCTTTTTCTATCAACCAGGAAGCCTGCATAGTCAGCATCAGCATATCCAACAAGATCAAAATTGCAACCTCTAGGATACCATAGAGCTGAATCAGGTGTATGTTTTAAATACCTTAGTATCCGTTTAACAGCCTAAAGGTGAGTTTCTTTAGGATTAGACTGGAAACGGGCACATAAACCAACACTAAAAACAATGTCGGGCCTATTAGCGGTAAGGTATAAGAGTGACCCTATCATGCCCCTATAGAGTTTCTCCTCAACTGAGGGACTCCCATCATCCATTACCAACCTGGTAGAAGGCGAAATGGGAGTATCAATGGGCTTGGCCGACTCCATTCCAGAACGCTTAAGTAGTTCCTTAATATACTTTTGTTGATGGATCATGGTGTCGTTTGAAGTTTGATTTATCTATAGGCCTAAAAAGAAGCTAAGCTCACCCATCATGCTCATTTCAAACTCACTCCTCATCATTTTTGAAAATTCATTGCATAAATCATGATGAGTTGCCCCAAATATGATGTCATCAACATATACTTGGACAATCAACAGATGTTCCCCCTTAGATTTTAGAAACAAGGTATTATCTACCTTGCCTCTTCTAAAATCATTTTCAAGTAAAAAGCTTGACAATCATTCATACCAAGCTCTAGGAGCTTGTTTTAGACCATAAAGAGCTTTGTCAAGTTGAAAAACATGGTTTGAAAATTCACTGTTTTCAAAACCAGGGGGTTGTTTGACATACACCTCTTCTTTAAGGTATCCGTTTAGGAATGCACTTTTGACATCCATTTGATATAGCTTGATCTCTATATGAGCTGCAAAGGCTATTAGGATACGAATAGCCTCAATCCTAGCAACAGGTGCGAAGGTTTCTTCATAATCGATCCCTTCTTCCTGATTGTAGCCTTGAACCACCAGCCGTGCCTTGTTCCTAGTGACTGTTCTGGACTCGTCCAGCTTGTTCCGAAACACCCACTTGGTTCCAATGATTGTTCTATCTGCAGGCTGGGATACAAGGTGTCATACCTTGTTCCTTTCAAATTAGTGAAGCTCTTCTTGCATTGCTGTGACCCAATCTGCATCTGCAAGAGCTTCATTGACATTCTTTGGCTCAATGTTAGAGAGAAATGCATAGAAAGCACAAAAATTCTCAAGCTCAGATCTCGTTTACACCCCAGTATTTATATCAGACAAGATTTGATCAAGGGGGTGTGAACGATGATGCTTCCAAGGTCGTGGAGTTAGGGGATCCACAGACACACTTTCTACTCTGGCTTGGATACTTGAAGAATCAGGTTCAGAAACAGCTCCTGAGCCTGTTCCTGCACCTGTTTGCAGGCCTGTTCCTGAGGAACTGGACTGGTGTTGTCCCGAACAGGGTTCAACGTTGCTTCCCCCTATTTCGTCCTCACCTTGCCTGCCATTCTGAGGAACAGCTTCAGGACCCGTTTTCTCCACGGTGTTCTTACTTTGTTCATCTTGGTGCAACACTTCTTTTCGAACAAGACCTAATTCAAATCCTTCCTCCTATGCATCATTCTTGCTCAACGAGTTAGATTCATCAAAATGCACATGCACACTTTCCTCAACACACAAGGTTCTTTTGTTAAACACTTTGTATGCCTTACTATGTGAGGAATAACCAAGAAATATTGCCTCATCTCTCCTAGGATCAAACTTCCCTAAGGCATCCTTCCCATTGTTATGCACAAAACACCTACAACCGAATGTTCTTAAATGCATGATGGTTGGCTTTCTACCTTTGAAAAGTTCATAGGGAGTTTTGTTCAAAATAGGCCTAATCATGCATCTATTTATAATGTAGCATGATGTGTTCAAAGCTTCTGCCCAAAAGTTCCTAGGAAGACCACTAGCAATAAGCATTGTTCTAGTCATGTCTTCTAGGGTGCGATTTTTGCGCTCAACCACCCTGTTCTGTTGGGGTGTTCTTGGGGCTGATAAGTTATGATCAACACCTTGTGCATTACAATAGTTTGTAAAGCTTGCATTTTCAAATGCAGTACCATGATCAGACCTTAAACTAACTAAAGAGTGTCCTGCTTTCCTTTCAACCCTTTTGAGAAAGGCAATAAAATTCTCAAAAGTTTCATCCTTGGATGCCAAGAACAGGTTCCAAGTAAATCGAGAGTAATCATCCACTACAACCAGCACATATCTCTTCCCACCTCTACTTGCTATCCTCATAGGACCACATAGATCAATGTGTAACATTTCGAGAGGTCGGGTAGTGCTAACACAATTTTTTGATTTAAAAGACGATCTGACTTGTTTGCCTTTTGCACAAGCTTCACAAACCTTGTCATCATTGAATTTGATGGAAGGTAGTCCAACAACTAGGTCTTTGGAAACAAGTTTGTTCAAAAGAGTGAGACTTGCATGACCTAGTCTCTTGTGCCAGAGCATTATATCATCATTTAAAGCGCTCAAACAAGTCAAATTGTTTTGGGGAAGTGTGGAAATACATACTTTGTAAACATTTTTGTGACGCTTCCCCCTTAGCACTACATCTCGTGTGTTTGAGTTTACAACCAAGCAACGTGTTGGTGAGAACACTACTAGGTTGTTCTTGTCGCACAGTTGGGACACACTAAGCAGATTGTGCTTTAAGCCATCAACTAGATAGATATTATCAATTGAGTGGGAATGGGACTCACCAACCCTACCTATACCGACAATTGTCCCAGACTTGCCGTTTCCAAACGCCACACTCCCACCATCCGAAGCTGTAAGTGAGAGAAAGTTGAATTTTTCACCGGTCATATGCCTCGAACACCCACTATCAACATACCACAGCTGCTTGTTTTCAAGGTTGTTCCCTGGGCTGTTTGCTGGGTTGTTTGCTGGGTTGTTCTCTCTCACTTCAGCCTGCAAAACAAATCAAGGGTTAGTTTTGAGAACCCAGATCCACTTGGGTCCCATTCTTTTGGACAGATAAATCTCATCTTTACTAATCCAGATTTGTTTTACATAACCTTCATTTCTTTTAATGGCATACCTTCTTGAAGGACAAGTGTATCGATAATGACCGGTTTTACCGCAATGAAAGCAAACAATATTTTCAGGTAATCCAACATACTTTCTATTGACTGGGTAAGAGGTCCTTTTAGGAGCAAAACCTAGTCCCTTTTTATTTTGACTGTGGTGAGTGTTTAGCCATTCAAGCGCTTTTGAGGACTTGTTCCACAGCCTGTTTGTGGCGAGATCAGATTCCAAGTTTTTTATTTTCGCCAACAGGTTCTTGTTTTCAGCAAGTAAGGACTCAACCTTTTCTTTCAACTCTAGGGATTCCTTTTCTGCTTTGGCTAAGGTAACAGAGTGAGTCTCTTCTTTCAAGATCAAGGATTCCTTGAAGTTTTGGTGTAAAAAGGATATTTTCTTTTCAACCTCGAGTTTTTCACTCTTGAGGATCTCATTTTCTAGTTCTAGGTCTCGGACATCTCTTTTCAATTCTGCACAAGTATCCATCAATGAATACAACAATTCTTCAAGAGTTGCCTTATTGAGACCACGTACCTTGTTCTTGAGATCAGTAAGGCTGTTTGTTGACTCATCATCTGAATCCATGTCACTTTGTGCCATGAGAGCTACAACACCCTCATCAGTTTCAGACTCTTCTTCATCTTCAGAGGAGTCACCCCAGGCAGCCAGCATTGCTTTCGAGAATCGTTTCCCAGAACTGTTTATAACTTGTTTTCGACCTTGTTTCCTAGGGTGTTCGTGCTCTTGCTCTTCTTGAAGTAAGGGACAGTTTCACTATGTGGTCTGTTTTGCCACATTTGAAACACCCAGTAAACTGTTCTCGGGGGATGTTTCTGGTTTTGTTAAAATCCTTCCTTTTGTTATTTTCTTTGACTTTCCTGAAGAATTTCTGGAACTTTCGAGTCATCATAGCCATCTCTTCTTCCTCAAGATTAGAATCATCATCTTCTTGTGCTTTTAAGGCAAGTCCTCGATCTTTCTTCATCTCCTCTTTCTGTTGAGTATTTTTTCTCAGTTCGTATGTCTCTAGGGTGATCTTATTCATATCTTTGGCTTCTTGGATGGCTGTTACCTTGGCTTCGCATGATCGAGGCAAAATCCTTAGAATTTTCCTTACCAACTCTTCAGTGGTGAAAGATTTTCCCAGGGATTTTAACTCGTTTGTTATGTGAGTGAAGCGGGTATACATATCCATCACATTCTCAAGATCACCCATATCAAACAACTCGTATGGTCTCATGAGTAACTCAATGCGTGATTGTTTGACTTAACTTGTTCCTTCATGGGCTACTTGTAAAACATTCCATATTTCTTGAGCTGACTCACATTCTGAGATGCGAGTATATTCATCTGGTCCTAGGCCAAAATAGAGAAGTTTCTTGGCCTTGGCATTCTTTTCCATTTTCTTGTAATCCTCAGCATCATATTCAGTAGGATCTTTGGGAACCTTTTTTCCATCTTCAAGAACTTTCGTGGGAACAAGGGGCCCGTTCTTGATGAGCATCCATAACTCGTAATCTTCAGCTTGTATATAGTTCTCCATCCTGTTCTTCCACCAACTGTAGTGTTGGCCATTGAAATAAGGTGGTCGAGTGATGGATTGGCCCTCAAGTATGCCTTGTGATGTACTCATTTTCAGAATCTCTCAAGGTGTTAACCTTTTAGAAGAGAACCCGCTCTGATACCACTTGTTGAATTCTAAGAGTACACGACCACAAGAGGGGAGTGAATTGTGGTGTCCGATTTTCGCCTATTTACTGACAAACAGCCTTAGACCCTGATTGCAGAGACTGTTTCTGAATGACGAACAGTCTTGGGCCTTGTTTGCAGCGGCTGTTCCCAATTGGCTCAAAAGCGAAAATGAAGTAGATAAATGCAGAAATAAAGCACACACGATTTTTACGTGGAAAACACCTCTAGCCCAACTGAGGTGTGAAAAACCACAACCTACCTCGTGTAGGATTTAACCACTTCACTAACGGGCTGAACACGTTACAAAAGTAACATTCCTTGTTACAACTTGTAACCCACGTAACCTTCTTCTCTAAGACAGGTTACACCATGTCCAAATCTCTCTAGATTGGACACGTCCAAAGTCCACACGACTAAGGACACACTCACTCACTTTTGATCTGAGATCAAGGATACAAAACACCTTACTGGGGTGCTTCTGACTTAAGCAGATGTAAGGTACAATGAAGTCCTAGTATGCCAATAGTTTGAAAGCTCAATTTTTGCACAATCTTGTCACGGTTTTTTCTTTTGAAATGTAGCTCCATAACTCTCAATGTGTTTGTGAAAGAAATCGATTTTTCCCTTGTGTATCTCTCCGAAAGGAGTGAAAAGATTTTCTTATTTAAGCAAGCAAACCCAACGGCTAAATCCTTCAAAAAAGATAGAAAAATCTTCTGATTTTAGCAGCTTAGAAGATTTCTTCAGATTTCCAATGGCTAGGAATAAAGAAGATAAGATTCTCCTAAAATATAGGGATTTGATACTCACGGGATAAAAATTGATTAGCAACTTAATATAGCCGTGTAATTTAGCCCACAAAAGGATAAAAATCTTGGTTTCAAAGTTTGAATCAATCATGGCCTAAAAATAAAGAATAAAGATTTTTCGGATTTTGAAAAAAATCTCTAGCAAAAATGGTTTTGCAATCTGCTACATATATATAATAAATAATAATCTTTTTAGGACTTAACTAATCAGCCTAGGATTTCATAAAAGGATTCTTAGAGCAGCCAGCCAACCAAAAGAAATTTTTAAGTAAAACGGATGTGGCCGCTGCAGTTTCAGGAACACCCTAGGCACCCTGTTTGCAGGGTTGTTTGGAAATGGTGTTCTGAAGTAAATCTCGAAAACCGTTTCAAGAAGTGTTAGATTGAGACTTTTAAGATTGGCATATTAACAAGAATCTAAAAGATAAAACCTAAATCAAATCGAGACTTCTTGTTGTAAGAATTAGTCATCTTGTCGAGGATGGATGTGCAACTCCAAACACCTCGGTCACCTTGATTACTCGGGTGATCTTGTATCGCTGAATGTAGGAACTTGGTCTTTAAGACTTAGTCAGCTGTTGTCGAGATTTGTTGTGTGCTGATCTTTGTGTCACTGAAGTTTGGAACCTGTTCTCAAAACTTGTTCTCAACATTTAGTAGACAGAACAGGCAAGTAGGACAATACAAACAACTGTGTAGGACCTGTTTGGAGAGCTTGTTTGGAACAACATTACTCAAGCAAGTATGCTACACTTGGATTTGTTATCATCAAAACTTTATACAGTAGTCAACACATATATACATGACCATATTGTATATATATGTATGTATACATATCGTACATGCATCTATCTACCTCAATCAATACCATATATATATACTATATCTATATATATATATTATATATATTATATATATATATATATATATATATATATATATATATATATATATATATATATATATATGTATATATATATATATATAGATATGTGTATGTGTGTGTAAGTGATATAGTATATATATAAAATATATATAATATATATATATATATATATATATATATATATATATATATATATATACTATATATATATACTATATATATATATATATATATATATATATATATATATATATATATATATATATATATATATATATATATCTCTATATATATATATATATATATATATATATATATATATATATATATAGATATAGAGAGAGAGAGAGAGAGAGAGAGAGAGAGAGAGAGAGAGAGAGAGAGAGTGTAAGGCCCACCTTTTTTATTTATGATAATGTGGCTGCCTTACCTTCTACGTTACAAAATTTGTATTTTTATTAACCATATGAGGTAAATTAGTGTCAATGTGCTTATGTGAGCGATAATTTTATTAAAAAGAATTAGTGTCAAGTATTGGACAAGCTTGAATCAAAGAAAAGGGAAAGAGAGATGGAGGGGCAATTTGGTCAAATCGTGCGAGCCTCCTTTTTCTTCCCCATGTTTTCGCAACATCCAAGGTCATCCCTCTCTCTCCTCTGCTTCTCCTCTTCTCCGTCTCCCCTACGCAAACCACAGGCCACTGCCTGTCTTCTTCGCCTCTGCCACACTTCGCCGGTAAGGGGAGGACCACGATGGTCCCCTGAGCACAACCCACTCACCGCCGGCCACCACCAAGCTGTGTTCCCCACCTTTCTCTGCGAATCGAAGCCAAGCCAGCCACCACGTTCCAGTGCCTTGAACTGCCACCACGTGCCGGAATCCAGCGATACTCACTAAAATCGACCCCCATTATAAATTGAGGGGTCAAATTCAACCTAAACTACACTGAAACTTCATCAAATCGGAAGATAGGGTTTTGGGTTTAGCAAGCAGTCGAGCTAGGGTTTAGGCTAGCTACTAGGCGTGCGTTTGGGACTAACTGGGTCACAGATTGAGGTTTTCCAGCATCCAAATCGAGGTCAAAAGTGCTTAGAGCATAGCTTGGAGTCCGGGTGGGTGTTCCTTGCCTCTTAAGTATTAGTAGTTTCGAAATTGTTTTAACCTTTAAGTTGCGATGCATGTTAAGTTTAGTTAGTTTATGCCTGAAAATGACTTTGAATTGTTAAATGTTAGTTTAGTTGATTAATACTCAAAAATGGCTTGAATCGATACATGTTAGTTTAGTTAGTTCACGCTTAAAAGATAGCTTCGAAATGAGTTATGCATGTTTAGAATCGATTCAAGTCTATTCAGTTAATACATGCCTGATAATAGCTTCGAAATGAAATATGGGCACTTGGAATCGATACATGTTTGTTTAGTTAACTCGTGCCTAATTAATAGCTTTAAAAGGAAATGTGAACACTTAGCATCGATACATGTTTATTTAGTTAACTCATGCTTGACTAATAGCTTCGAAATGAAATATGAATGCTTAGAATCGATTCAAGCATACTCAGTTAACATATGCCTGAAAATTTGACTTGAATAGTAACTTCGATATAATGAACGAATGCCTTGAATTGTATTATGTTTAAGTGGCTCATTTAGATTCGAATAATGACTTCGATGTAATAAACGAACGTCTAGAATCGTATTATGCTTAAATGGCTTAATCAGGCTTGAAATGTAACTTCAAAGCAATGACTGAATGCCTCAAATCGATACTTGTCTATTTAGTTGAATTACGCTTGTGAAGTGGCCTTAGAAATAACTTTCGAATGACGAAGTGAGCATGTTTATCCCTTAACTGCAATACATGAATGTTTGAAACGAACCAAGACCACCTAAGATTGAAGCAGGCTAATTTAATTGGTTCATGTTTAAAAGTAACCCTTGAGTGGCAAGCATTCTTTAAATCGACGTTAATTGAGCTAGCTAATTCATGCTTAAGAGTACTCTTTGAAATGACCTGAGGACATTTTAAGCCAATGCATGCTTAGTCGGATGGTTATGCTTTGAAAATTGCATGTTAGTTAGTTAGCTATGCGTTGAAATGACATGAACTTGGTATGCTTACCTTCTATTCGTAAGTTATGAATGTAGGCTAACTTTCATTCGTAGTGAGTTATTTCAGTTCGTTAAGTTTTATTTCAAGTTAATGCAATATATACATATATATTTATGCTTATGTATGCGGTAACGAGCTGTTGGATGGTTGCTGCTCGCTCGGTAAGTTATACGTAGCTATTTCATAAGACCTTTATGATAATATATTATGATTACTAAATTGAAAACGGAGATGGTAGTTGGATGGTTTGAGGTAGAACTATGAGTGGTTCGAGGTTCTTTGTGGAACGGTGCTTATGGGGAGGGAGCCTGGGTTGTGAATCAACCGCAATCGTGTGGATTGCGAGGCCGTGTGTGGCTCATTGTATTGTTGAAATAATTATGAAGTGCTTAAATGTAATACGTGCAAATCCCTCCCCTTTTATGTCATTAAGATACATTACGCATGTGAAGGTGTTGTTTTGAAAAAGGCTGTTTCTCGTATTTCAAAACAATAATAGCCATGATTATTAGCAATCAATGGCCTATTTTAGCTGTACGAACTTTGTTTTTAGGAGTGAACTCGCTTTAACGGGGGAATCCCTAAAGAATTTGGCTGAAAAGAAAGTGCGATGTGTGGGGGAAAAAAAGATTTCGCTATGAGAGGCAGCAAAATTATTAACCGTTATAGCCCATACGCTTTCAATTGGCTAAGATAATGTGCTTCGGACAATATGTTATGAATGATTACGTTAGCCTAGGGGATAAGTCCTGATACTAGGAGACCCTAGAAGACCCTGATGAGGGTAATGGTCCGATATGTTATATATAGTCTCCCGGGAGTAAGAGCTTTAAGCGTGAGCGTTAGGTCTCACTATGGGGTTGGGAATAGATCTTACCCAATCAGCATCCTATAATAATCTTATGCCTGATGTATTTTCCTAATAAGTAAAGAAAAGCAGTTGGCATTTTGCCATTTTAAGTATTTCAGAAGAAAGAAAGTTTCAAGGGCCATTAAGAGGCCAGTTGAATGAAATGTGAAAAGCTATAAAGGTCATTATGCAACCAATATAAAAGAGATTTCCTTTAATGAAAACGAGCCTTAAAGAGGCTAAGAAAAGAGTTTTTATGGGCCTCAAAA
>JAKOGI010000617.1:102500-202500 GCA_029747015.1 Carnegiea gigantea
TTTTTGCGCTCAACCACCCCGTTCTGTTGGGGTGTTCTTGGGGCTGAGAAGTTATGATTAACACCATGTGCATTACAATAGTTTGTAAAGCTTGCATTTTCAAATTCAGTACCATGATCAGACCTTAAACTAACTAAAGAGTGTCCTACTTTCCTTTCAACCCTTTTGAGAAAGGCAATAAAATTCTCAAAAGTTTCATCCTTGGATGCCAAGAACAGGGTCCAAGTAAATCGAGAGTAATCATCCACTACAACCAGCACATACCTCTTCCCACCTTTACTTGCTATCCTCATAGGACCACATAGATCAATGTGTAACATTTCGAGAGGTCAGGTAGTGCTAGCACAATTTTTTGATTTAAAAGATGATCTGACTTGTTTGCCTTTTGCACAAGCTTCACAAACCTTGTCATCATTGAATTTGATGGAAGGTAGTCCAACAACTAGGTCTTTGGAAACAAGTTTGTTTAAAAGAGTGAGACTTGCATGACCTAGTCTCTTGTGCCAGAGCATTATATCATCATTTAAAGCGCTTAAACAAGTCAAATTGTTTTGGGGAAGTGTGGAAATACATACTTTGTAAACATTTTTGTGACGCTTCCCCCTTAACACTACATCTCATGTGTTTGAGTTTGCAACCAAGCAATGTGTTGGTGAGAACACTACTAGGTTGTTCTTGTCACATAGTTGGGACACACTAAGCAGATTGTGCTTTAAGCCATCAACTAGATAGATATTATCAATTGAGTGGGAATGGGACTCACCAACCCTACCTATACCGACAATTACCCCAGACTTGCCATTTCCAAATGCCACACTCCCACCGTCCGAAGCTGTAAGTGAGAGAAAGCTGAATTTTTCACCGGTCATATCCCTCGAACACCCACTATCAACATACCACAGCTGCTTGTTTTCAAGGTTGTTCCCTGGGCTGTTTGCTGGGTTGTTTGTTGGGTTGTTCTCTCTCACTTCAGCCTGCAAAACAAATCAAGGGTTAGTTTTGGGAACCCAGATCCACTTGGGTCCCATTCTTTTAGACAGATAAATCTCATCTTTCCTAATCCAGATTTGTTTTACATAACCTTCATTTCTTTTAATGGCATACCTTCTTGAAGGACAAGTGTATCGATAATGACCGGTTTTACCACAATGAAAGCAAACAATATTTTTAGGTAATCCAACATACTTTCTATTGACTGGGTAAGAGGTCCTTTTAGGAGCAAAACCTAGTCCCTTTTTATTTTGACTGTGGTGAGTGTTTAGCCATTCAAGCGCTTTTGAGGACTTGTTCCATAGCCTGTTTGTGGCGAGATCAGATTCCAAGTTTTTTATTTTCGCCAACAGGTTCTTGTTTTCAGCAAGTAAGGACTCAACCTTTTCTTTCAACTCTAGCGATTCCTTTTCTGCTTTGGCTAAGGTAACAGAGTGAGTCTCTTCTTTCAAGATCAAGGATTCCTTGAAGTTCTGGTGTAAAAAGGATATTTTCTTTTCAACCTCGAGCTTTTCACTCTTGATGATCTCATTTTCTAGTTCTAGGTGTCGGACATCTCTTTTCAATTCTGCACAAGTATCCATTAATGAATACAACAATTCTTCAAGAGTTGCCTTATTAAGACCACGTACCTTGTTCTTGAGATCAGTAAGGCTGTTTGTTGACTCATCATCTGAATCCGTGTCACTTTGTGCCATGAGAGCTACAGCACCCTCATCAGTTTCAGACTCTTCTTCATCTTCAGAGGAGTCACCCCATGCAGCCAGCATTGCTTTCGAGAATCGTTTCCCAGAACTGTTTGTAACTTGTTTTCTACCTTGTTTCCTGGGGTGTTCGTGCTCTTGCTCTTCTTGAAGTAAGGGACAGTTTCACTATGTGGTCTGTTTTGCCACATTTGAAACACCCAGTAAACTGTTCTCGGGGGGTGTTTCTGGTTTGTTGAAATCCTTCCTTTTGTTGTTTTCTTTGACTTTCTTGAAGAATTTCTTGAACTTTCGAGTCATCATAGCCATCTCTTCTTCCTCAAGATTAGAATCATCATCTTCTTGTGCTTTTAAGGCAAGTCCTCGATCTTTCTTCATCTCCTCTTTCTGTTGAGAATTTTTTCTCAGTTCGTATGTTTGAAGATTACTAATCAACTCCTCTAGGGTGATGTTGTTCATGTCTTTGGCTTCTTGGATGGCTGTTACCTTGGCTTCCCATGATCGAGGCAAAATCCTTAGAATTTTCCTTACCAACTCTTCAGTGGTGAAAGATTTTCCCAGGGATTTTAACTCGTTTGTTATGTGAGTGAAGCGGGTATACATATCCATCACATTCTCACGATCACCCATATCAAACAACTCGTATTGTCTCATGAGTAACTCAATGCGTGATTGTTTGACTTGACTTGTTCCTTCATGAGCTACTTGTAAAACATTCCATATTTCTTGAGCTGACTCACATTCTGAGATGTGAGTATATTCATCAGGTCCTAGGCCAAAATAGAGAAGTTTCTTGGCCTTGGCATTCTTTTCCATTTTCTTGTAATCCTCAGCATCATATTCAGTAGGATCTTTGGGAACCTTTTTTCCATCTTCAAGAACTTTCGTGGGAACAAGGGGCCCGTTCTTGATGAGCATCCATAACTCGTAATCTTCAGCTTGTATATAGTTCTCCATCCTGATCTTCCACCAACTGTAGTGTTGGCCATTGAAATGAGATGGTCGAGTGATGGATTGGCCCTCAAGTATGCCTTGTGGTGTACTCAATTTCAGAATCTCTCAAGGTGTTAACCTTTTAGAAGAGAACTCGCTCTGATACTGCTTGTTGAATTCTAAGAGTACACGACCACAAGAGGGGGGTGAATTGTGGTGTCCGATTTTCGCCTATTTACTGACAAACAGCCTTAGACCCTGATTGCAGAGACTGTTTCTGAATGACGAACAGTCTTGGGCCTTATTTGCAGTGGCTGTTCCCAATTGGTTCAGAAGCGAAAATCAAGTAGATAAAAGCGGAAATAAAGCACACACGATTTTTACGTGGAAAACACCTCTAGCCCAACTGAGGTGTGAAAAACCACGACCTACCTCGTGTAGGATTTAACCACTTCACTAACGGGCTGAACACGTTACAAAAGTAACACTCCTTGTTACAACTTGTAACCCACGTAACCTTCTTCTCTAAGACAGGTTACACCACGTCCAAATCTCTCTAGATTGGACACGTCCAAAGTCCACACGACTAAGGACACACTCACTCACTTTTGATCTGAGATCAAGGATACAAAATACCTTACTGGGGTGCTTCTGACTTAAGCAGATGTAAGGTACAATGAAGTCCTAGTATGCCAATAGTTTTGAAAGCTCAATTTTTGCACAATCTTGTCACGGTTTTTTCTTTTGAAATGTAGCTCCAGAACTCTCAATGTGTTTGTGAAAGAAACCGATTTTTCCCTTGTGTATCTCTCCGAAAGGAGTGAAAAGATTTTCTTATTTAAGCAAGCAAACCCAACGGCTAACTCCTTCAAAAAAGATAGAAAAATCTTCTGATTTTAGCAGCTTAGAAGATTTCTTTAGATTTCCAACGGCTAGGAACAAAGAAGATAAGATTCTCCTAAAATATAGGGATTTGATACTCACAGGATAAAAATTGATTAGCCACTTAATATAGCCATGTAATTTAGCCCAAAAAAGGACAAAAATCTTGGTTTCAAAATTTGAATCAATCATGGCCTAAAAATAAGGAATAAAGATTTTTCGGATTTTGAAAAAAATCTCTAGCAAAAATGATTTCGCAATCTGCTACATATATATAATAAATAATAATCTTTTTAGGACTTAACTAATCAGCCTAGGATTTCATAAAAGGATTCTTAGAGTGCAAAAGAAATTTTTAGGTAAAACGGATGTGGCCGCTGCAGTTTCAGGAACACCCTAGGCACCCTGTTTGGCGGGTTGTTTGGAAATGGTGTTCTGAAGTAAATCTCGAAAACCGTTTCAAGAAGTGTTAGATTGAGACTTTCAAGATTGGCATATTAACAAGAATCTAGAAGACAAAACCTAAATCAAATCGAGACTTCTTGTTGTAAGAATTAGTCATCTTGTCGAGGATGGATGTGCAACTCCAAACACCTCGGTCACCTTGATTACTCGGGTGATCTTGTATCGCTGAATGTAGGAACTTGGTCTTTAGGACTTAGTCAGCTGTTGTCGAGATTTGTTGTGTGCTGATCTTTGTGTCACTGAAGCTTAGAACCTGTTCTCAAAACTTGTTCTCAACATTTAGTAGACAGAACAGGCAAGTAGGACCGATACAAACAACCGTGTAGGACCTGTTTGGAGAGCTTGTTTGGAACAACATTACTCAAGCAAGTATGCTACACTTGGATTTGTTATCATCAAAACTTTATACAGTTAGTTCAACATATATATATATATATATATATATATATATATATATATATATATATATATATTATATATATATATATATAATATATATATATACCCACACACACACAGACACAGAGAATTGTATATATTATATATATACATATACATATACATATCATATACATATATACATATGCATATACATACATACATACATACTATAGATATAATAGATATTAATAGAAGAGAGAGAGAGAGAGAGACACACACACACACACACACATCATATACATATACATATACATATATATATATACACACATATATTATATATATATATATATATATATATATCTATATATGTATGTATGTATATATATGATATATATATATATTTTTTGTGTGTGTGCGGTGTGTATATATATATATATATATATATGTACATATATATACATATATATATTCCACACACACATACATATATATATATTTTGAGTGTATATATATATATATATATATATATATATATATATATATTTAATTAGATATATCTATTTTTATATATATATCATATCTCTCTATATAATATATATCTACATATATAATAATATATATATATATTATATATATATATATAAGAGAGAGAGAGAGAGAGAGAGAGAGAGAGAGAGAGAGAGAGAGGGAGAGAGTGTAAGGCCCACCTTTTTTATTTATGACAATGTGGCTGCCTTACCTTCTACATTACAAAATTTGTATTTTTATTAACCGTATGAGGTAAATTAGTGTCAATGTGCTTATGTGAGCGATAATTTTATTAAAAAGAATTATTAATGCTATTATTGATTTTAAAGTTAATTCATACTATTTGTACCCTTAAGTTATATCGATAGTTCAATTTAGTCGTTATTCGATTTATTTGTCATTTTCTAAATGCGAGTAGGTTGTTAACCTTAGAATTAGTTTCGATGTTTAATAAATCAAACCTTTATATATTTAAGAAGGAATAGTCGATAGAAGGTCGTATTATCGATTTTGGGTTTAGAATTCGGGATACGAATTAAACTAGTGGTGTTAAAGTATTGGACAAGCTTGAATCAAAGAAAAGGGAAAGAGAGATGAAGGGGCAATTTGGTCAAATCGTGCGAGCCTCCTTTTTCTTCCCCATGTTTTCGCAACATCCAAGGTCATCCCTCTCTCTCCTCTGCTTCTCCTCTTCTCCGTCTCCCCTACGCAAACCACAGGCCACTGCCTGTCTTCTTCGCCTCCGCCACACTTCGCCGGTAAGGGGAGGACCACGATGGTCCCCTGAGCACAACGCACTCACCGCCGGCCACCACCAAGCTGTGTTCCCCACCTTTCTCTGCGAATCGAAGCCAAGCCAGCCACCATGTTCCAGTGCCTTGAACTGCCACCACGTGCCGGAATCCAGCCATACTCACTAAAATCGACCCCCATTATAAATTGAGGGGTCAAATTCAACCCAAACTACACTGAAACTTCATCAAATCGGAAGATAGGGTTTTGGGTTTAGCAAGCAGTCGAGCTAGGGTTTAGGCTAGCTACTAGGCGTGCGTTTGGGACTAACTGGGTCACAAATTGAGGTTTTCTAGCATCCAAATCGAGCTCAAAAGTGCTTAGAAGATAGCTTGGAGTCCGGGTGGGTGTTCCTTGCCTCTTAAGTATTAGTAGTTTCGAAATTGTTTTAACCTTTAAGTTGCGATGTATGTTAAGTTTAGTTAGTTTATGCCTGAAAATGACTTTGAATTGTTAAATGTTAGTTTAGTTGATTAATACTCAAAAGTGGCTTGAATCGATAGCTTCGAAATGCGTTATGCATGTTTAGAATCGATTCAAGTCTATTCAGTTAATACACGCCTGATAATAGCTTCGAAATGAAATATGGGCACTTAGAATCAATACATGTTTGTTTAGTTAACTCGTGCCTAATTAATAGCTTTAAAAGGAAATGTGAACACTTAGCATCGAGACATGTTTATTTAGTTAACTCATGCTTGATTAATAGCTTCGAAATGAAATATGAATGCTTAGAATCGATTCAAGCATACTCAGTTAACATATGCCTGAAAATTTGACTTGAATAGTAACTTCGATATAATGAACGAATGCCTTGAATCGTATTATGTTTAAGTGACACATTTAGATTCGAATAATGACTTCGATGTAATAAACGAACGTCTAGAATCGTATTATGCTTAAATGGCTTAATTAGGCTTGAAATGTAACTTCAAAGCAATGACTGAATGCCTCGAATCGATACTTGTCTATTTAGTTGAATTACGCTTGTGAAGTGGCCTTAGAAATAACTTTCGAATGACGAAGCGAGCATGTTTATCCCTTAACTGCAATACATGAATGTTTGAAATGAACTAAGACCACCTAAGATCGAAGCAGGCTAATTTAATTGGTTCATGTTTAAAAGTAACCCTTGAGTGGCAAGCATTCTTTAAATCGACGTTAATTGAGCTAGCTAATTCATGCTTAAGAGTACTCTTTGAAATGACCTGAGAACATTTTAAGCCAATGCATGCTTAGTCGGATGGTTATGCTTTGAAAATTGCATGTTAGTTAGCTATGCGTTGAAATGACATGAACTTGGTATGCTTACCTTCTATTCGTAAGTTATGAATGTAGGCTAACTTTCATTCGTAGTGAGTTATTTCAGTTCGTTAAGTTTTATTTCAAGTTAATGCAATATATACATATATATTTATGCTTATGTATGCGGTTAACGAACTGTTGGATGGTTGCTGCTCGCTCGGTAAGTTATACGTAGCTATTTTATAAGACCTTTATGATAATATATTATGATTACTAAATTGAAAACGGAGATGGTAGTTGGATGGTTTGAGGTAGAACTACGAGTGGTTCGAGGTTCTTTGTGGTACGGTGCTTATGGGGAGGGAGCCTGGGTTGTGAATCAACCGCAATCGTGTGGATTGCGAGGCCGTGTGTGGCTCATTGTATTGTTGAAATGATTATGAAGTGCTTAAATGTAATACGTGCAAATCCCTCCCCTTTTATGTCATTAAGATACATTACGCATGTGAAGGTGTTGTTTTGAAAAAGGGTGTTTCTCGTATTTCAAAACAATAATAGCCATGACTATTAGCAATCAATGGCCTATTTTAGCTGTACGAACTTTGTTTTTAGGAGTGAACTCGCTTTAACGGGGGAATCCCTAAAGAATTTGGTTGAAAAGAAAGTGCGATGTGTGGGGGGAAAAAAAGATTTCGCTATGAGAGGCAGCAAAATTATTAGCCGTTATAGCCCATACGCTTTCAATTGGCTAAGATAATGTGCTTCGGACAATATGTTATGAATGATTACGTTAGCCTAGGGGATAAGTCTTGGTACTAGGAGACCCTAGAAGACCCTGATGAGAGTAATGGTCCGATATGTTATATATAGTCTCCCGGGAGTAAGAGCTTTAAGCGTGAGCGTTAGGTCTCACTATGAGGTTGGGAATAGATCTCACCCAATCAGCATCCTATAATGATCTTATGCCTGATGTATTTTCCTAATAAGCAAAGAAAAGCAGTTGGCATTTTGCCATTTTAAGTATTTCAGAAGAAAGAAAATTTCAAGGGCCATTAAGAGGCCAGTTGAATGAAATGTGAAAAGTTATAAAGGTCATTATGCGACCAATATAAAAGAGATTTCCTTTAATGAAAACGAGCCTTAAAGAGGCTAAGAAAAGAGCTTTTATGGGCCTCAAAAGGCTAAGCAAAGTGTTTTAAAGAAAGCAAGAAAGGTTTTCTGTGCATGTCCTGTGCTTTTCTTATGAATGAAATGTGAATGAGATTTCAAGTAAGGCTAAGCAAAGTGTTTTCATAAGAAGAAAGAAAGATACTTGTGCATATCATATGAATGAGATCTAAGTAAAGTATGCTAATGAAAATAAAGCTTTATGTGAATATTCCAAGTATAACTTCTGAATGAGATGCTAAGTAAGACACGATTATGAAAAAGAAAGCCATATGATCATATTTCATGCATACCCTATGAATGAGATTTGAATGGGACTTGAAATTTGTGTGTGCCTTATATATACCATATGAATGAAATGCCAAGAAAAGTATGATTATGAAAAGAGATAACCTTATGTGCACATGATATGAATGATGTTTCATGTATAGTTTAAATGGAATGCTAAAGGTTATGTTATAAAAAGAAAGATCCCTATGCTTAGCCCTCGATGCTTGCTTACGTGCTCAACTGCTTGTTAGTAAAGGAACTTAGTCATTTAGGGACCTAGAAATATGTTTGAGTGGCTGAAATGAAGTTTGTGTTTAGTAACCCTTCCATAAGGACTTTACGAATGCCTAATATTATAGTAAAGTATGAATACGTGATATGTGACTATTAAAGATATTATTGTCTGCAACGATTTTGGTTTTAACGGGGTCGGGGGACACTCACTGAGCATGTGGTTGCTCATCCCACAACTCTTTCCCCTTTTCCCCTCAGGTTTTCTCTATGACAGGAAGAAATTGAGTTAGCTATGTCAAGATAAAGTCTATTCTTGCTTGTAAGGTGTTATGTGTGCCTACTTATATCTTTAATGAAGTCATGTAAAGTATTCTTAGTTTGTAAACGTTTGTAAACAATTATTCCAGTTCCTGTAATGCATATGGTATGAAGGTCGCTCTGTATGGATATATAAGCAAACCATCTAATTAGTTAAATGTTTTCTTAGCCAAAGTTAGTTATGATTTCGGATGTAAACCCTAATACTCCGATAGTGTGAACCGTTGAGCTGTATCTTTCATTTCTTCTTTATTAATCAACTATTCTATTTGGTGTACTCTGAGCGAGTGGTTCGTTGAGTTATGAACTCCGACGTGCAGCCGTTGAACTTCTTTTAAATATTTTACGCTTCCGCTGATTTGCAGGGTTTATTGCAAGGCTTTTAGCCTAGAAACGGTCATATTTTAGGGAAAACTTTGTCTGTTTCGCCCCAAGATTTTAAGTAAGAAGTTAAGAAAGTGTAACGCTCCTGGCCCTAGGGGTGGGGGTGTTACATATATATATATATATATATGCATATTTATATATATATATATATATATATATACACACAACCCACCACATCACACACACACCGCACATTCATAAATACATAGGTATATATACATATATTTAAACACATATATATATGTATTCATTATATAACGTATACATATATGTATATATCCAGAAATAATATATAGTATTATACATACATATATATAATATAGATGCATCGTAGCATAAATGATGATATACATGTATGCATTAATATATATATATATATATAGAGATATAGTAATATATATAGAGATGATATAAATATATAGATAAGAGAGATATATATAGAGATATACACCACAACTCATATTACATATACAGATTCTACACATATGTATACATATATAATATATAGATATGATAATATATATATATATAATATATATATAATACACACACACAAATAGTATATATATATATATATATATATAATATATATATATGCATATACATTTTACATAATATATTATTAATATATTATAACATAGATATATATATATATATGATACATAGACTATCATGTATCAAACACACCACATATAATATATACATAAAATTATACATATATGTGTGTAGTGTGTGGTGTGATTGTGTATACGTGTGTACGTGTGTATATATATCGTGCATATTTACACAATAATATATCATATATATAATAAACACACGACCACACACCACAAATGCATATATATATATAATATATATATATATATATATATATATATATATATATATATATATTATATATATATATATATTATATATCTTTACGTATCATATATATATATATATGTAAACATATATAACCTAATAGAAAATAATTATAAAAATTATATGTACATATATATGTATATGCCATAGATAAAGACACACACACATTCCATACCATACATATATATAAATTACACCCACACACACGGCTGCGATAGGAGAGACAAATATATATGTAATATATATATATATATTATATATATAATAACAACACATATATATATATATATATATATACTATATATCTATATATATATATATATATATAAGCTATTTATATATACACACATATTATATTTATATACGTATATATGATACATATATGCATGTATGTATGTATGTAGGTATATACTATATATATATATATTATAATATATATATATATATATATAATATATATATATATCTACACACACACACACTCACATATATAATACATACATATTATATATACTATATATATTAGATATCTACTATATTATTATGTGTGGTGTGTGGTGTGTGTGTGTGTGTTTTGTGTGGCGCATATAAATAGATATACGTGCTACAATATATATGTGTGTGTGTGTGTATATAATATATGTTTTATACATAGGTATATAGTATGTCGTGGTAGTACTATATATATATATATATATAATAAGATATATATATATTATAATATTATATATATATATATATAGATATAGATATATATAGATATATGTGTACATATGTATTGGGTGTGTGTGGTGTATATTTATATATATGCACGCACACATATATATACACCACAAACACACCATACTATGTAATATATATAATATAGATATAGAGATATATATATATATATATATATATATATATATATAAATATATCTATAGATATATATATACGGATGTGAATTTAAATATATATATTATATATATATATATATAATAATATCTTTATATATACGTGTATATTACATATACAAAGCTGTATATAAATAAATACACACCACACACAGAGATATATATAATATAATATATATATATATAATATTATATATATAATATATATATATATATATATTATATTATCCAGATATCTACATATTCTCTCTCTCTCCGTATGTATATAATATAATATATAGATAATATATATTATTTTATATACTACTATGGTATACACAACATGCAACTATAAATGGGTATATAAAAATATATATATATATATGTTATATAGATATACATGCATACTAATACATAATACATATTATAGTATATATATATATATATATAATATATATATTATGTATATATGTATATTACGTAGTATATAGTATGTACATATATATATGTGTGTACATAGATATATATATATATATATATATATAATATAGGGTATATATATATATATATCTTATCTTATATCTATATCTATATCTATATATCTACATACGTATATATATTGGCAAGACAATTACATATATATACATATATTATAGATTAGATATATACATATATATACTATCTATGTTATGTCATATATTATATACGCACGTAGGATTTATATATATCTAGATATATATATATATATGCACGCACAGATGTATATATATATGTATACTATAATATATATATATATATATATATATAATATATATATATATATATATATATATATATATATATGCATATATGCATACATATATGTGTATATATACATACATATGTATATGTGTGTGTGTATATATATATATGTGTGTGTGTGTGTGTGTGTGTGTGTGTGTGTGTAGGATCCGCCTTCTTTATTTTAAGTTAACCTAGCTGTCTTACCTTCTACATTCTAAAATTGTATTTTTGGTAACTATATGAGTTAAGTTATTATCGATGTGCTTATGTGACCGATAATTTTATTAAAAAGAACGTTTTTCTCGCCGTTAATATTATTATTAGTAGTTTTGAAACTCTTTCGATGACTTCTAGTAAGCGTTAATGATGGTTATTAACGAGTACTATGTCGAGTAGGAACCCGAGTACGACTAGCTGGTCAACCTTCGAGTTAGTTTTGAGGTTTAATAAATTGAACCTTGACGTCTTTGGGATCGAATAATCGATGAACGATTGTCTTAACGATTTGGTTTAGAATAAGGGGTACGAGATCAGGCTAGCATTTTTAGTTGATTGAGCAATTGACCGAAATAAAATTAAATAAAATAAAAATATAAGGGGCCGAACCCCGTTCTTTTCTCCGCCAAAAACGCAAAAGGGGGGCTTTCTTCAAGCTCCTCACGACCCTCCTCCTCGACAACCACCACATGAAGAGAGAGAGACGGGGGCGGTGCTGCCGCCGGTGACGGTCAGCTGCCATTTCCCCCCTGCGACAGCTGCGAAGACAAAGATAGTGAGAGAGAGAGATTGAGCGAGCCAAAGAATGATGGCGGAGGACGAGGGCGGAGTGCCTCGACATTGGACATGGCGGTGATAGCGGCGTTGCTGGCCGGCCATCTGCCGACTGCCTGCAGAGAGAAAGAGAGAAAAGGTCGGGTGATGGCCTCAGTTTAGGGGGTTAGGGTTTGAAATCATGACGCACCACCACCAAGACCACCACCGACGGCGATTAGGCATGGCGCCGGCGAAAAGCAGAACGAGCTAGAGGGCCAAAAATGAGATCAGGCAGGCTGGTTCGAGGATAACGTTTGGATAGCAAGTTAGGAGTTGAATTTCGGGTCCTACACATTCACAACAGCACCCAAAGGGGGCCTTAGAACGGATCCTTAGCTTGGATTCGAGGTGGGTGATTCTCGCCTCCTAAGTATCAGTAGTTTCGAATTGTTTTAACCCTTAAGTTGCAATGCATGTCAGTTTAGGTTTAGTCAGATTAACTGAAATTATGCATGTCATGTTCTAGCTGAATTTAGTTTAAATTGATACACGTTAAGTTTAGTTAGTTTATGCATGAAAGTGACTTCAAAATAACCTAACAATGCCTTGCAACGATATATGTTAGTTTAGTTAACTAACGCTTGAAAATGGCTTTGAATCGATACATGTACATTTAGTTAGTTCATGCTCATTTAATAGCTTCGAATTGAAATGTAAATGTTTAGAATCGGCACATGTACACCTAGTTAATTCATACTCGATTAATAGCTTCGAAATGAAATGAGAATGCTCAAAATCGATACTTGTGTGATTAGTTAGTTTATACCTGAACCGTGACTTCGAAATAATAAATGGATACCTTGAATTGATGTCTGCCTATTTAGTTAAATCATGCTCGTAGCCTTGGAAATAATCTATGAATGTTGGAAACGAACCAAGAGCACCTAAGATCAAAATAGGTTAATTTGATTAGTGCATGTTTAAAGGTAGCCCTTGAATGACAAGCATTCTTTAAATCGACGCATATCGAGCTAGCTAATTCATGCTTAAGAGTACTCTTTGAAATGGCCCGAGAACATTTTAAGCCAATGCATGCTTAGTCGGATGGTTATGCCTTAAAAATAGCATGTTAGTTAATTAGCTATGCGTTGAAATGACATGAACTTGGTATGCGTACCTTCTATTCGCGAGTTATGAATATAGGCTAAGTTCCATGCATTGTGAGTTTATTTCCATTCGTTAAATTCTTATTTCAAGTTAATGCAATATATACATATGTATTTATGCTTATGTATGCTGTAACGAGCTGTTGGATAGTTGCTGCTTGCTCGGTAAGTTTATACGTAGCTATTTCATATGACTTTTATGATAATATGCTATGGTTATAGAATTGAAAACTGAGATGGTAGTCGGATGGTTTGAGGTAGAACTATGAGTGGTTCGATGTTTCCTGTGGTCAGTTGCTATGTGAGGAGGGAGTCTGGTTTGTAATTAACCGCAATCATGTGGATTACAAGGCCATGTGTGGCTTATGTTGCTAAGTTGAATTATGAAGTGTTTGACTGTTTACATGTGCACCCCTACCCTTTCTATGTCATTAAGTTTGATTATTTGCATAAGGGTGAGTTTCAGAAAAGAGTAATTTCATGTTTTGAAATGATAGTAGCCATAATTATTAGGGCATGCTGGCCTATTTTAACTATATGAATACAGTCTTGGGAGTGAACTTGCTTGAACAGGGGAATCCCTAAAGAGTTTTACAAAGGCGTGAGTTGTATGATGAAGGATTTCACTGCAAGAGGCAGCAAAATCATTAGTCGTTATGGCTCATACGCTTTAAATTGCTAAGATAATGTGCTCCGAATAATATGATATGAATGATATTAGCCTAGGGGATAAGTCCTGCTACTAAGAAACCCTAGAAAACCCTGACATAGATAATGGTCCGATATGTAATATGTAGCCGTCCTAGACGTAAGAGCTTAAGTGTGAGCGTCAGGTCTCACTATGGGGTTGAGAATAGATCTCACCTAATCAGTACCCTGTAATGATCTTATACCAGATGTATTTTCCTAATAAGCGAAGAAAGACAGTCAGCATCACCCCATTTCAAGTATTTTAGAAATAATTTTTTTTTATGGGCCATTAAGAGGCCAGATGAATGAAACGTGAAAAGCTTATCAGGGTCAGTATGCGACCAATATGAAAGAGGTCTCTTTTAAAGAATATGAGCCTCAAGAGGCTAAGAGAAGAGTTTTTATGAGCCTTAAGAGGCTAAATGAAGTGTTTTCAGTAAAAAGAAAGAAAGCTTCTTGTGCACGACATGTGCATATTCCAAGTATAACTTATAAATAAGATGCTAAGTAAGATACGATTATGAAAAAGAAAGCCTTATAAGTATATTTCATGCTTACCCTATGAATGAGATTTGAATGAGACTTGAAATGTGTGTGTCTTATGCATATCATATGAATGAAATGCCAAGAAAGGTATGATTATGAAAAGAGATAACCTTATGTGCCCATCATATGAATGAGGTTTCATGCATAGTTTGAATGGAATGCTAAGTAGTTATGTTTATGAAAAAGAAATATCCCTATGCCTAATCTATGAAAGAAAGTTCCTATGCTTAACCCTCGATGCTTGCTTATGTGCTTAAGTTCTTGTTAGTTAAAAAATTCAGTCACTTAGGGGCTTAAAGATGAGTTTGAATGGCTAAAAATGAAGTTCATGGATAGTGATCCTTCCTTAAGGATTTAAGAACACCTAATATGATAGTAAGTATGAATACGTGATATGTGACTACTAAAGATATTGTTGCTTGCAACGGTTTTGGTTTTAAGGGGGTCGGGAGACACTCATTGAGCGTGTGGTTACTCATCCCACTACTCTTTTCCCTTTTTTCCCAGGCTTTCTTTATGACAGCAAGAAGTTGAGTCAACTACGCCGAAATGGAAGTTACCCTTGCTTAAAGGGAGTCAAGTGTGCCCATAGTGAAATAGTCTCACTACTTGATGATGTTACAGAATGTATTCTTAGTTTGTAAACGTATGTAAACCAAGTATTTTAGTTCATGTAATGCATATGGTATAAGGTCGCTCTGTATGGCCGTATGAGCCAACCATCTAGTTAGTTAGATGTCTTCTTGGTAAAAGTTTATTATGTTTCGGGATGTAAACTCCAATACTTCGGTTGTGTGAACCGTTGAGTTGTGCCTTTCATTTCTTCTTTATTAATGAACTATATTGTTTGAGTACTCCAAGCGAGTTGCTCGTTGAGTTATGAACTCTGGCACGTAGCCGTTGAGCTTATTTTAAAATGTTGTACGCTTCCGTTGATTGCAGGGGTTTATTATAAGGCTTTTAGCTTGGAGACGGTCAGTTTTTAGGGGAAACTCTGTCCGTTTCGCCCCAGAAATTAGGCAGAAAGTAAGAAAACGTAACGCTCCTGGCCGTAGGGGCTACGGGTGTTACATTGATGGTATTAGAGCAAGGTCCTACAACCATAGGCCGTGACCTGAGTCTTGCATCTCATGTAGTTGCCTAAGAACGCGTTCACGATGACATGATACATGCCTGCCTTGTGTGCAAATGTGAGTTTTATGTGAATGTTAGCACATTTACCTAGTTAGGTGCGGCTTGAGTGAGCTGATTGGTTGGATGAAAGAACCATTCGCTAAGGTGTACGCCAAGTGGCTCGTATTCTCATGGATAAGTTAAGTGTTAGCTCAATCAAAAGTTGTTTTGCTTATATGCCTTGGTGATTTTAATCGAAAGTTTTAAAGAGCATATGATTTGAATTCAAATGATTAGAAAAGCCTTAACTCTAAGATCCTCTTTGCCTCTGAAGTACGATTTGCTCCTCGGGCCCTATAATGCAGTGAGCAGATGAACTCGAAGGTTGATAGAGAGAGAGAGAGAGCTAGAAGCAGTTAACCATCTTTTTATTAAAAACAAGGAGATTCGAAATAGATGAGCTATTTTTCATCCTTTGAAATTCAAGATTTTGAGATGTTAATGTCGTTTTGACTGTCGAGCCAAGTTTATCTTACACCGAAGGCTTAGCTTTCCGTTAATGATGATGAGGGAGCTTAGATCCACAAATATGCGCCCTTATGTGTATCAAATGTTGCTTGTAAATGTGTATGTGCTAAGATGTGTACGTCAATAGCATCATGTAACACCCCCGGCCCCTGGTGCCAAGAGTGCTACATTTTCTTAACTTTTTATTTAAATCTTGGGGCAAAACGGACAGAGTTTCCCCTAAAAACAGACTGTTTCCAGGCTAAAAGCCTTACAATAAACCTATGCAAATTAACGGAAGCGTAAAACATTTAAATAAGCTCAACGGCCATACGTCGGAGTTCATAACTCAGCGAGCCACCCGCTCAGAGTACATCAAATAGAATAGTTCATTAATACATAAGAAGTAAAAGATACAACTCAATGGTCTACACAACCAGAGTACTGGGTTTACATCCCAAAACATAGCTAATTTCAAGTAAAGACATCTAACTAATTAGATGGCTGGCTCACACAGCCATATAGAGCAACTCGTAAACAACATGCATTACATGAGCTAGAAAACTTAGTTTACAACAATTACAAACTAGGAATACGTTATGTTACATTGTTAAACTCGTGAACCTACTTATATATGGCACACATAACTCTTTTGAAACCAAGGGTAAAGTTCAACTCCGTATAGGTGGCTTGACTTTCTCCTGCCACAAAGAAAAGCTAGGGAAAAGGAGAAAGGGTAGTGGGATGAGTAACCACACGCTCAGTGAGTGTCCCCTATCCCCCTTAAAAACCAAAACCATTGTAGGCAATAATATCTTTAATAGTCACATATCACGTATTCATACTTTACTATCATATTAGGCATTCACGAAATTCTTATGGAAATATCACTAACCATAAACTTCACTTTAACCACTCGAACACATTTTTAGGTCCCTAATGACCAGATTTCCTCACTCGCAAACACTCGAGCATGTAGACAGGCAACAGAGAGTATGCATTGAACTTTCTTTCCCAAAGGAAGCACATTCAAACTTATAAACTTGATGCATTATAAAGATATGGCCATGCTTTACTTAGAGTTTCATTCATACTGCACTTAGAATATGAATCACAAGATATGCGCAACCATCTTTCTTTCTTTTTATAAAAACACTTTAGTTAGTCGTACTTGAAATCTTATTCACATTATGCACAAAAAGCTTTCCTTCTTTTCTTGAAAACACTTTGCTTAGCCTCTTGAGGCTCATATTCTTCATAGAATCTCTTTCATATTAGTCTCATAATGACCCTTAAAAACTTTCTTTCTGAAATACTTAAAAAGGTAAAATACCGACTGCTTTTCTTACTTATTAAGCAACTACTCTGGGTATAAGATCATCATAAAGTACTGGTTGGGAGAGATCTACACTCAATCCCTGTGAGATTAACTCACACTAAGCTCTTACTCCTGGGATGGCAACTAACTTTTGGACCTTAACCCCCATTAGGGTCTCTAGGGATTACTCCGCAGGCTAGGGATTCCCCTGTTCAAGTAGGTTCACTCCCATCTATTGTCGCTAAGCACTTATCTTAGCCATGTAAACTGGTCATAACGACTAATAAGTTTGCTACCTCTCACAGTGAAATCCTTTATCATACAACTCACGCCTTTGTAAAACTCTTTAGGGATTCCCCCGTTCAAGCGAGTTCACTCCCAAAACTGTATTCATTTAGTTAAAATAGGCCATCATGCACTAATAGTTATGGCTACTATCATTTCAAAACATGAAATCCTTCTTTTTCGAAACTCACCCTTATGCAAGTAATCAAACTTAATGACATAGAAAGGGTAGGGGTGCACATGTACACATTCAAACACTTCATAATTCAACTTAGCAACATGAGCCACACATGGCCTCGCAATCTACATGATTGCGGTAATCATAACTCAGACTCCCTCCTTACAAGCACTGTACCACAAAGAACCTCGAATCACTCATTGTTCTACCTCAAACCATCCAACTACCATCTTAGTTTTCAATTTAGTAATCACAACATATTATTATGCAAGCTTGTAAAGAGACGTGTAATGGGGTTTATGCATTTACCTGGGCAAGTAGCACCATCCAGTGGCGCATTATAGCATATATAAACACATACACATATATATCTATATCGCATCAACTTGAAATAGGCACTTAATGAACCATATTAAACTAACAAGGCATGAAACTCGATTACATTCATGACTTACATTTAGGAATTAAGCATGTCATACCCATGTCATTTTAAATTACTGTTCAGGCATAAAATAACTAGTTAACCAACATCGATTCAAGGGTTTCATTTATTATATCGAAGTCACTATTCAGGCCTAATTAAACCAACTAAGCCTTATATGAATCAAGGTATTCGTTCATTATATCAAAATTACTATTCAGGTGTTCATTAACCAATTAGGCAAACATCGAATCAAGGGTTCCGTTTATCATATCAAAGTTACTATTCAAGCCTAATTAAACTAACTGAGCATAATATGAATCAAGGCATTCATTTACTGTGTCGAAGTTATTATTCGAACCTAATTAAGCCATTTAAACATAATGCGATTCAAGGCATTCGTTTATTATATTGAAGTTACTATTCGAACCTAATTAAGCCATTTAAACATAATGCGATTCAAGGCATTCGTTTATTATATTGGAGTTACTGTTCAAGTCAAATTTTCAAGCATGTAGCAGCTGAGTATACTTGAATCGATTCTAAGCATTCATATTTCGTTTCGAAGCTATTAATCAGACATAAGTTAACTAAATAAACATGTATTGATGCTAAGTCTTCACATTTCCTTTCGAAGCTATTAATCAGGCATGAGTTAACTAAAAGCATGTATGGAGTCTAAGTGCCTATATTTCATTTCGACGCTATTATCAGGCATGTATTAATTAAATACACTTGAATCGATTCTAAATATGTATAACTCATTTCGAAGCTATCTTTCAAGCGTGAACTAACTAAACTAGCATGTAACGATTCAAGCCACTTTCGAGTATTAATCAACTAAACTAACATTTAACGATTCGAAGTCATTTTCAGGCATAAACTAACTAAACTTAACATGCATCGCAACCTAAAGGTTAAAACCATTTCGAATCTACTAATTCTTAAGAGGCAAGAAACACCCACCTCAATTCTATGCTAGAGGACCCAATTATGGGCTTTTGAGGCTGAATTTCAATGTTCAAGAACTCTAAAATTGGTCTCCCAATGCGCTGCCCAACACTGACCCGAGTCAGTATGCCCAAGCTTAATTCGGTTGCTGTTCGTGCCATTCTGGTGGTCACCATAACCACCCTCGACCGCCGCCGATCGCCGGTCGCCAGCCTCAGTTGCGATAGTGGCTGGAATCGCATCCCCTCACCGCTTGCCCTCCATCTGACTCTCGCTGATCTTAAGTTCAGGGCGTCGCCCATAGCTGCTGTGTAAACGGGTCGTCGGCGTGGCCCCTGCCCCCGCCGCAGTGCTTGGCCAGTCCCATTTCCTTCTCTCTCACTCAATCTCTCTTCTTCTCTCGCTGTGGTGGTCATCGGCTGGTGGAGGAGGCGCAGCACTAGCGCACGCAACGGGGTGGCGTCGCTGTCGCCGCCACCGCCCCTCCTCCCTCTCTCTCCTCTTCGTTCTCTCTCTTCCATGGCGTGGGTTGCGGGGCTGGGGTTTGGTGAACCCCCCATGTTGTGGTTTGCCGTGAAAGAGAAGGGGCTTAGCCCCCATTTTGTTTAATAATTTTTTTTTGGGTTGTTTTGGTTAATAACTCAATCAACTAAAATTGCTAGTCCAATCTCGTACCTCTTATTCTAAACATAATCGTTAACACAAATGCTCATCAATCATTCGTTCCCAAATGCGTCAAGGTTCGATTTTAATAAACCTCGAAACTAATTCTAAGGTCAACAACCTACTCGTATTCGGGAAACGATTAAATAAATCGAATAACGATTAAATTAAACTATCGATATAATTTAACAGCACAAATAGCACGAATTAACTTTAAAATCAATAATAGCATTAATAATTCTTTTTAACAAAATTATCGCTCACATAAGTACATCGATACTAATTTAACTCATATGGTTAATAAAAATGTGAATTTTATAACGTAGAAGGTAAGGCAGCCGACTTATCGTAAAATAAAGGACGCGGGCCTTGCACATCCTTTGTAATGGGCTATTAAAGGAATGATGGCGAATCAGTTGCTATGATCGATAATCCTACTAAATGGACGTCGCTGTTGTGAATTTTGAATTGCCTAAGTGAAATTAAGGGATATTTTCGCATGCATGCTTGAAAAACTAAATGCTAGTGGTAGGATCTCATTAAACATTACGTAAGTATACCTATTGTTCCCCTTTCTTGCCATTGTTGCCTAAGCCGTGCATTACTTGCATGCTATTATACGGATTGTTATTCATGAATGGGGTGACGATGTTTTGGCTCGAACGAACCCTAATACACCTAGAAAGCAAAAGGGAGGAAGAACCTAGCAGACTTGGGAATTGCACATAGTAAACGATCGCTACTAAAATAAGCGACCTCCAATAAGACTCCTATGATCACCGGTAGGACAGGTGTACCTCATAAGACCTTAACGCGCACCTATAAGGCCATCGATGTGCTTGTGATCAAATGCCAACAAAATGAGTTCCGACAAATGCTTGACTTGAATTTGATTAAACATGTAACTGGATTAGTTAGATCGATTTGAATTTATGTAGTTAATTACACAACATGACTCTTGAATCATCATTTACAGCATTTTAATACTATTTTCTCGTGCTATAATTGGATTAGTTGAACCTGACATATGTAATCCGTGACTAGATGACGATAGAGCTACATTTACATGAATCACATCTATAGATATATGTATCTCATGTGTAAGGAAGTAGCATGGTAGAGCATTCAGGGTCATGTCATCATATATGTGAATACTCATGTCTATTATACACGGTCATTAATGCACTATACGAATTAGGTCATGACTGGTTATGTGCTTTGTGAAAAAGTTGTTGCACTACTTGGTGTTTGCTTGACTTAAGTTGGTTTAGTATGTAACTTGGTTATTCAGATAATTTAAGTTTGGTACTTCATAGCCTGACATGACCACTGACTCATTGTTGCATTCCGTGATGTCTATGATTCCATGTTATAGCTAAGTAACTGCATGCGCCGTATATGAAGCATGATGAGACAACCCTAGAAACCTGCATTCATATATTCTTGCCCTTATATGTTTGCTCAGAGTAGCATAGAGGAGGCATGTAGGCCCATAACCCTTCACTCGTATGAATTTAGGACCTAAGAGACAATTAGCTCCAAGTAGTGACCTTAGGAAAGGTCTCCCCCATCAAAAAAAAAAAAACTATCGATTTACATCCTTACCTTGGAGTTTTCTTCCCAAATTGTCTCTATCAACATGTATTGCTAATTCGTGTTATATGTGGATCTTAACCCTTGGTATGTTCTGTGATTGACTCTACGTGATGTCAATGTGATTTCAAATTCCACTTCAGGTCCCTTCATTGTCGATATGGCGTAATTTGATGTCTCTGCTATCTTAATGTAACGTGGTAACTTTCTAGTAAATAATTTAACTTTAGAATGACCTAACATCTTCACACTTTTGAATGAACCTAACTAAGTTAAACCTTCATATGACTTTACCATGTCCAGTCCAGTAGCCATGAATGAAACGTTTAAAAGTTACTTGGAATTGATATAAAAACATAGAAATGTCGGTCATATATGCTTTCGTATTGTAAATTGCCTGCCATATGTGCATTAACCGGTTTCATGTTGCATCCAACTCTTAGGCTTAAGAATGCTGAATTGCTGATATTATGCAATACTATGTGATGCTGTTGTACTTAAATGATGCTATGTGATGCTATGTGACGTTCTTATTATTCTAATGTGTTATAGGAATCTCTGAGTCAACCATTGTGATCCCAAAGGTGACTTGAATTCATGTTTTAGAACGAGACTACTTGTATATAACCTTAAAGAGTCAACTGCCCAGTTGTCCTTCCTTTAAACTTCAATTCATAGCAATGCATGTACATAAAGTTGTTGATTGCTAGGTGGATTCAGTCTAGATTATCGAAAATCTATGTTACTTTTTTTTTAAAACAAGCCCAATATGGTAGCCCATGCCAACTCATTCGTCCCTCTTCAATGCGATTTACCCTTGGCGCCTAAATAGAGTGAGTAGACATTTGACGAGGATTGGCAAGGAGGAGACTAGATACCATGACCCATTTTCTTTCGATTTAAATGATGTAGTGATTGCAAATGAAACCTTTTAGAAAGCTACCATGTAGATCATAGTTTATATACGTACATTCTAGGAATAACTGAACTTAGTTTTAAAACTTCAAGGACGAAATTCTTTCAAGGGGGCAAGAGTGCAAGACCCGCCTTCTTTGTTTTAAGTTAACCTGGCTGTCTTACCTTCTACGTTCTAAAATCATATTTTTGGTAACTATACGAGTTAAATTATTATCGATGTGCTTATGTGAGCGATAATTTTATTAAAAAGAATATTTTTGTCGCCGTTAATATTATTATTATTAGTTTTGAAACCCTTTCGATAACTTCTAGTAAGTGTAAATAATGGTTATTAACGAGTGCTAAATCGAGTAGGAACCCGAGTACGACTAGCTGGTCAACCTTCGAATTAGTTTTGAGGTTTAATAAATTGAACCTTGATGTCTTTGGGATCGAATAATCGACGAACGATTGTCTTAACGATTCGATTTAGAATCAGGAGTACGAGATTGGGCTAGAATTTTTAGTTGATTGAGTAATTGACCGAAATAAAATAAAATAAAAATAAAAATATAAGGGGCCAAAGCCCCTTCTTTTCTCAGCCAAAAACGTGAAAGGGGGGCTTTCTTCAAGCTCCTCACGACCCTCCTCCCTGACAACCACCACACAAAGAAAGAGAGAGAGAGAGAGAGAGAGAGAGAGAGAGAGAGAGAGAGAGGAGAAAATGGGGCGGCGGTGCTGCCGCCAGCGAGGGTCGGCCATCGTGTTCCCCCCTGCAACAGCTACGAAGCCAAAGACAGTGAGAGAGAGAGAGATTGAGCGAGCCAGAGAATGATGGCAGAGATCGACGGTGGGTGCCTCGACGGTGGATATGGCGGCGACGGCGGCGTTGCTGGCCGGCCGTCTGCCGAACGCCTGCAGAGAGAAAGAGAGAGAAGGGTCAAGTGAGGGCCTCGGTTTAGGGAGTTAGGGTTTGAAATCCTGGCGCGGCACCACCAAGACCGCCACCGAAGGCGATTGGGCATGGCGCCGACGAAAAGCAGGCCGAGCTAGAGGGCCAAAAACGAGATCAGGCAGGCTGGTTCGAGGATGACGTTTGGGCAGCAAGTTAGGAGTTGAATTTCGGGTCCTAAACATCCACAACAGCACCCAAAGGGGGGCCTTAGAACAGGTCTTTAGCTTGGATTCAAGGCGGGTGTTTCTTACCTCCTAAGTATTAGTAGTTTCGAAATCGTTTTAACCCTTAAGTTGCGATGTATGTCAGTTTAGGTTTAGTTAGATTAACTGAAATTATTCATGTCCTGTTCCAGCTGAATTGAGTTTAAATCGATGCATGCTAAACTTAGTTAGTTTATGCTTGAAAGTGACTTCGAAATAACCAAACGATGCCTTGAATCGATATATGTTAGTTTAGTTAACTAATGCTTGAAAATGGCTTCGAATCGATACTTGTACACTTAGTCAATTCATGCTCATTTAATAGCTTCGTATCGAAATGTGAATGTTTAGAATCGGCACATGTACACCAAGTTAATTCATGCTCGATTAATAGCTTCAAAATGAAATGAGAATGCTCAGAATCGATACTTGTGTGATTAGTTAGTTTATACCTGAACTGTGACTTCGAAATAATAAACAGACTCCTCGAATCGATGTCTGCCTATTTAGTTAAATCATACTCGTAGCCTTGAAAATAATGTATAAATATTTGAAACGAAGTAAGAGCACCTAAGATTGAAACAAGCTAATTTGATAGTTCATGTTTAAAGGTAGCCCTTGAATGACAAGCATTCTCTAAATTGACGCATATTGAGCTAGCTAATTCATGCTTAAGAGCACTCTTCGAAACGGCCGAGAACATTTTAAGCCAATGCATGCTTAGTCGGATGGTTATACTTTGAAAATAGCATATTAGTTGGTTGGCTATGCGTTGAAATGACATGAACTTGGTATGCTTACCTTCTATTCGCGAGTTATGAATGTAGGCTAAGTTCCATGCATTGTGAGTTTTTTTCAGTTCGTTAAATTCTTATTTCAAGTTAATGCAACATATACATATATATTTATGCCTATGTATGCTGTAACAAGCTGTTGGATGGTTACTGCTCGCTAGGTAAGTTTATACGTAGCTATTTCATATGACTTTTATGATAATATGCTATGGTTATAGAATTAAAAACCGAGACGGTAGTCGGATGGTTTGAGGTAGAACTATGAGTGGTTCGATGTTTCATGTGGTCAGTTGCTATGTGAGGAGGGAGTCTGGGTTGTGATTAACCACAATCGTGTGGATCGCGAGGCCATGTGTGGCTCATGTTGCTAAGTTGAATTATAAAGTGTTTAACTGTGCACATGTGCACCCCTACCCTTTCTATGTCGTTGAGTTTAATTATTTGCATAAGGGTGAGTTTTAGAGAAGAGGGATTTCATGTTTTGAAATGGTAGTAGCCATAATTACTAGTGCATGATGGCCTATTTCAACAAAACGAATACAGTTTTGGGAGTGAACTCGCTTGAACGAAGGAATCCCTAAAGAATTTTGCAAAGGCGTGAGTTGTATGATAAAAGATTTCGCTGTGAGAGACAGCAAAATTATTAGCCGTTATGGCCCATACGCTTTAAATTAGCTAAGATAATGTGCTTCGGACAATATAATATGAATGATGTTAACCTAGGAGATAAGTCCTGGTACTAGGAAACCCTAGAAGACCCTAACGAGGGTAATGGTCCGATATGTTATATATAGTCGTCCCGGGAGTAAGAGCTTATGCGTGAGCGTTCGGTCTCACTATGGGGTTAAGAATAGATCTCACCCAATCAGCGAAGTGTTTTCAGTAAAAAGAAAGACAGTCTGCATTATGCCATTTCAACTATTTCAGAAAGAAAGTTTTTTTTATGTGCCATTAAGAGGCCAAATGAATGAAACGTTGAAAAGCTTATCAGGGTCAGTATGCGACCGATATGGAAGAGATCTCTTTTGAAGAATATGAGCCTCAAGAGGCTAAGAGCAAAGTTTTTATGAGCCTCAAGAGGCTAAATGAAGTGTTTTCAGTAAAAAGAAAGACAGCTTCCTGTGCATGACATGTGCATATTCCAAGTATAACTTATAAATAACATGCTAACTAAGATACGATGAAAAAGAAAGCCTTATAAGTATATTTTATACATACCCTATGAATGAGATTTGAATTAGACTTAAAATGTGTGTATCTTATGCATATCATATGAATGAAATGCCAAGAAGGGTATGATTATGAAAAGAGATAACCTTATGTGCACATCGTATGAATGAGGTTTCATGCATAGTTTGAATGGAATGTTAAGTAGTAAAGTTTATGAAAGAGAAATATCCCTATGCTTAATCTATGAAAGAAAGTTCCTATGCTTAGCACTCGATGCTTGCCTATGTGCTTAAGTGTTTGTTAGTTAAGGAATTCAATCACTCAGGAGCTTAAAGATGAGTTTGAATGGCTAAAAATGAAGTTCATGGATAGTGATCCTTCCTTAAGGATTTAAGAATGCCTAATATGATAGTGAAGTATGAATACGTGATATGTGACTATTAAGGATATTATTGCTTGTAACGGTTTTGGTTTTAAGGGGGTCAGGAGACACTCATTAAGCGTATGGTTGCTCATCCCACTACTCTTTCCCGTTTTTCGAACTGTGAGCCGAAACTCAGTACTTGCATTCCTTTATTGTTAAATGATTTCTGTATAAATTGGTTGGGCGCTCACTTTGCAATTCATTTTAAGTTAAAATAGTGAATGAGGTGAATGTAAACTATAATTACTAGTTATTATCTGATAGTTTACCCCCTTGATGTTGTTACGAACTATGAATAGGTGTAAACCTTTTAAGTCGATCGGGGGACTGGCCTGAAACCACGTGGGTAACTAAACGACAATGCCCTGTAACTGATAATTGATGGAGTCATTAATTATGCGACAAATCACTGAATAAACGGATTCATTGATGTACTCACCAAAACATTATAATTTTGATAAATACGTGCTGATTTCTAAAGATACAGGTAATGAACGTACCTAAAGTCTTTAAAATGCAATTTCACTTAATAATACTTATGCACAATTGAAAACGATAGACTAGGCCCCATGTCTACTTAAGAAATGTATTCATAGGTAAATATAATTAGTAAACTACTTTCACTCCCATAATTTGTAACTTTATGAAAATTGATTAATAAAAAGGGCATCCAGAATTCAAACAATTTAATATAAGTTATACTGAAATGATTTTGAAAAGTAAATAAGTTAGCGTCATTGAACTCAAAGTAAAACAAATTGGAGCAAAATACACCAAAATGAAATAATTGAGGTTATAATGAAAGGACTTCAATAGTCATAAGTAAAATGTGGATTTTGATATTTCTGAGATGGGTAAAAAAGGTTTGAGCGAAATTGGAGTAGTGGTAGGTTCAGAATAAGTTTAAACACACCGATTTGCACTAACAAACACTGATCTTGAGTTATCAATCTCCGCACTTCTCCGATTTCATTGCACATACCATACAACTTACTTTTCCAAATGAAATAAGCTTCTAAGTATAATCAAAGTTGTTACCAATTCAAGGTCTCCATTAGAAAATTCACAACTTTAACCCTTAACCTCAAGTGGTGACCTGAAACTGCAATACGGAAAGCTTAAGAAGTATTTCAAAACTTTCATTCATAGTACAAAATACATTTCTCACAGTACAGTTCCTAAATTGATTTTAAACACAACTGCGCACAGTTTCGATCTAACCTGCGCAGTCTTAGCAAAATGGCCATAATGTTTCCCACCGAACTCGGATTAAAGTGATTCAAAAGGAATTTAAAGGATAATTCATTTCACCAAAAATCACAATTTTTCGATATCCAACGCAATACTAGTTTATTCATAAACAGACCCCTGTTCCAGATCTCAATGTAGCTTGCTGCCCACATTTTCAACCCCCCTTTTTCCACATAATTCCTTCTAAAATCACTTGTTAAAGTTACTAAACCATGATTGGGTCATCAACGTCACCTTACATAGTCATGATACGTAATTTTTACTCCAAAATCATCTTCATCAAATTCTTAATTTTTCTCTCTATAAAATCACTCAAAATATATCCACAATCTTACTTATTTGCATAAATGAGAAAACTGACCTCTTACATAAAATTAGAAAAATTTCCACAATCTACCCCTTTCTCACAAGAGTCGTACCAAGTCATTTTCCAAGCTAATAACACATCCAAGGTTCATTTCTCATCCAAGTACATACAAATCACATGCTTGATACCAAGAGTAAACTAAACCACGCATAATCATGAAAACCCTAGCTTATGACCAACTTAGATTCACCTTGAACTCATCTAAAACCACACCAACACCACCATAATCATTTATAATACTAAACATTATCAAATTAAATGTAAAACAATCCATAAACATCATTTTAACTTAAGCTTGCATGATCATGAACAACCTCAATCTTTACTTGCTTTGAAGACGAACCAATCAATTAAAACATCAAGCCAATTGTTGTTTCTATCCAAACAACATGATCAACATCAAAAATAACAAAAATAAGAATCAAAAGTAAAAATAAACAAGAAGAGAGTTAGGGTTTACTCACTTTAAAGCTTGAAAAAGAGGGTGGAATTGATGTTTGAAGGGTGTAGGGAGGTGGCTGGCTGTTTGGGGTGGGGACTAGTGGTCCTCTGGTGGTCGTCTGATGGCGGCTAGTCGCTATTTTCAACCGTGGACAGCAGTGGCGGCAGCAAGGCTTATGCTACCTTGGGGCTGTAGGAGGAGGAGAGAGAGAAGAGGAAGAAGTAAAATGGGATTTGGCCTTTGCTTGATATTTGTTTGCTCTATCCAGTTACTTGCCTAATTTTATATGGCCGTAAACTAGCTTTTGCTAGCTCAAGTTTAGTACAAATGAGGGTGATTAATTAAATTCAATCACACTACCTTTTTGGGCCTCAAATTGGGCTCAATTGAGTTGGGTTCGGGGAAAGTAATGCTTTAAATTTTTTTGCATAGCTCAGAATTCGATTTTTATGATGTTGTGGAAAATAATTTAATCCTTTAAGACATATTTATCAGGGTTGGCTATCGATTCACTCGAAGTTTTATGATAATGAAACCCAAATTGCAAAGTAGGACTCAAATGGAATTTTTTCAACTGGGATGATTAAATGCGATAATTAAATGTGACAAAAAATAACATCACTTAATCAAATAAATAAACATGATTTAGGGTCGGGTTATTATAGTGGGTGCAGGCATTGGAGGTCACATGGCAAAGATGAAGTGTGTAATCGTGCGGGTGTGCTAATGACAGTGGAGGTCAAAGAAGAGGCAATGTTCTAGTTCAATTCGGGTAAGGGAGGAAAAGACGTATAGAAGGAGGAGCCATGTGAGGAGATGTGGGGGGCTAGTGGAATTTTAATTTATTTTCTTTTTTTTCTTCATTTGTGCAATGGATCATGGTGTTCTGATAGGCTAAGTTAGAAAGTGAGTGAGGCAAGGACTTGATGGTGAATAAGTCTAATTTTCCTTTTGCACCATTTTTTTTTTTTTACATTTTACATATTTTTTGAAAAACCGATAAAATAACAAAAACTCGAATAAAATATAAAAAATCTAATTATTAAGGGCTAAATTAGGTGTAGAAATATTGCAGATTTTACATCATAATTTCAGTGCGAACTTTGGTTGTGGTAATTTTTCAATCACCTCCACCTCTGTTTGGTTAACCTCAATAACTTTGTTAGAAAGAATCTGACTAAGGACAGTGCCTTCTTGCACTATAAAATGGCAATTTTGACAATTCAAGACCAAATTCACTTTCTCCAATCATTTCAACATTTTACATAACTTATGCAAGTAATGGTCAAATGATGTACCATATGCAGAAACATTATCCATAAACACTTGCATAATGTCCTCAATAATTTCAGAGAAAATGAACATCATGTAATGTTGAAGAATAGTAGGGGCATTACATAACACAAATGGCATCCTTCTATATACAAAAGTACCATACAAACATGTAAACGTGATCTTTTTGGCCATAATGATAAATAGTGCTTCAAAACAACCCGGAATACCCATCTAGATAGCAAAAATAGGAGTTCTCTACTAAGCTTTGAAGGATTTAACCAGTGAAAGGAAGGGGAAAATAGTCTTAGCTAGTGGGTTTGTTTAACCTCCTATAGTTAATCAACATCCACGAACCTGTGACTATCATAATAGGAGTCAAAAAAAATTATTCTCATCCTTCATAGCCGTCATCCTCACTTTCTTAAGTACGATATGAACTAGGCTTACTCACTTACCCTCAGAGAGAGGATAGATAGTACTAGCCTTAAGAAATTTCAAATTTTCTTTCTTAGACACTTACTTCATATTAAGATTCAGCCTACTTTAGTGCTCTGTTGAAGGCTTATGGTTGTCATCAGTTAGAATGCAATACATAGACACAAAAGGGTGAATCCTTTTAAGACCATCAAGAGTATAACCTATGATCATACAATGTGATTGAGGAAATCTAAGCAAAGAATCAAACTTGGGATGAATTTAAACTTGCATTAACAATCATATGACATGTAGAATTCAATCCAAGAAATTCATAACCTAAAGAAGAAGTGAGAAGTTTCAATTTTACCTATGTGGCATAATTCTCATCAATACAGGGTTCTTCGTAGTTCCTAACTCTTCCGCCATAGCAAGCGTAAATGGAACTTATGGAAAGGCTTCTAAAAATTGAGTACACATTGTTACCTTAGGATTATTGTCCGTAGTAGTGCAACCAATTAAGGAATAATGCTCAAACGGATCACTAGAAATTTGGTTGGTGACTTTTCCTTTTTTAAATTGTTAAGCAAATTAATCTACTGCACTAATAAGAAATAGAAAGGAATTTAGAAGAGTTAAACAAGTTGAACTCCACATGATCATCATCCATATCAAATAACAACTTACCATTCTTCACATCCATGTTACACGTGGCAATGGCCAAGAAAACACTCCCAATCATCATTGGAGTGCAAGTATCTTCCTCTATTTCAAGATTTAAGAACATCAACTAACATATAAAGATCTCCTCCTTAATGAGGACATCCTCTAAAAACCTATGGCGTATTTTACAGAACAGCCCACAAATAGCATGGAAATGGTGGTAAGTCTCATTTCTCCGAAATCCAGGTTTTATTGGATGGAAAGAGGCATCAAGGTCACACTTGAGACCAAGTCATACAATGCTTGATTAATACAGATATTCCTTATCAACAAAGGGATAGAGAAGCTACTAAGATTCTTAAGCTTAGCGGAAAGCTTATTTTAAATCACAGCTCTAAATTCTTTAGTTAATACCACTATCTCATGCTCTTCTAGTTTTCTTTTACTTGATAAAATCTCCTTAAAAAAAACCAAGTGTAAGAAGGAATTTGAGATATGGCATTGATAAAGGGAATATTAACGTAGATTTTTTTAGAACCTCTAAAAACTTTCCAAATTGTATATCAAGCTTAGCCATAGCCATCTTTTGGGGGAAAGGCAAAGGCAGTGTAAAAGGTTTTATGGAACACTGTTTAAGGTCCTTGGGAACCTCATTCACATCATTCACACCATCATCATGAGTCACATCATTAGAGGGGTTGGGCCCTCTTTCTCAAAAATAACACTATTGTTATGATTCAAAATCACAACCTTGTTAACCCCTTTATGTCACTCAAGTTGTTGTCATCCTCTCAAGGTTATGGCATTATAGTACTTTATAGGGTTAGGCTTGGGCTTACTAGGAAATATATCAGGAGCTGTGAATGAAGAGGTAGCTTGTTGGGTAACTTGAGCTTCCAATATTGTATTAAAAGTAGCAAGCACATTACACATACCTAAGATGCTAATTGTTTAATGTAGTCATCGAGTGAAAAGGGGGGAAAGCTCTCTGTGCCTGGTTCTCCTATAGTTGGAATTTTGTTTTGGTTGTGTCATAAGCATACTTTATAGCATGGCATTCTAAGTTATGCTTTTGGAGAGCTTCTTGGGGCAAGGGAGGCCTTTGAAACCCGAGATGTAATCTAACATTAATTTAAGGTATAGTTAGAGGGTTAGGTCTATGTGAGAAATTTGGGTGATTCTTTTAACCCGGATTTTAACTATTGGAAAAAGGGTCATTAGTCAATCTAGAGTTGAAGTTGTTGACATAATTGATTTGATAATTAGTGCCTTGGGTAGGACTCCGAACTTAGAAATTCACACCATATTGTTAGCAAAAACCATAGATTTCATGTGAAAAGAGGGGCATATGAATTTACGACATTAACATTAAAAGAGTACAATCTTTGAAGTATGGCTTTTACTTCAATGGAAAGTAAAGTAGGACCATTAACTTAACTTAGCTTTAACCCTTTTGGGTTGTCCTCTCTCATTGAAGCATTGGTAGCTGTTAGTGGCTATCTCCCCAATCAAGTTATAGGCACAATCCTCAATCTTGTTGATCAAGTGTCACCAGCTGTCGTGTCTATGGTAGACCTAACAGGTTGAAAAATCCTATTGTAGAAAGTTTGCACTGTCATCTACTTTGGCAGTCTATGGTGGGGGCATAACCATAATCGATCCTTGAAATGCTTACAAGCCTCAAGTAATGTCTCATCTTCCCTTTGAGTAAGGCAGTGATTTGATTCTCAAACTTGTCATTATGCTTGGAAGGAAGAACTTGGCAACGAATGCCTTTGTGAGCTCGCGTTATATGGTGATTTACCATAATGGCAATGAATAGACCATATCATCAACTTGTCTCTAAGTGAAAAGTGAAATAACTAAAGGCATATGGCATCACTGGATACTCCATTAAGCTTCAAAGAGTCGCACACCTATTAAAAGATAGATAGGTGTAACTTGGTATCTTCCATTAGGCCAACACTGACATGAGTTTGCTACACCATTGAAATCAATGTCATTTCAAGCTCAAAGTTATGGGCCTCCAAATGAGGATGGCAATGCTTGAATTGATTTGTTGGATCCCTAGAGTAACAAAATCCTAAAGCATCCTTCTTTGTGCTTCTCCTTCTCCTGCCATCTTGGGTGAGGTCCCACGAGCCTCATGCCTTTACTTCTCTAGTCTTTGCATTATCCTACATAAATGAAAAGTTCTCTCAATTTCAAGATTCAGATCATATTAGATAGCACTTTGTATGAAAGGGGAAAGATCTTGCAAGCACCAAGATAAACTCTTCCAAGGCAAACAAAATTGGGGAAAAAAAAAATGCTTAGTCAATCTTATAATGATTAACTCAATATTTACCATCATGGACCCCGACAATAGCGCCAAAACTGGATAAGTCGCAAGTGCACTAGTGTTATAGTAAAATCATGTATCGTTCTATAGGGACCAGTGCAACCTATTGAATTTTCTATTAAAATCCTAAAGAGAAATAGATTTATTAAAAGGATGTTTTTTGTCTAAACTAATTAATCAATATCATAAGATGTGAAAATCTACCAATAAAAGGCATCTAGGATTTTGTTTTGCAAACAATGAATTGAATTCATGAATTGAACTGGTGCTTCTTAAGTTGGATGATTCAGAAGATGATGATCACACAAAATTCAATATCTTTTCTAGAAATAAACTGAATTACTTACACCAATCCAATCACTATTCCTTTAAAGGTTCTTGTTTTAGTCCAAGTTATAGTTAATGATTACTAGCATTTCCTTTCAACATGCAACACTCTCTCAAGTATCACAAAGTCAAGTCTAATCTTCTCGATTCAATAACAGGTTTTTGCCTTTGCTATTTCACCCAACTATCTAAATTTGTGCATGTGAGTTGGTAAAAATGACTCATAAAGAAATGAAAAGACGAGATAGATTAGATATATTGCAAACGAGATCAAGCACAAGATTTTATAAATTAAGAATCCAACATCATTATTTTAGCTAGTAAATCCCTAGAATAAAAGAAACTACTTGCTCGTGGTCATTATAATAAATCCAAAAGAGTTCATACTAAACATGAATGGAACTAATGTAAAAGAGTTTAAAAAGTAATATAAAGAAAATGCTCATCAATAATTAGGATTCCCTAAGCTATCCATGGCCTTTCAAATCCTTTTCTTAGATCTTATTTTTCTCCATATGATCAGAAAAATGGGTGAATCTTTGGGTGAACTGATTAGTAAAATGGATGGATGAGATACCCTTCGAGCAGTCAATGAGGCCTAACATAGAGAAGTTCACTGATTCTTATCCACATGCTCGAAGGGAAAACGAAGAGTCATAGGAAATTAGGCTACCATGATAAGTCACCTCAACTAGGGAACCTCCATGGTGGCCTTTAGCTTAATTTCCTTCGTCTTTTCTAGATACTACGGGCACATAAGACAGGGGCGCTACCGTGGTGAGTCAAATGACGTCATAAATGGGGTCAACACTAGGTTAAAAGGTCTAAAAAAGTTGTAAAAAGCGACAAACACACGTAACCAAATGCAAAACGGAAATGAGGGTGCAAAATTAGTTACTAAGGTATACAATCTATTAACAAATGCTAGCAAACGACCCCAAGATAATGCACGTTTCAAGCACTTATCAAACTCTACTATGCTTAAACTATTGCTTATCCCTAGGTAACAAAAAAAAGAAAAAGCTTTATATATCACCTCTTCAGGGAAGACTTTAGTAGACCCTCAATTAATGGCAAGACTAACCCAATGCTAGCCTAAAAGTGATAAAACATTTAGCAGAAAGATAGGAGAATGAAATTTTTGAAAGATCATTAAAGACCACAATGTCAAATTTGAATCGACCACCTAAATCAGCTCAAGCAAGACATATTGACATATGAAATAGATAGAGCTAGATAGACTGGTAGAACTTCACTTTGTCTGCGTAATACTCTTCACTCATGAATTCAAAGCATAGTACCATTCCCTCAATTCTTATTCCGATGTCTCAAATATACCATAGGTTTCCCATGACCCCCTAATTCACCATCATTAAAATACGAAACAAATTAGGCAATTATGTGGACCTCATATAGGTTGTAACATGGTTAAAAGTTAGAGCATAAGAGGGGAGCACATGTTTAGTATGGAGCTAAATGCCGAAGACTAAGAGGAAAACCAAACTCTTCTAATCTTCCAATTTCTTATAAAACCATTCCTTAAACAACCACCTCTCAATTTTATACGCACATCCCCTGCGCAAATTAAATTGGGAAAAAAAGTCGGAACTCAAAAATAGGCATATACATTCCAATAAAGCAAAGCTCTTTTATTCTCTTCTATTTGTTCTTCTTTTTTTCCTCTTTTTTTTCAAAATTTTGTCCTTTTTTGTCCTTTTGTTTTCTTTTTTTTTTAACAAAGAGACTGGAAATAGAGATAGACATTAAGTACTTTACAACAATTCTCCCTAATATTCATCAGCAAGGATGTCTTACATAAGCAAAGAAATGTAAACCCCTTATTAAACCAAATAAATTAAGCCAAACCACCAAAAGATCTCAATGCCTACAAGCTAATTCTTGTACAACATTATGAAGTGAAACTTAATAGTCTCTGCTTGGGCTTGAAGGGTTACGTCCAGCCAAGGGCTACATATGAATGTTCAGAACAATAAAAAGTTATTTAAAGTTCAAAGTGGATAGCCAGGGACATATTATACGTAACAAGTGTGGCTATTTGGTCAATGTGGATCAATTATATAATACAGGGGCCGTAAGGGTGGGTGAAAACATCGTCATATAGTCTTTTCAACCAAAACACGTGAAGAAAAGGACAATTAGACGTATACAAAAGATTATTCATAGGAATAGCTATGTATTACTTGAACCCAATGTTATCAGTATTCTTCACCCACAGCATTTTCTTCAGTACTAAAGCCATAGAATTCCTATTAAGATATAGAAGTGTGTTAAAAAAAAAAAAAAATACTATTTCACTTAAGCATTTCATCAAATATGTAACGGGCGCACACTCCCATCTATTCTAACATTTATGAAGAGATAAAGAAATAGAAACTTAGAACCATTTATGATCAAAACTTGAGATTATCCATAATATGAATGGAGTAATTCATCTACACCTAGTACACAACGCAAGAATCAAGCCCAAAAGTTCTAAATCCACTAAATAAAATTAGAAAAATACGTTCTTTTGGGATTTCAAAACACCTTCCGTGCTAATAACCTGAGAAGTAGGAAAAGATCATCACAAAATCAATTGGGAAAAATTAATGCGATGGAAAAGGTAAAGAGATAAAGATAAAAGACATAGAAGAAAGATCAGCAAGAAGAAGAACAAGAAGAATAAGAACAAAAGGGTGGGATGTGTGTGAGAGAGAAATAGTATGTAATGGCTAAACAAATGAATTGCAAGGGAAAACCATTCATAAAATCACAAAAAAAATTATTCTGATCTACTCGACAATTTGAATAAACCACATTAAGGGGACAATGTTTTTAGTATACACTTTTAAGGTGCATTGCATTGTAATGAAACAATTAAGGGGATATTTTATGAAGGCTAAAATATTTATCTGCTGAGCTTTAGGTCCAAAACCGAAATACCCCTTAGAAGAATTTTCCCACCAATCCGCAACCCAAAACAAAAAAAAAAAATTTCCCGCCGATCGTATTTATAACTCTAAGCCTAATACTTAATGTAAAAAGCAAAGTTGACCATCAATGCTCTCTTTCTTTCTCTTCTTCAAAACCTAATGTAATTTCCTCTACTTCAAGCAAAACCCTAAACTTAGTAAGACAAAAAAGAAGTGGAAAAGTTAACGCTCTACATACAAAATTGAAGTATGAAGATTGACACCAAGGTAGAGATTGTTTTATTTGGTGCATTTGATCTTTGTGTTGCTTTTGATTAGTGTGTGATCATCTTTTTGGATTGTGTGAAAACAAATTCAAAATTAGGGATTGTTATAAGTTATTCATTGATTTTTTACCTGAAGCTACAAACTATAATAGTTAAGGAAATATGGGAAGCCTTGATTTTATTTGGTTCAGCAATTGTGTAATTATTAAGGAGTGAATTAGAAATCACAGAGTAGAGTTCCGTTTTAGTTAAATTCCATGTTGAATTTGTTTCCTTTGTAAAATATGTAATCAATTTCATGTTATAAGGGTGTGATGGTGGCAAAATGTTTATAACATGGGTGCCCTATGGTGTATCTTTCATCACCTTTTTTTATTTTTGAAAATTCTCATATGAAGAAGAATGCCTTTTTCCTTGATGCTGTAAGAATTTAGCTGCATTGATTATAATAAAAATCTATTTCCTTAACAGCGTGATAAGGGTGTGTAGTTCATTATATTGACAAAATTATTTTAATGACAGGCGTTCATCTTGACAAGTGTTAAAATATTGACCTATTTAAGCATGATAGGTCTTCATCAAGGGAAAACGGGGTGAAGTTGCCTAAGTATCATGAATTTCATTGGCATCTGGTTGGGAGATAAAACCTGATGTGGCCACTTAGGACTTATCGTGATTGGGCTAACTCGTAAGTTTATGGGGAAAGATGAAAAAGAGAGTTGTGATTCCATTGTCAATAGAAGAATTACATGAGGTTGGCAATTTGCAAAAAAACTATAGAAACTCTTAACAAGATTAATGAAACTAAATTGGAAGCCAAAGCCCAACATGCCAGTGAGCCTACGCTTACTGAATTTGAGCTATAGGCTGACAATTTGATAATGACCCCATAAACTGAAAATGACTCCCCAAAGCCTAATTTAGATCACATCAAAGTAATCCTATTCGTAAAGTATCTTCTACCTCAGCAAGACCTAGTAAGTTACAAATTATAAACCTAGGTCAAGGGCAACAAAGGCAGCTATAACAACAATTGAAATTGGTAAGCTCTATATAAGTAGTCCAAGAAAATCCCACAGTAGTTTTTACTTGAAAGGCACTCATGTACACCTATCTTAAGCCTTTACCTAATCACAATAGCCCCTCCTAATAGTCTAATTCAACCAATTGCTAGCCTAAGAAGACCTTACATAAGATCACAGAAAGTTCTCCAATTTTAGCTTCTCCTAAAATCCTTTCCCACCATGTTTCCTTCTCAAGCCCTCTCCCTAAAAGTTATGTCCAACCTATTGTCTCCCTAACTTTGCATTTTCCTATTAGGCCAACAAAACCCCACACATGATCTGCACTACACACTCAAAAACTCCAACTTCTATGCCTATAAAAAGTCTATCCCAATATGTAGCAGAGTCTAACAGCCCATGCCAATATGTGGCTTCATCGAGCCAATTTACACCTTTTCCTATAAATCTTACAAGACCCATTACACGGTCACGATGCGGTCTATACTCAAAAGCTCTATGTTCAACCCCAATAAACAATCCATGCTAAGTTGCAGCTAAATTTAACAGCCTACCCCAACTAAAGTGTAACTCAAGAGCGCCTTATATAGGAGCTGAAAGCATCTCTAACCCAAAATCAACTTCTTCAAAGGGAAAAACTATAATTGAGGGCCCCTTTACAATCGCATGCACTAGATACACATTTTGGAATACTGAGGCTAGACTTGAAGACTTACATGATTTTGATGTTGTACTTCGTACCAGCTACAGATACCAAACATTGGTCCACTTGATAGTGGTGTAGAAGGCAATTTACGGTTAATAATAGTCCCACTTGATAATATGAGTGATGATGTGATAGTGATGACAATGACTACAATAAAGACAATTCAGAGAAGTCTAACACTTATAAGGAGTCAATGGATTAGGAGAAAGTTTTAGAAGTGAAGTCATTAAGTGACTTAGATTTAGAGAGTGGCACTCAATTAAGGATGACTGTAGGGAATGGTAATGTTCAATGTGAAGCTAGTGAATGGTTACTTACTATGAGTAAGATGGACAAGGTATTTAGACGAGGGAATTTATGGACCAGAGACAGAGATAGCAAAGTGAATTTAACTACTGGTGATGTCTTCACAACTAAAGAAGACTTATTAAATGTGACGAAAGACTATTATATCAAACATGACATCACATTGTGGTAATCAAGAATAATAAAGGCAAATACACAATGAGATGTGCTGATAATGTCTTTCTATTTAAAATACATGCAATTGTGCTTTTGATTAGTGTGTTTGGATGATTAGGGATTGACAGAGGGTTGCAACAATCCTAGTGATGTATGTAGCCTAGGTGATGCCAAGAATGAAGATAAAAGATGGGAAAGATAGAAAAACCAAAGCAAGCAAAACAAGTAGCTCTAACCGGTTTTGGAAGATAGAATGCAACTCTCTTGTCTAAGATAAGCCAAAGGCGCCACTTAGAGGAGAAGTTGGGCTATTCCTTCTTCACTTATGGATACAGAATATCACCACCATAAGCAAGAGAAAGGAACCTAGAAGATCACCACTTGAACTAGCCAATTCAAGCTAAAGCAACTAGGAGTTTCAATGGAGAGTAAAACACTCAGATTTCATTGCATGATATTCAAAGCTGCCTTCTTACATTCCTAAAGGTCCCTTATATAGGAGGGAGCCTCAAAATTCAGATTACATGGGTTACAATGCAAGCCAAACGGATCAAGACAAAAGGGAAGCACAAAAAGCAAGAAAAGTGCAAAAGGTGATGTTGACAGTTGCTGTCCAGTTTTCCAGATTGCAGGGTCAACTTTCAGCAGCTGTATCTTCGTCCTTACTTACCCAAATTGGCTCCAACATACCTTATTAGAAAGCTTAGAAAGTGTTCTTTCATATGACTACTTTTGGAGCTCATTTGGTGCAGCCGTTCAGGAGATATAAACAGAACAAGTGAGATGGTGCAGGCTGACTTCCCAAAAGCAGCTTTAGAAGTTTCCTTGCTTTTAGCCTCCTTGGGACACGTTTGACTCTGGTTTCTTTTCCCACCCTTTTAGCCAATTCAAAAAAGGATCTAGGGGTTAAAATTCCAGGTTGTTAGGGTTACTTTAGGTTGGGGAAAATGGGCTCCCAAAACCGGACAAAATCTGACCTGGAAAACAGTTTTGGACAGTTTGGCTTTAACAAAGGGTTTGGATGGGCAAATGACATCCAAATGGGCTGAAACTTGATTTATTGGGCAGCTAACTCTCCAATCTTTCCAGACATACCAAAAGTTTGGCTTTAAGGCCTCAGGTCATCAGGTCACCAAGGTCAGAAAGTCGGGCCATGTGCGGGATGAGCCCGGCAGAATGCAAGTGATCGTGTCTTGAGTGATTTCTAATCCTTGGAAAGCCTTTGTGACCTCTTGAGCTATAAGAACCCCTTGGGGCTGATCCCCATCATCCCCCCCAGCTTGGGAAGAGTTTGTCCTCAAACTTGGTAGCTCGTCTTCTTCATCAAAGTAGGGCCTCAAATCGGCTACATTGAATGTAGCGGATACTCCATAGTCACCGGGCAAATCAACCTTGTATGCATTGGAATTGACTTTTTCAAGGATCTTGAATGGGCCATCCGAGCGTGGAAGAAGCTTGGACCTTCTTTTGCTAGGAAATCGCTCCTTTCTTAGGTGGATCCATACTAAATCTCCGGGCTTAAATTGGACTTCCTTGCAGTGCTTGTTTACCCGATCCTTGGTCTGATCATTGAACTTCTCAATTTTAGCCCTCACTTGTGCATGGAGCTCTTGGATTTCCTTTGCTCTCTTCTCGGCCTCCCAACTAAACTTGGTTGGAGTAGGGAGGGGTGTAAGGTCCATAGGTGTACAAGGGTTGAAACCATATACAACTTGGAATGGAGAAAGACCGGTGGCTTTGCTTGGCACTCGATTGTAGGCAAACTCGGCATGGCTAAGCAACTCATCCCAACCCTTTGTGCTCTTCTTGGCTAGGACCCTCAACAAAGTACCCAAGGTCCTATTGGTGACCTCGGTTTGGCCATCCGTTTGGGGGTGACATGATGTGCTAAATTTGAGATGAGTGCCCATCTTCTTCCATAGAGTGAGCCAAAAATGGCTCATGAACTTGCTATCCCGGTCGGACACCATGCTTTTGGGGATGCCATGGAGCCTCACGATCTCTTTGAAGTAGAGGCTTGCAATTTGAGTGGCATCATGGGTAGTATGGCATGAGACAAAGTGTGCCATCTTCGAAAACCGATCAACTACCACCATTATGGAGTCCTTGTTCCGTTGTGTCCTTGGTAGGCCGGTAATGAAATCTAAACTCACATCCTCCCAAGGAGCTTGTGGGACCGGTAAGGGTGAGTAAAGACCTTAAGGCAAGACATGGCTTTTGGCAAGTTGACAAGTAGAACACCGTTTAACATAATGCTCAACATCCTTGAATGATTCAAACTCATGGTTTTCGGCCTTGAGGAGGTTGGAGAGGAGGATGTCTTTTTGTGGGGTTTCTTTTGGCTTGAGGAGTTGGGAAGGACGAATGGGGATTAGGGTGATTTTCTTGTGGTCTAAGATGAAGGAGTAGGTGTTCATCCGGCCATCATGCATAACATTTCTATCAAAAAGCCATGGTCTACCAAGGAGTACATGACATGCATCCATGGGAATCACATCACACCAAATCTCATCCTTATAATTCTTTCCAATGCTCAAAGTAACTAAGCAACGGGATGAAACATGAATACCTTTGCCTTGGTTGAGCCATTGAATGGTGTATGGAAAGGGGTGTGGAGATGTCGTGAGTTGAAGCTTGTCCACCAAGGTCTTGGATGCCACATTGGTGCAACTCCCTCCGTCGATGATGAGGGAACATACTTTGCCTCCTATGGTGCACCTTGTGTGAAAGATGGCCTCCCTTTGTTCGTTCCCATCTTGAGTAGCCAACCCACTCAAAGCTCGCCTAACCACCAAGAGTTCACCTTCATCCGGGCCCTCCTCTACTTCTTCTAGGGCCTCATTCAAGTACAACTCCTTTTCTTCTTCCATTTCTTCTTCAAAAGATGCTTGGTACTCGGCTAGGGTGACCACTCTCTTGTTTGGACATTCGGATGCAATATGTCCAAGGCCTTGGCACCTAAAGCACCTCCTTGTCTCCTTTGGTTTTGTGGACATTTGAGGGGCTGTTTTGGGGACCGAAGGGGGAGGAGGTTTCGGGTTTGGAGGGTTAAAGGGCTTTGGCGTGGTGTATGAAGGCCTTTGGGGAGTGTAGGCACGATTTTGTGGTTTAAAGGCTTCACTCTTTCCCTTAGTCTTCTTTTGTAGTTCCACCTTGTGAGCTAGAGAACTTAACTCATCAAGGGTGGTGTATGGGTGCAACTCCACTACATGGGCTATCTTCTCATCCAACCCACAAAGATACCTCACCAAAGTTTGTTCCTCATCCTCTTTAAGGTCACATTTTATGATCAATTGCTCAAACTCCCTTGTATATTCCTCCACACTTAAAGACCCTTGTCTCAAATGGTGAAGTCTATAAAAGTTCTCTTGAAGGTAGTGAGATGGAAAGAACCTCTCTTTGAGTTTTTCTTTCATTTTCCTCCAAGTTTTAATCTTCCCCTTCCCTTTCTTGGCCCTCTTAGATAAAACATTAGCCCACCAAGTAGAAGCATACTTTCTAAGTTTAAGGGCAACTAGTTTTACCTTCTTTTCATCTGGGATGTCCTTGTAGTCGAACACCCTCTCCACGGTTTGTAGCCAATCCAAGAACTCATCCGGATCAAGCTTGCCTTCAAACTCGGGGATGTCAACTTTGAAGTCGTTGAATCCACCTCCTTGATGCCTTTCTTGTCTCCTTGATCCTCTACTAGCTCTTCCTTGTGACCCAAAAGGGTTGAAATCCGAATCACTTTCACCCGGGTCACTAGATTCACTTGGAATAGGTGAATCCCTCAAGTTGTCTCTCCTTTCCTTCATGAGCCTTTGAAGTTGAGTTTGCAAGTACTTGACTCTAGCTTCCATTTCGGCCTTTTCTCTTAAGGCTTGTTCGGCCACTTGCTCGGGTGTTTGGCTAGAAGACATGATATGTGGGCTTTGTGGGAGAGAAACACGAGATTTGGCTGAGAATGGGGTGGCACGGTCGTGCCGTGGGACACGGGCTTCCCGTGCCAAGTTACTGCCGTGACAAAAGTGCAGAAAAGAGGTGGCACGGTCGTGCCTTAAAGCACAGGTAGGCCGTGCCACAATTCTGTCCCGTGCGGATAGAGAAAGGATGTTTTGTGGTTTGTGTTTGAGAAATGTGTTTGGGTGGAAGCTTGGCCAAGAGGGTAGCCTAAGCTCTGATACCAAGATGATGTATGTAGCCTAGGTGATGCCAAGAATGAAGATAAAAGATGGGAAAGATAGAAAAACCAAAGCAAGCAAAACAAGTAGCTCTAACCGGTTTTGGAAGATAGAATGCAACTCTCTTGTCTAAGATAAGCCAAAGGCGCCACTTAGAGGAGAAGTTGGGCTATTCCTTCTTCACTTATGGATACAGAATATCACCACCATAAGCAAGAGAAAGGAACCTAGAAGATCACCACTTGAACTAGCCAATTCAAGCTAAAGCAACTAGGAGTTTCAATGGAGAGTAAAACACTCAGATTTCATTGCATGATATTCAAAGCTGCCTTTCTTACATTCCTAAAGGTCCCTTATATAGGAGGGAGCCTCAAAATTCAGATTACATGGGTTACAATGCAAGCCAAACGGATCAAGACAAAAGGGAAGCACAAAAAGCAAGAAAAGTACAAAAGGTGATGTTGACAGTTGCTGTCCAGTTTTCCAGATTGCAGGGTCAACTTTCAGCAGCTGTATCTTCGTCCTTACTTACCCAAATTGGCTCCAACATACCTTATTAGAAAGCTTAGAAAGTGTTCTTTCATATGACTACTTTTGGAGCTCATTTGGTGCAGCCGTTCAGGAGATATAAACAGAACAAGTGAGATGGTGCAGGCTGACTTCCCAAAAGCAGCTTTAGAAGTTTCCTTGCTTTTAGCCTCCTTGGGACACGTTTGACTCTGGTTTCTTTTCCCACCCTTTTAGCCAATTCAAAAAAGGATCTAGGGGTTAAAATTCCAGGTTGTTAGGGTTACTTTAGGTTGGGGAAAATGGGCTCCCAAAACCGGACAAAATCTGACCTGGAAAACAGTTTTGGACAGTTTGGCTTTAACAAAGGGTTTGGATGGGCAAATGACATCCAAATGGGCTGAAACTTGATTTATTGGGAAGCTAACTCTCCAATATTTCCAGACATACCAAAAGTTTGGCTTTAAGGCCTCAGGTCATCAGGTCACCGAGGTCAGAAATTCGGGCCATGTGCGGGATGAGCCCGGCAGAATGCAAGTGATCGTGTCTTGAGTGATTTCTAATCCTTGGAAAGCCTTTGTGACCTCTTGAGCTATAAGAACCCCTTGGGGCTGATCCCCATCACCTAGCACTTCAAAAATTCCACATCCATATAGGTTGCATCTAAACTGTTAAGTTATTTCTAGGATAACTCTAATATGGATAAGAGCATAATGCAAAATACCCTTATGACGAAATATGGAGTGCAAGTTCTGGATCATAGTTCCTGGAGGGCAAGGAAATTAGTTGAAGTTATGGAAGGGAGGCATGATAAAGGATATAAGGTACTACCAAAGTACATAGAGGTGTTTAGGGAAAAGGAACTCTAAGCCTTTATGCTTTACAAACTAGAAGGATGATGGCCCTATAAAGAACCCATTCTTCCAAAGGTGTCAGATATGTATAGCGCAGCAATTGCTGCATTCAGAGAGCATTAAAACCTTTCATGGGATTGATGCATGCCACTTGAAAGGACTATACAAGGAATCCTCATCACTGTCATGGCTTTAGATGGAAATAATGGTCAATATCCCTGTGAATATGGAGTTATGTTGTAATACCTGCATTTTATTTGAACTATTTAGCCTGTTTCTTAATACTACAAATCGTATTTTATTATTTCAATTAAGTTAGATTAATATCGATGTACTACCTTAGGTGATTATCTTATTAAAAAAGAGAATCATTATTATTATTATTGATTTTGAAATTTAATTCGTGATAATTTGTGCCATTAAATTGTGTTGATAATTTAATTTAGTCGTTTCCTAAATTCGATTAGAATACTAATTATTGGAGTGTTTAGACCTGAGTCTAGACTACACGCTAGTGATTAGGGGACCGAGAACTAGAGTTTATTAGCAATCGACCAAAACAAAAGGGAAAGGGGAGAAAATAGTAAAAAGAGCCGAACCCCCTTACTTTTCCCCAAAAAAAGGGAAAGGGAGAGTGTTTAGACTTGAGTCTCCTTCTGGCTTCCACGTGACCCCTCCCTGGCTACCATTAAAGAGAGAGAGAGCGATAGGACAGAAGGCGAAGGTCAGCGGTGCGCCACTGCCACGCTAACCCCCCTCTACGACCCACCAAAACTAGAAAGAGAGAGAAAGAATGACAAAGAATGATGGAGAAGAAGTAGAATCGCAGCAAAACGTGAGTAAGTGGTGCGTGGGTTAACTCCTGATCTACCACAAACCATCAGCACCCCCAGTACCGCCACTACTATCGATAGTGGCGGCGCACAAAAGTGACCACCTAAGTGGGAATGAGGAAGGAGAACTAGGGCAACGATAGTTGTAGCACACAGAAAAAGGGAAAGGCAAAAACTGGGTCTGGATGGTCACTTTGGGTGTGATTGTAGTAGCAGAAAAAAGGAGGATTTTTCGGGTTTGTGAGCACTCAAATCAGTCCCAAAAGCCCATAGAACAGGTGCTCTATCTTAGAATCGAGGTGGGTTTTCTCTTCCTCCTAATTATTAGTCATTTCAAACGCATTTTAACGATTTTGAGTAGTTCATGTTAAAATCCTATAGTTGTTATCAGTAATGGGAGAATTTAAAGTTGAAATCTAGTAAGAATGGTGTTGATACCAATTTAAGGTGCGGGTATGTTGAAGTAATGCATAATTTTTGCTAGCCAGTCAATTTAGGAAATTATGGAACAAGCAAATTATGTTCTAAAGTTGTTGCCAAATCAGTTTTAATATGTCTAAATTCTATTTTGATGGTTGCAAATGAACGTGATGCTTATGGATGTTGATATGGATTTAAGGTTCATGCATGTGAAGAAATGCACATGTTGCTAGTCGGGCAATTTGAGGAATTGTAGAGCAAACCAAATTGTGCTTTAATGTTATTGCTAGATAAGTTTAGATATGCTTAAATTCTATTTTTAGAGATTTGTTTGAATACTATGCTTGTGGATGTTGGTTTTATGAATTAATCGATTGAATTGTTGTGATATTGAACCCAGCTTGGTAGTTGGATGGCCTAAGGTGAAACTAATGAGTGATTCGAGGTTTTTATGGTCTGTGCTATCTGAGGAGGGACCCTGGGTTTGATATTAATTACAATCGTATGGATTGCGAAGTATTTGGGACATTAGGTGGATTCTACTGAAACTGTCCTGCGAAGTGATGCGAATGTGCTATTTGTGAACCCCTTCCCTTTTAAATTGTTTAAGTGATGCTATGTGAATGGTTTTTGAACTTTAGAGTTCTTTAAAAGGGTAATTAAAAGTGTGTTTTCATAATTTCACATGTTGCTAAATGTTCACCAGTTGCCTGCACGATTGTTAAGGTATTTGTAGCCTAAAATGAACCTAAATCATCGAACTACTCAGTGAGTGAGACTCAACTTAATAGTCGATATATCTAGGAAGTTAAAAAGGAATCTAATAATGAGCTTAAAAATGTTTTAAGGCTTTGTATGTATTATATCTCTTTCTTTAAGTTTAAAAGGATTTAAACAAACTGTGAAAGGTCAACTGATAAGTGCTTAATGTATACATCATTGTAGGATGATTTTGCTACAGTTTTAGGAGAATATTGTGTTTTAACTAATATTTACACTCCTGTTCTCAATTTATGCTTGGGTATAGTTGTTCTATGTGTTTTGCAGGATTTTAAGTCTTTTCCCGAGCTAATGTTATGAATTCTAGTTTAGTGGCCATGACCCAAAGGCTGGACCGAATGAATGTTAATGCTATGAATTCTAGTGCCTCTATCCCTTATGAAATTTGTGGTTCTGTTGAGTATATGACTTTGAATTGTCAAGCAGGGAATCCTTCTTCCCAAGACCCTAATGAAGTTAATTATGTTCAAAATTTCAATCCAAGAGTGAACAATGACCCTTTAATACATATAATTTGGGTTGGAAGAATCATCCAAATTTTTCTTATAGGTCTAATCTAAACCCATCAAATATACCCCCTATGAATTCCAGACCACCCCCTGGTTTTCAAAGGCCCCCATTCCCTTTACAGATGCCCCAAAAGTCTAATTTAGAGTTGATGATGGAAAGCATGCTTCTGGCGCTACGAAAACAAGATGAGTATATTAACCAATTAGCCTCAAAGGTTGATGTGCTTACAACTCACAATACGATGTTAGAAGCTCAAATTGCTCAAAAAGTTACTTTCCTATGTACGCCCCCAGATAGACTTCCTATCAAGCCCGAACCCAATCCTCGTGAGCCCTATAACTGTGTTATCATGAAGGAAGAAGAAGAGGACTTAACTAACCCTGAGGATACACCAACGGAATAGGGTAGGGAAATAATTATAGCTGGAAATAAGGAGAGAAATAATGATGGTAAGACTGCCACATTCAAAGAGAATGACACTATTGAGATCCCCACCATTTTTTCCCCTCAGCTCCCTCACCCAGGTGGTTTTTCTATCCCCTGTATTATGGGAAAGGTGTTGAGAGAGAGGTCTATGTGATCTAGGTGCTAAATGAGCAGAATGCCCTATTCTTTGTTTCATAAGCTGCACCTAGGATCATTACTAGTCGCACCTTTTTCACTAAAGTTGGCTGATGGCTCTGTGACGCAACCTATAGCAGAGTGGATGATGTGTCAGTCAATATAGGAGACATTTGGCTGTCAGAGGACTTCATTATAGTTGATATGCCTAAAACCTACGATGCTCAAATTATCCTAGGTCGGCCCATTTTGGCGACAGCTAGTTGCCATATTGATGTAAGAGAGGGTTGTATATCTTTTGAAGTAGAAGGGCGCTTTGCTGTGTTTAGTCATAGAAAAGAAGATATGGTTTCTCCTCTTTCTTCTATATTAGATGTATTACCCCCCTTCCCCTGAGATTGATATGGAGGATATCTTGAATTGTGAAGATCCTCCTAATTTTGACTGAATTTCTTATGAGGACCCTGACTAGGGGTATGTTAAGGTGGAGTTTGCTGCTCCTATGCCACTTAACAAGCCCAAGGTTGAGGTCCCTATTCCTAATGAGTCTTCCATGAGTGATTATTACAGGTTTGCATAAACTGTTCTCTCTATGGCCCCTATGGAAGGTTTTGATGTAGATTTTTGATGTAGGGGTTAAACAAGTTGATGGTAGCCCATCTGATGGGCCACAAGAGCGATTTATCTTATATGTAGATAATGTACTATGGCACCAAGTTAGGAAGATAAAGGATCTGCAGCCAAAACTTTTAAGATGGCACCTTCACTTGAAGAAATTTGATTTTGTGGTCCGAGATAAAGCCACTATCCATACATTATCTGATCTAGACCAAGCATAGAACAAGGGTCAAGCTCTTGACCTTAAAAGACTACTTCTTGGGAGGCAACGCAAGTTCTTTTCATTTTTCTTTTCTTAACTTTTATTTTTACTATTTTTGTAGTTTATCGAAAAAAAAGAGAGAAAACAAAAAAGGAAAAATATGAATAAAATGTTAGCCACCACGGCTAGATCCCCAGAACAATGGCCTTGGGGTGCCATCCCAAAAAAAAAAATAAAAAAATATAAAAATATAACGAACAAACAGGCACCACGGTCTGTGCTGTGCTGCTACAGACCGCAGTCTAGGTTTTTGACCACGAAGCCCTTTCCTCTTCCTTACTTCTTCTTCTTCAACTTCGACTCTCTCTCTACCCCTATTTTCTCTCACTAAACTGTCCATACCTCACACCTTCAATCTTCCTTCATTTCTTCTCCATTTTCAATCATTTTCACACCAAATCATTTCCTTTCACTCAATCTTCCCCTTTTCTCCATAAATTTCATCTCTTTTCTTCTTTTCCTTCTTCAAATTCATCTCACCTTCACTCAACCACCATAACCATCTTTTTCTCCCTCTTATTCTTCATATTTTTACTTAATTTCTTGAATTTTATAGGTTTTAGTTCTTATTTTTGGTTTTAGTTTTGTTTTTGGTCAGAGTTTGCAACCGTGGCACCAATCACGAGACAAAGGAGCACCAAGGAGGTTGCGTCTTCAAGTCAAGTACCACCCCGATCTCAAAGGACATCTCGAACATCCACCATTACGCATGCTAGAGGTAACATTCCTGACCCCTTTGGGTTAACGCATCCTGATCATGTTACTAGGTACAATTGCTTGAATGAACATATAGTTATAGCGACTAGATATTATGATGAGGAATTATTACCTGGCTGGAAACATTGGATGATATTAGATGGTTGTTTGTGCAAGGTGGTATGAGACACTTTTTAGAAATCAAAGAGCATACATACCAGGACCTGACCCTAGAATTCCTTAGCACACTTGATGTCGAGGTCACTAGAGGACCTCAATGTCAAGCCGAATATATATCATTTTATTTACAGGGATAATTGTTTGAACTGAACTTAGGTACCTTTAACAGTATTTGCGGTTTTAACCTGGAATGGATTTATCAAACCGCCAAGTCTCCCACGAATTCAACCTGAATGCGTTTCGGGGTGAACTTTTGGGGAGTGTTAGGTATAATACTAGTTCATCAAAGTGCACATATATTAGGAGCCCCTCCATTAGAGTAGCTCAGCGTATTTTTGCTTGTTCTCTGTTTGCTCGAGACTGTAGTTGTCCCGAGGCCATCGGAGTTGTACTTTTTATCCTGTATGCTTAATGGTGTTCAGCTTAACCTAGGTTCATTTTTAGCTAGACAATTACATAGTGCTGCTGTTAGCACTACAGATAGGATAGTCATTAGTGGGATTATGACTACTATTTCTAGATTCTTAGGTATTGAGCCCAATCCTATGGATAGAGTTTTGGGGTCTGAGCGGCTTGATCAAACTGCTTTTGAGATTATGAACTTTTCTAAAGTTGAGGTTGGCCGTTTATGTTAGATTTACCCTGGGGATTGGCTTTTGCCATTTCCCAATGTCGATCAAACCACCCTTCTTGTCTAGGCTAACCTTTACTGGATACCTGATGATGAGGAGGTTGTTTGACTTGCAACTTGTTATCCAGCTCCTCAATCTAGTTAAGCCGGACCTAGTTCTTCCTCTCAACTACCCCCTCCTGACTATTCTGACATTCCAGACACCCTTAAATCCATTCAAGATGAGTAAGTTTCACTCCGAGCATTTTTTACTTCTGAGACAACCGCTCTTTGGGACTTTGTCCATGAGCGCCACGATGAGCTTCGTAGGTTGCTTGCTTCCCAGACACAATATTTCTAACACTATAGGGCATCTCTAGAGACCTGGTGTGATTGGCATATCTCCTATGGCCAACCACCCCATCCTCTACCACCACCCCTTTCTGAATGCTATGTGCTACTCCCTTTCACTTTATCTGTTATGTGCCCACATTGAGGGCAATGTGTGATTCAAGCATAGGAGAGTTAGTCGTCATATTTGGTGGCTGATGCCTATTTTTAGTTTGGTGTGTTTGTGCTTTGTATATGTAATTAGTGGTTGTTTTTGTAGTTTTTTGATTTTGGTTTTAGTTTTGTTTAGTAGTGCATTTAGTTTTCTTTTCATTCTAGGTTGCATTTTAGTTTCTTTCTTTTATTAGTTTCTTTGCATGTTAATTTGCATTGTTATTAGGAGCATGTAAAAAAAGAAATAATAAACAACGAAAGGAAAAAAAATTCTCCTATGATGATCTTTATAGATTTGGTAGACTTCAATGATTTAATTTGATCCTTTTATTTGCCTGAATTGTGCGTAAAATGTTTGTGAATGAGTTCTTGAAATGATCTCCACATTTGACTATATGTTGAATGCGAGTTGATTTACCCCATGAGTCTTTACATAAGTTTTAGCATGTGTTTACTAGTACGCTAGTTTTGACCTTGGTAGATGTCCCGTGAGATTTTGAGCTTTTAAGAGACTATTCATCATTTTAGTCTCATATTTTCTTCCATGTGTGACTCTTCCTTGACATCATTTCTCTAGAACTTACTTTGATTCTGATTCAAGATCACATTTCGCATGTGCATTTAGACAATATGATTGAGGCAATTTATTTTTGATTCGTTGAAACCGCAAGGCCAAATAGCTATCTTTGTCGTGTATTGTATGCCTTGCTGGCCCCTTTGAGCCTATATCCGTTTTTCTTGATTTAAACCTCCTATTATAGCGCATGGCCAAATACTTGTCCTACCTTTAAGCTAAGACTATAAGGGTGCTTCATTCTTTTGCATCAAGTATCATAGGGCATTAGTAAGGTGGATTGTTATCTTTTAGTGAATATTGGCTGTTGGGTGCAAGGATGTGAGATCTTCATAAATCCCTTGTTCGATTATATAAAGTTTAGAGAAGAGTTGGAATTTAAAGTTCATTATGGATTTCCCCTTGGCTATCCTTATTGTAAAAAAAAATGAAAAAAAAGAAGAAGCAGTAGAAAAAAACACAAATAAAATGAAAAAAAAAATCGAAAGAAAGTGTTAGCCTTGGTGGGATTGAAAGATATTTGTGATTTTCGACTCTTTCTCCTCTCAATTTAGGATTTATCTTGTTGATAAAATGTAATGGCTTAAGAAGGATGTAGCATGATGCACTGGAATTAATTAGCTCTTAGTCTTTAGCTTCTAGCTCTTCATTTTCAAAACATTTGTTCCCCTCTTACCTTTACCCCTAGCCCCGTTACAACCCTATGAAAAGTCCTCATGATTGTCCAGTGTGTTTGCATTTTAATGATGGTGAATTAGAGAATCTTGTCAAGCCTATGGTAGATTTGAGTCCAAGGAATAAGAATTGAGAGAACCTTCATTACTATAAGCACATGAGTGATGCGAGCTACATAGCTATAGTGAGGTTCTACCGGCCTTCCTAGCCTTGCTTGTTTCATATGATTGAATGATTGTATTTGACGATTTTGGGGAGATTGATTTAAATTTTACATTATGGTCTATTAAAAGGTTTTCGCAAATTTCATTCTCTATTTTGTTTGTTAATGATTTTTGTATCTTCTTGGGCTACCTTTCGATCAGCTTTGCCATTTGAAAGTTACCTCTATCTATCCTGAGGAGGTTGTGTAAATTTTGTTTTTGCATTGCTTGAGGACAAGCAGCAGTTTAAGCATGGGAGAGTCTGATAAGTGCTTAATGTATACATCATTTTAGGGTCATTTGGCTATATTTTTAGGAGAATATTGTGCATTAAGGTAATATTTACACTCCTATTCTCGATTTATGCTTGGGCATAGTTGTTTTATGTGTTTTGTAGGATTTTAAGTCTTTTTACCTAGCATTTGACCATAAACAGATGTACTTTGACCTGCCCCACCGACACCCATGTGTTGTTATGCCCGCAGAGCAATAAAAGAGCACAAAGCAGGTTCCAGCCCAGACCATGGTCGGACTATGGTACCTGCCACAGACCGTGGTGAGTCTGTAACTACTGCCTCTTCGTCTTCCTTCAGTTGTGTGGCTGAGATCAAGCAAGACCCTCTATAAAAGGCCTGTTCTGTAGTAGTAGAAAGCAACCCTTACACAACTAAAAGCATAGAGTTAGGGTATGTTCTTTTCAAAGATAAATTGGAGTGGGTAAAAGGGTGAACTAGGTTGAAGTAGGCTGAGGTGGGTTGAAGTAGGTTAAAGCAGGTTGAAGTAGGTTGAATTATTTTTATGTGATAAATTAAACTTGGTTGAAATAGTAGAAGTGGGTTGAAGTAGGTTGAAGTGGATTGAAGTGGGTTGAAGTGGGTTGAAGTGGGTTGAAGTGGGTTGAGGTTGGTATTTTAGAATTGATCCACGAAAAGAACATGGCCTTAACATAGATTAGAGTTTTAGCCTGGTTTCTTCCTTTCTCAAATTTTATTATTTCTCGTTGGATTTTTAGTTTTGGTGAGAAATCTTGAGTGTATGTATTTGGTTTTCGGGGCAATTTGAAGCCCTTGATTGAAGGCCATCTCAGTCAAGCCTTTCTCTTAAATTGCACCGGATTGTTGATTAGTTTTGTTTATCTCTTAATCATGTCTGAGTAGTTTTTCTTTGTCTAAGCAGTTGATTTAGTGGTTTGTGAAAGTGTAGTTAAATCATGTTTTAATTTATAGAATTGTGCTTATTTTCATGATTGGTTTGATTTCATTTATCAAGTAATTGTATTGTTGTGAGTGGATTTTTGGCCAAAATTTGCTTGCTTACTTGAAACAAACAAATAAAAAACTGAAAGGTGACATTTGGTTGATTGGACTGCTTGATTAAACCTAACGTAGAGTCATCTCGAAAGAGAGATTTGCATGTTAGGAGGACTATAATCGAATATATTAAACTTGAATTAAGGTAAATTAGTTTGAAAGAACGACTTTTGCTTAGTTTAAGCAAATTTGGGACTTTGAAACGATAGACCAAATTTCTTGATAGATTACAATTCCTCGAGATTAACCGAATAGAGAAAAGCACATTATTTTTGTTTTGATCCAATATGCTTTCATAACTGTGAGAATTTCTGGGCATATTTTCTCTTTAATTGATTCAGAATAGTGAATTAGAAATTATTAAATCAAAACCAATTGAATTAGAATTTTGCTTAGCACATTCTAACAGGTAAGACTCAGAACTACTGCTACCTGTGCACTTGCGGTAGTCCCAATTAGCAACTAAAGGTGTTAATTACAAAAGCTCATTTGAATTACATGCTAGCTAGTTACTTTAAGTTTTTAATTGCGAGTTCGTAGACTCACCATGATCTTAAGAGACTTTCTGATAGAAAATGAAAGTATTATAAACCATTGATAGGGTTATGGGTTATTTTGCTAGACGGGTGTGGTTTTAACTATGTGGGCAACTATTAAAAAGAAGTGATTCGTGACTCACTTAAAGGTGAGACTTGTGTGTGACAGTGACTTCTTTTAATAAGTATAATAGTTTAGTGTGTTTAATGGCTAAGATAGCGCTAGGCAATTGGCAAGGCCGAGTTAGTTAGACCAAGAATTGGGAACCTTAAAAGACCCTGACAAGGGTCATGTCCGATGGCATGTGATAAAACCTGGAGGGTGGAGGCTAGATGAAGGATAAAGCATGAGCTGTTTCCCCCAAAGGTGATGTTCGATGATATGTGATGCGTAGTAAAACCTTGAGGGGGAATTGGATGTAGGATAAGGCATAAGTTGTTGTCTCCACAAAGAAGAATATCGAATTAGAGCTACTCTACTGATACGTATTTTGGCCAAATGTTATGTTACGTATACCCCAGGGGTAATGTGAGTTGTAAGTGACGACCTCACACAGGACGAGTGTAGATCTCCCCTAGCCAGCACATTAAGAGATCTTATGCTTGCATAAGAAGATATTTTCCTAATATGCAATAAACGGTTTGAATTATTAGCAATGTGGGTATTTCAAGAGCTTTTTAAAAGTATATGAGCCTTGAGGACGCTAGATTGAATTGTAAATGATTTTTTGAATGCAAAATGAGTCACTACATTTCCAAAATGCATGTCTGGAAGTTTTTTACCCTATCTTTGTGGTTTTGCTTGCTTACACGCTTGTTTATTAAGGAAGTTTGGTTACTAAGGGCGTTGATACAAGCTTGAGTGGCTTGGTGTGAAGTTTAGAGGTGATGGTTTCCTTGGGGACATTGTTTCCTAATATGATAGTAGTATATAAATGTTGTGTAATTGCTACTTATCATTATTGCCTACAAATGTTTTGGTTTTTAAAGAGTTGAGAAATAGTCACTAAGCGTGTGGTAGCTCATCCCATCTCTATTTTTCCTTTTCCTAGGTTTTCGATGTGACAGGTAGAAATCGACTTATGCATGCCAAGTTAGAGTATCCCTTTTCTTTGAAAAAGTTGTTATGTGTGCACACACAGAAGTAGACTTATGAGTTAAATGGTATAGTATGATGTATCCCCAGAGTTGTAAATGTACAAGCAAGGCACTCTAATTCATGTAATGCATATTGTTTAGAGGTTGCTCTAGATGGCCATATGATCCAACCATCTAATTAGCAAGTTGTCTTCTTAGCTGAAGTTAGTTATATTTTGGGATGTAAACCCTAGTACTCCAGATGTGTGATCAGTCGAGTTGTGTCTTTTATTTCATTCTTTATCATTGAACATTATTATTTGGTATACTCTGGGCAAGTGACTCGTAGAGTTGTAAACTCCGGCGTGCAGTCGTTGAGCTTATTTCAGTGTCCTTTTATACTTCTATTCATTACAGGGATTTAATATAAGGCTTAAGCCTAGGAAATGGTCAGTGTTTTGGTGAACCTCTGCCCGTTTCATCCCAGAATCTAAGAAAAGGTTAACATCACTAGCCCTAGGGTCTAGGGGTGTTACAGATGGTATCAGAGCAAGGTCCTGCGACCACAGGCAGCGGCCTGAGTCTTGCATTACATATAGTTATCTAGGAACGCATTTATGATGATATGATATACGTTGTGCTTTTATGTGCAAGTGTAGTTTTGGTGTGAGCATTGGTGCATTTAGCTAGCTATGTGCGGCTTGAGTGAGCTCATTGATTGAATGAATGAACCATTTCCTAGAGTATAGGTAGAATGAACTTGTATTCCCATCAATGAGCTAAGTGTTAGCTTAATAATGATTGTTTAGTGATTTAAATCAAAATTGTAAAGTACGCTTGGTTTGAACTCAAATGATTCGAAAAGTCTTAACTCTATGCTCATTCTTGCCCCTAAAGTATGATTGGCTCCTCGGGCCCTATAATGGAGTGAGACGACATACTCTATGGTTTGTATAGAAAGTGCTAGAAGTAGTTAAACTATTCTCTTTTCGAAACCTATAGACTTTGAAAGTTAAGGTCCTTCCTAAATAGTGAGTGAAGGTTTTTTCTTTTGCATTAAATGATCTCTCTAATTATATAGTTAGGCCTTACTATTGCATCTGAAGACTTGCATTTGCTTTACATTGTTGTTTGAGCCTCATTCTATAAGCATGAGTTTCTATGTGGAACTAAATGTTTCAAATACCTATACGCCAAATGCATACGTTGCTCGATTGTTAATGAGGAGTTGTTAGAAGTGATTAAAAGATTACATTTTTCAACTAAAAGTGCTTTTAGAAGATACCCCTTTTTGCATGAATTCTTAATTGCTAAAGAAACTAAGTGAGAACCTCGTATACGTGTATGTCAATATGGGTAACTGTGATAGAGCCTTATTAATTGTTGCCTAAGTCTTATTCAGAGCCTTTCATATACATGCCATTAGTATTGTTATTCACATGGGTAGTCTTCCTAGCTTTCCAACATGTAACCACTGTTACTCACGGGCCAGCTAGGCATTATGCTAATCTGGGCTTGAAACACTATTCTTATCATAGGATTGATAGTGTCCTGGCTGTATCATCCCAAACACACCTAGAATGGAGATAAAAGAAAGAACCTGATAGACTTTTGAATTATTATACCATATACATCACCTTGTTACCTCCTGGGGTGATGATCTATACCTTTCCAACATCTTCTTAAGCATTAACACCAAGTGCAGAAGCTAGAATGCCCCATAGTAGAAGGTAGAACTTCCCCATCCATACTAAAAGTTCCTCAATTCACCACAATTATCTTCTGAGACAAATGTGTTGCAAAACCTCAATGTATAAAGACCGTTAATGCCATTGTTCCTACCCTTTGTTAGTTGATTGATGGCTAGATCCTAACAATTTCGACAACCCTCAAGGTATACCATGATCTAAGGTTTTCAATAAGGGTTGCACTCATGTATACTCGTCTACATGTCCTTCCGTGAAACACTATCGTGAACCTATGTGTTTTGAAGCATAAGCATAACGTTATGCACAATGAAAAGGTCATGGAAGCCCATATAGTTACTTAAGTTCGTTATACATGGTCATTTAGGTGTCTTGTGAATAAATTGTTCAATAAATGCACATCTTGGTGTTTGCTTGACTTGAGTTTGGTTTGACATGTGACTTAATTATGCAAATGATTTAACTTTTATAATTCATAGCATGGTATGACCTTTGAATCGTTATCTACATTCCATGAATTCCTTGATCTAATGTGATAGCTATATAATTGCATACACATGTGCTTCAAGCATGATGCGATGACCATATGAACTTGCATTCACACATTCTTGCCCTTATATTCTATGTTTGATTGGATGGCATACTAGTGTACCATGCTTCGGATTGAATTCTCAGCTTTGGATGCTGAGTTGTTATGCCTATGTATTGTCAGTACAGCGTTGAATTCGTTTAAGGTTCATTGCTATTGATGCAATGCTATGTGAGACTGTGTGATAAGTGTCATGTGTCCTATGGTAGTTTTTATAGGAAATTCTAGAGTTGTACTACATTAGCCATTATGCTTGTTGGTGTTGCTATTTTACTATATCGTGATTAATGTACATGCCACTGCCTCCATTCTGGGTGTACTGTTGTTGAGTCATTATGCTACCATTCTGTGTATCATCAATAATGTGCTTCAAACCCAATATCAATGCTGACATGACTATGAGTATAACCATTCACTTGTATGAATCTGGGACTTAAGAGACGATCAATTCCAAATAGGGACCCTAGGAAAAGTCTCCCCACTATCAAAACTATCGTGATGTCTTGTCTGCTTATTTGTTAACTATGTATACAAGTAAGAAATCACCCACTTTGCCAAGTATAAATGTTGACTTATTAACGTAGGAGCTCTAAGCAAAAACTTAGTGGGTCTCTTCTCAGCAAAAACTACAAGTTTCCTTGTGGCGATGCCTAGGTGAACCGACCCTACCTTGGTAGTTAAACTTCCATGGAATGATAGTTAACTATACAAAGGCATTGCTAGGCATGTGGACTGTGTACAAAACATATCCAAACCAAGAAACCATGTATCTACCTCCCTTAGATGATTTATGTTCAAATCTATGTTGGACTTTTACCAACCATTGACTTACATTCTTATCTTAGCATTTTCCTTTCAAATTGTTCCTACTAACATGTAATGTTGGTTCATATTACCTGTGATGCGTAATCTTTGGTGTGCTCTGTTGTTGACTCTACATGATGTCAATGTGATTTCGAATGCTACTTTAAGTTCTATCATTGTTGATGAAATGTTGATGTCTCCGCCACTTTAGTGTGATTTGGTTGATTGATTTAGCCTTAGAGTGATTTGATATCTTTATGCCTTTGAATGAACCTGACTAAGTTAACCACCTTTATATGAACTAGGCATATCCTATATAAGTTGTCATGAATGAAAGGCCTAAAAGTTAGATGGGATTGATATGCCAACATAGGAATGTCGGTTGATATGTTTTCCTCTTGTAAGTTACTTGTTATATACATTTCAGACAGGTTCACATTGCTCATGATTCCTAGGCTTGAGAATGCTGAGCTGTTGATTCTATGCGATGCCATTGTACTAAAGTGATGCTACGTAATGCTATGTAATGTCCTTATTACCCCAATATGTTATAGGAGTGTCCAGGCTAACCGTTTTGATCCTAAAAGTGACTTGAATTCACGTTTTAGAATGAAACTACCTGTATATGACCTTGAGATGTCATAGCCCAATTGTCATACCTTAGATGCCAACTCATAACGATGTATATACATAGAGTTGTTGTTTACTATGCAGATTGAATCTGGATAATTGAACGTCTATGTTCCTTTTTAAAACAAGCTTAATATGGTTTTCTGTACCAACTCATTTGCCCCCCTTCTATGTGATTGCCCTCGGCGCCTAACTAGAGTGAGTAGCCACTCGAAGAGGGTTGGCGAGGAGGAGACTACATACCATAAGCCTCTTTTTCGATTTTAATTAATAGTAATCAAGATTTCGGATTTTAGTGCAAGTTGTGTAGATTGTGCAATGTGTGTGCACATCTTGGGTACGATTGAACTAAGCTTGGAATTTCGAGGAAAAAATTCTTTAAAGGGGGAAAGAGTGTAACACCTGCATTTTATTTAAACTATCTAACCCGTTTCTTGATACTATGAATCGTTTTTTATTATTTCAATTAAGTTAGATTAATATCGATGTGCTAGCTTAAGTGATGATTTGATTAAAAAAGAGAATTATTATTATTATTGCTATTATTATTATTTTATTTTTATTGATTTTGAAATTTAATTTGTGATAATTTGTGCCATGAAATTGTGCCGATAATTTAATTTAGTTGTTTCCTGAATTTGATTAGAATACTGACTATTAGAGTGTTTAGGCCCAAGTCTAGACTGTGCTAGTAAATATGGTGCTGAGAACTAGAGTTGATTAGCAATTGACCAACAAAAAAGGGAAAGGGAAGAAAATAGTGGACGGGGCCAAAGCCCCTTACCTTTCCCAAAAAAGAAAAGAGAAGACACAAAAGAGGGGGGTTCTCCTTCTGGTTTCCCTGTGACCTCTCCTTAGCTACCATTAGAAAGAGAGCGAGCGAGAGGGAAGAAGGCGGAGGGTGGAGGTGCGCCACTGCTATGCCAGCCCCCCCTTCGTGACCCACCAAAACTACAAAGAGAGAGAAATAACGACATAGAGTGATGGAGGAGAAGTAGGATCGGGGCAAGACATGAGCAACCGGGGTGTGGGTCAAGTCCTGATCTGCCATAACCTATCAGCACCACCACCGCTGCCGCTACTATTGATGGTGATTGGGCAAAAAACTAATGACCTGAGTGGGAATGAGGAAGGAGAACTAGGGCAATGACAGTTATAGCACACAGAAAAAAGGGAGGCCATAAATCAGGTCTGGATGGTCACTTTGGGCCTGATTGTAGTAGCAGAAAAAGGGACGACTTTTCAGGTTCATAACCACTCAAATCAGTCTCAAAAGCCCTTAAAACGGGCCCTTTAGCTTGGGATCGAGTTGGTTTTCGCTTACTCCTAATTATTAGTAATTTCAAATGCATTTTAATGATTTTGAGTACTTTATGTTAAAATTGTAACACCCTCAGCCCCTAGGGTCAGGAAGCGTTACATTTTTTTAACTTCTTATGTAAATTTTTGAGGTGAAACGGACAGAGTTTCCCCTAAAAACTTACTGTTTCTAGGCTAAAAGCCTTACAATAAGTTCCTGTAATCAACGGAAGCGCAAAATATTAAAAGAAACTCAACGGCCACGCCGGAGTTCATAACTCAACGAGCCACCCGCTCGGAGTACACCAAATAGCATAGTTCATTAATAAAGAATGAATGAAAGATACAATTCAACGGTTCACACAACCGGAGTATTGGGGTTTACATCCTAAAATATAACTAACTTTAACCAAGAAGACATATAACTATTTAGATAGTTGGGTCATACGGCCATACAGAGCGACCTTTACACTATATGCATTACATGAACTAGAATGCTTGGCCTACATACGTTTATAAACTAAGAATACATTACATAACTTTATTAAGACGTAGGATCCTTTCAAAATGGGCACACACGACACCTCGCAAGCAAGAATAGATTCCATCTGAGCATAGCTGACTCAACTTCTTCCTGACATAAAGAAAACCTGGGGAAAAAGGGGAAAGGAAATAGAGTGAGCCACCACATGCTCAGTGAGTGTTCCTCCACTCCCTAAAACAAAACTGATACAAGTAATACTACTTGTATTAACCACATATCAAGCATTTCTGTATTATCGAACATTATATTAAGCTATATGACACATTCATGGACTACTCACACGTCAAACCTTCATTCATTCAGTCATTCAGGAGAGATGTTCTCATTCATAAATCTTTCACACGCTAGGCTATTCACATGACAACCATTCATTCATTCATTCATGGATCCTTTAACGCCTTAGAAACTTCCTTATTCAACGCATACATGTTTAATCAAATAAACTTAAAGTATAAAAAGGGTGAGGGCAAATGATATTAGAATCCACATTCAAACATGCTTAGAATCATTTCATTAAGCATTCATTGAAAACTTTCTTTCTTTCATTGAAAACATTTTCCCATCCTCTTGAGACTTTTCTCCTTCTAAAAGAGATTTCATTTCATAATGGTCGTATAACGACCCTTATAAGACTTTTCACACTTCATTCCATATGGCCACTTAGGGCCCATAAAAACTTTCTTTCATTCAAAACATATAAAACGGCCAAGCGCCAATTTCTTTTCTTTGCTTATTAGAAAAATACATCTGGCATAAAATCATTACTGGGTGCTGACTGGATGAGATCTATTCTCAACCCCATAGTGAGACCTAACGCTCACGCTAAACTCTTACTCCCGAGATGGCTACATATAATATATTGGACCTTTACATTACCCTCGTCAGGGTCTTCTAGGGTCTCCTAATACCAGGACTTATTCCCTATGCAACATCATTCATATCATATAGTCCGAAGCACATTATCTTAGCCAATTTAAAGCGTACTGGCCATAACGGCTAGTAACTTTGTTGCTTCTTTTGGTAAAATCATTCATCATATAACTCACACCTTTCTAAAACGTTTTGGGGATTCCCCCGTTCAAGCAGGTTCACTCCCAAATACTGTTTGTATAGCTAAAATAGGTCATTGCTTGCTATTAGTCATGGCTATTATTAGTTTGAAAACACGAGAAACGTTCTTTGTCAAATCACCACACTTTCACACACAACGCATCTTAGATATATAAAAGAGAAAGGGGTTTACGTGTCTCACATTCAAACACTTCATATTCATTTCAACAACATAATGAGCCACACATGGCCTCGCAATCCACACGATTGCGGTTAATTCACCCAAGCTCCCTCCTCACAAGCACCGTACCATAAGGACCTCGAACCACTCATAGTTCTTCCTCAAACCATCCAACTACCATCTCGGTTTCAATTTCAAAATCTAGCATCCTAATCATCATGATATACTGAAAAGCGATACATAACTTATGCGACTTACCAATGCTGGGCTTACCGATTAATCAGCTAACAATTAGCCTAGCGCTGCATCTAACGGTTATAACCATGTACATATATGTGTGTGTGTGTGTGTGTGTGTGTGTGTGTGTGTGTGTGTATATAAGCACTCATACGAACTTAACATAAAATGGACGTCTAACATGTTAGGCCAACTAACTAAGCATGAAACATGAATGCATTCAGGTATGGCAGTTAGGGAATGCAAACATGTTCAGTTCGTCATCCAAATACTATGTCTAAAGCTATTGTATATGCATAATTCAATTGAATAGACAAGCGTTGATTCAGGCATTCATTCATTGACTCTAAGTTACATTTAGCCTATTACGTCATTTAAGCATAACATGAGTCTAGTCTTTATTTAGGTATGACACGATTCACTATTTTGGCTAAAATGGTCATTTAGACATGATACGATTCAAGCATTCTACTGAGCATACCTATTTGTATTGTTTAAGCTTAACAAGGATCGAATCTCGATTTAAACATAAAACGACTCACCTATTTAGGCTAACTTGGTCATTTAGGCCTAATATGATTCTAAGCTTCTGTTTATCATATCTTGTTGCTTTTTCAGACCCATTTAGGTCATTTAGACATAATGCGAATCCAAGCATTCGTTATTTACATCGAAATTACTAATCGAACCTATTTAGGCCCCTTTCAGCATAATGCAACTTTAGACAATCATTTGTCATGTCATAATTACTTATTCAAGTCGACTCTTCAAGCACGCATTAATTAAATTTACTAAAATTGGTGTTAAACATGCATGACTCAGTTCGAATTAAAGCCTCAGGCATACATTAACTAAATTAATTTGAATCGAAGCTAAACATATATAATTCATTTCGAATTAGATTATCAGGCATAAATTAACTAATTTGATTCGAATCGAAGCTAAATATATATAATTCACTTCAAATTACAATCTCAGGCATAAATTAACTAAATTGATTCGAATCGAAGCTAAACATATATAATTCATTTCGAATTAAAATCTCATGCATGAGTTAACTAAACTGATTCGATTAGAAGCTAAACATATATAATTCATTTCGAATTAGAATCTCAGGCATAAATTAACTAATTGAATCGAAGCTAAACATGTATAATTCACTTCTTGACATTTCTAACGAATTTAGCCAACCCTAGTCTAACATGCAACATCAATCTGCTGAAAAACATTTTCGAAAATAGTAATAGCTTAGGAGGAGAGAAACACTTACTTAGATTAATCAAATTTTAACTCAAACAACAGCAAAGGGACACCCTAATCTGCTGAACCCGTATCCCAGCCCAATTGCTTGCAAAACCTAGACGTTGTCTCCCGAATTTGTGGCGTTTTTGGGTGATTTTGGCTCAAATTCGGCCCCCAATTTATAGGGGAGGCCGAGAGGGTGTGGGTCGCCGGATTCCGGCATGTGGGTGGCCGTTTTCGGCTGGCTAGACGCGTGGATTTCGGTTTCCTTGGCCATGAGAAGTGGGGGGGCGACGGTTGGTGGCTTTTGGCGGTGGTTGTCGTGGGCTCAGGGGGCCGGTCGTCCTTTTCTCTCGCCGGCGACAGGTCATGGTCAGCGGTGATGCCAGACGGCCACCGGTGGCCCCAGAGAGAGAGAGAGAGCAACGGTAGAGGGAAAAGGAGGAGTGGTGTCGGCGGTCTCGGGTTTTCCTGAGACCTGAACTCAGGCCCCCCTCCCCTTTTGTTATTTCTTTTCCACTTTTTTTTTTTGATTGATCAACTAGCTAACGTCACTATGTTCTGGCCCTAAACTTATTAGCGATTAGGTTAAACTCCAGTCGAAGCATCCCACAACTAAAATTTCAATCTAGACTTCGGGAATTAACTAAATAAAACAAAAACGATTTTAAAAACTCTGGTTAGCATCGATTCAATAAATTTATAAATAAATAATGTCAATAATTACATAAATCGTAAAGTCGTTCTTTTTAATGAAATTAATCGTTAAAGACGCACACAGATCGCTTATTACCCTCGTTGAAAAATAATTTAAATGCAGATTTGTAAATTCAACAACTAAAACAGTTAGTAGTAGTAGACTAATGGTGCGGCCCTTATACTCTTCCCCCCTTAAAAGAATTTCGTCCTCAAAATTCAAAATCGAAGCTCAGTCTTTCCTCGAACGCATGCACACAACTAGGATTTAAGCGGTAGGCTTTCAAAAGGTTTCATTTTGCAGACGCTACTTCTTTAAATCGAAAGAAAATGGCTTATGGTATCCAGTCTCCTCCTCGCCAATCCTCTTCAAGCGTCTACTCACTCTATTTAGGCGCTGAGGGCAAATTGCATTGAAGAGGGGCAAATGAGTTGGCGTAGAAAACCATATTAAGTATATTTTAAAAAAAGGAACACAGACTTTAAATCCTGTATCTGAGCAACAAGTCTAGAAAACCACATAGTTTCAAACAAATCTACATTTACGCATTGATACAAGTTAGCATCTAAAAGCTTTCCCTGTGTGGAGACTTTTAACGGAACAAATCAAGGTCGTCCTAAGACGGTTAACTAAGTCAAGATCATTCACTAGCATACAAAATCGAAGTATTTCAAAACTGAGTTACTTAACCTGGGAGTTTTTATTTTATAGCAAGGTAATGGATACATCACACAGCATCACTTAGCATTACATACGAAACAAACATCCCTATATCATGAGAATATACAAGTAAGATGACATGCTTATGCCCGTAACTCTGCCCGTTTACGATCTTATTAAAGGATCACAAGTGTATATCATGACATAGCTCTTTTAAATTGGATGATATATTTTAATTATCCCTATTTGCAACCATACTCCACATTTCAATGATCAAGTGATGCAGTAAGGATTTCGATACGACCACAAGTATACCAAGCACATCATTGAGTCTCATAAGGTACCTAGACAATCCCATATTCACATGTTCACACGAGTATAGGTCTCTAAGTTCGCGAAGTACTAGCACTCATAATTGTGACATGGTAACATGCAAATGGGAGGACTCTATAACACCAATGGTAGTATTCATAACAACTAACAAAAATGCAATGCTAAGGTTCGCCATGAAAGATTACCAATTTACATGTGGCACTCTCAATCATGTCATCCCATGTCATACTGATCAACCAAGCCATCAAACATTTTACGTACAATCATTCGTAAACCTTGGAGTCACGCATCCAAGTATGATCATGGGTATGCTAGCATGCGATATGATTAGGCATAGAACATGCAAGGCAAGCAAGTGCGAATGCAACTCCTATGGTCACAAGATTTCTAGCTAAGTAGATGAATAAATAGCGACTTTAACAAAACATAAGAATAGGGGCACTTTAGTTCATATAACAATTAGGCAATTCCCTTACCCCATCCTGTCGATCAACTCAAGTAGTCCATCTAACTCAATCATATGCATAATCACACTGAAGGATGTACTAACAGTAGGAAATCCAATTACTTGGCTCTTCAATAACATAACTTATCAAGGATTGCTCTAAAATAAGTCTAAGTAATTATATAAGCCCTTTCGAGCTTAGTATTACATATAATGTCACAACTGCTGTATCAACCACATTCACCTTAGTAAGAGGCATACAATTTCAAAGTGTGTGTCGGGCTCTTTCTACCTTGTTCTTTCTAGGTGTATTGGGGTTGATAGAGTAAGGACACTATCAATTTCACATAGGACATCAAGAACATTGTACAGGTGATAACAAGCATTGCGCTAGACGGTGAGGATAATTTTCATGCAATAGTCAAGAGAAATGCACTACTATTGCTTAATTTCTATCCAAGCATATCGAAATCTCATTTAATTTCTTTAAACAACTCAAAATTCACATATAGGGGGGTATCACCTAGTGAGATTCTCAGTCATAGAAAGCTACCTTTAATCACTTGCAAACAAATCATCGTTAACACATCCGACAATGCATACACCTTGGCATGTGGACACTCAAAAATCATTTGATTATACACAGAAAGTTACGCTCGTATGGCTAAATCCAAGCATTATTGCAAAGCAAATGCGAGTCTTCAGTTGCAACAATAAGACTCAACCAAACAATTAAAAAGATCTTTAATGCGAAAGCAAAACCTTAGCTCACTTATCAGGAAGACTTTAACTTTCAAAGTCTTTAGGCTTTCAAAAAGAAATAGTTTAATTGCTTCTAGCTCTTTCTCTACCAACCTTTGAATACGTCTACTCACTCTATTATGGGGACCGAGGAGCAAATCGTATTTTAGGGGCAAAGATGAACGTAGAGTTAAGGCTTCCCAATCATTCGATTCAAATCATATGTTCTTTAAACATTGAATTAAAATCACCAAAGCATATAAACGAAACAACTTTCGATTGAACTAACATTTATCTTATGCACGACAATACGAACCACTCGGCTTATACCACAACAAATGGTTCTCTCATCCAACCATTCAGCTTACTCTAGCCGCAGCTAACTAGTGAAACGCGCGAACATTTACATAAAACTCACATTTGCACACAAGGCAGGCATATGTCACATAACCATACAGTGTTCCTAGGCGACTATATGAAATGCAAGACTCAGGTCGCAGCCTATGGTCGCAGGACCTTTGCTCTGATACCATCAATGTAATACCCCCAGCCCCTAGGGTCAGGAAGCGTTACGTTTTTTTAACTTCTTATGTAAATTTCTGGGGTAAAACGGACAGAGTTTTCCCTAAGAACTGACCATTTCCAGGCTAAAAGCCTTGCAATAAGTCCCTGTAATCAACGGAAGCGCAAAACATTAAAAGAAACTCAACGGCCACACGTCGGAGTTCATAACTCAACGAGCCACCCGCTCAGAGTACGCCAAATAGCATAGTTCATTAATAAAGAATAAATGAAAGATACAACTCAACGATTCATATAACCGGAGTGTTGGGGTTTACATCCCAAAATATAACTAACTTTAACCAAGAAGACATATAACCATTTAGATAGTTGGCTCATATGGCCATACAAAGCGACCTTTACACCATATGCATTACATAAACTAGAATGCTTGGCCTACATACATTTACAAACTAAGAATACATTACATGACTTTATTAAGACATAGGATCCTTTCAAAATATTCACACATGACACCTTCCAAGCAAGAATAGATTCCATCTGAGCATAGCTGACTCAACTTATTCCTGTCATAAGGAAAACCTGGGGAAAAAGGGGAAAGGAAATGGAGTGAGCCACCACATGCTCAGTGAGTGTTCCTCCACTCCCTAAAACAAAACCGATACAAGTAATACTACTCGTATTAACCACATATCAAGCATTTCTACATTACCGAACATTATATTAAGCTATGTAACGCATTCATGGACTACTCACACGTCAAACCTTCATTCATTCAGTCATTCAGGAGAGATGTTCTCATTCATAGATCTTTCACACGCTAGGCTATTCATATGATAACCATTCATTCATTCATTCATGGATCCTTTAACGCCTTAGAAACTTCCTTATTCAACGCATGCATGCTTAATCAAATAGACTTAAAGCAGAAAAAGGGTGACGGCACATGATATTAGAATCCACATTCAAACATGCTTGAGAATCATTTCATTAAGCATTCATTGAAAACTTTCTTTCTTTCATTGAACACATTTTCCCATCCTCTTGAGACTCTTGCCCTTCTAAAAGAGATTTCATTTCATAATGGTCGTATAACGACCATTATAAAACTTTTCATACTTTATTCCATATGGTCACTTAGGGCCCATAAAAACTTTCTTTCATTCAAAACATATAAAATGGCCAAGCGCTAATTTCTTTTTTTTGCTTATTAGGAAAATACATCTGGCTTAAGATCATTACAGGGTGCTGATTGGGTGAGATCTATTCTCAACCCCATAGTGAGACCTAACGCCCACGCTAAGCTCTTACTCCCGAGATGGCTACATATAACATATCGGACCTTTATATTACCCTTGTCAGGGTCTTCTAGGGTCTCCTAGTACCAGGACTTATTCCCTAGGCAACATCATTCATATCATATTGTCCGAAGCACATTATCTTAGCTAATTTAAAGCGTATCGGCCATAATGGCTAGTAACTTTGTTGCTTCTTTTGATAAAATCATTCATCATATAACTCACACCTTTCTAAAACGTTTTAGGGATTCCCCCATTTAAGCAGGTTCACTTCCAAATACTGTTTGCATAGCTAAAATAGTCCATTGCTTGTTATTAATCATGGCTATTATTAGTTTAAAAACATGAAAAACGTTCTTTGTCAAATCACCACACTTTCACACACAATGCATTTAGACATATAAAAGAGACAGGGGTTTACACGTCTCACATTCAAACACTTCATATTCATTTCAACAACATAATGAGTCACACATGGCCTCGCAATCCATACGATTGCGGTTAATTCACAACCCAGGCTCCCTCCTCACAAGCATCGTACCACAAGAACCTCGAACCACTCATAGTTCTTCCTCAAACCATCCAACTACCATCTCGGTTTCAATTTCAAAATCTAGCATCCTAATCATCATGATATACTGAAAAGCGATACATAACTTATGCGACTTACCAATGCTGGGCTTACCGATTAATCAGCTAACAATTAGCCTAGCGCTGCATCTAACGGTTATAACCATGTACATATATGTGTGTGTGTGTGTGTGTGTGTGTGTGTGTGTGTGTGTGTATATAAGCACTCATACGAACTTAACATAAAATGGACGTCTAACATGTTAGGCCAACTAACTAAGCATGAAACATGAATGCATTCAGGTATGGCAGTTAGGGAATGCAAACATGTTCAGTTCGTCATCCAAATACTATGTCTAAAGCTATTGTATATGCATAATTCAATTGAATAGACAAGCGTTGATTCAGGCATTCATTCATTGACTCTAAGTTACATTTAGCCTATTACGTCATTTAAGCATAACATGAGTCTAGTCTTTATTTAGGTATGACACGATTCACTATTTTGGCTAAAATGGTCATTTAGACATGATACGATTCAAGCATTCTACTGAGCATACCTATTTGTATTGTTTAAGCTTAACAAGGATCGAATCTCGATTTAAACATAAAACGACTCACCTATTTAGGCTAACTTGGTCATTTAGGCCTAATATGATTCTAAGCTTCTGTTTATCATATCTTGTTGCTTTTTCAGACCCATTTAGGTCATTTAGACATAATGCGAATCCAAGCATTCGTTATTTACATCGAAATTACTAATCGAACCTATTTAGGCCCCTTTCAGCATAATGCAACTTTAGACAATCATTTGTCATGTCATAATTACTTATTCAAGTCGACTCTTCAAGCACGCATTAATTAAATTTACTAAAATTGGTGTTAAACATGCATGACTCAGTTCGAATTAAAGCCTCAGGCATACATTAACTAAATTAATTTGAATCGAAGATAAACATATATAATTCATTTCGAATTAGAATCTCAGGATAAATTAACTGATTTGATTTGAATCGAAGCTAAACATATATAATTCACTTCGAATTACAATCTCAGGCATAAATTAACTAAATTGATTCGAATCGAAGCTAAACATATATAATTCATTTCGAATTAAAATCTCATCCATGAGCTAACTAAACTGATTCGATTAGAAGCTAAACATATATAACTCATTTCGAATTAGAATCTCTGGCATAAATTAACTAATTGAATCGAAGCTAAACATGTATAATTCACTTCTTGACATTTCTAACGAATTTAGCCAACCCTAATCTGACATGCAACATCACTCTGCTGAAAAATATTTTCGAAAATAGTAATAGCTTAGGAGGGGAGAAACACTTAGATTAATCAAATTTCAACTCAAACAATAGACAAGGCACACCCGAATCTACTGAACCCGAATCCCAGCCTGATTGCTTACAAAACCCAGACGTTATCTCCCAAATTTGTGGCGTTTTTGGGCGATTTTGGCTCAAATTCGGCCCCCAATTCATAGGGGAGCCCGAGAGGGTGTGGGTCGCCGGATTCCGGCACGTGGATGGCCGGTTTCGGCCAGCTAGACGCGTGGATTTCGGTTTCCTTGGCCGTGAGAAGTGGGGGGGCGACGGTTGGTGGCTTTTAGCGGTGGTTGTCGTGGGCTGAGGGAACCAGTTGTCCTTTTCTCTCACCGGCGACAGGTCACGGTTGGCGGTGACGCCAGACGGCCACCGGTGGCCCCAGAGAGAGAGAGAGAGAGAGCAACGGTAGAGGGAAGAGGAGGAGTGGTGTCGGGGGGTCTTGGGTTTTCCTGAGACCCGAACTCAGGCCCCCCTCCCCTTTTGTTATTTCTTTTCCACTTTTTTTTTTTGATTGATCAACTAGCTAACGTAACTATGTTCTGGCCCTAAACTTGTTAACGATTAGGTTAAACTCCAGTCGAAGCGTTCCACAACTAAAATTTCAAACTAGACTTCGGGAATCAACTAAATAAAACGAAAAAGATTTTAAAAATTCGGGTTAGCATCGATTCGATAAATTTATAAATAAGTAATGTCAATAATAACATAAATCGTAAAGTCGTTCTTTTTAATGAAATTAATCGTTAAAGATGCACACAGATCGCTTATTACCCTTGTTGAAAAATAATTTAAATGCAGATTTGTAAATTCAACAACTAAAACAGTTAGTAGTAGTAGGCTGATGGTGCAGCCCTTACAAAAATCCTGAAGCTGTTATTAGTGAAAGGAGAATATGAAGGTGTTGATGCTTATTTAAGGTGCATGCATGTTGAAGTAATGTATAGTTTTGGCTAACCGGTCAATTTGGGGAATTGTAGAACAAGCAGATTATGTTCTAAAGTTGTTGCAAAATCAGTTTTAATATGTCTAAATTCTATTTTGATGGTTGTATATGAATGCTATGCTTATGGATGTTGATAAGGATTTAAGGTTCATGCATGTGAAGAAATGCACAGGTTACTGACCGGGCGATTTGAGAATTGTAGAGCAAACCGAATTGTGCTTTAATGTTATTGCTAGATTAGTTTGGATATGCTTAAATTCTATTTTCAGTGATTGATATGAATGCTACGCTTGTGGTTGTTGGTTTCGTGAATTAATCAATTGAATTGTTATAATATTGAACCGACATTGATAGTTGGATGGCCTGAGGTGAAACTAATGAGTGATTCGAGGTTTTTATGGTCAGTGTTGTGTGAGAAGGGAGCTCAGGTTTGATATTAATCACCGTCATCTGAATTGTGAAGTATTTAGGGCATTAGGTGGATTCTGCTGAAACTATTCCTACGAAGTGGTACAAATGTGCTATTTGTGAACTCCTTCCCTCTTAAATTCTAAGTGACGCTATGTGAATGATTTTTGAACTTTAGAAATCTTTAAAAGGGTCGTTAAAAGGATATTTTCATAATTTCAAATGTTTCTAAATGTTCACCAGTTTCCTACTCAATTGTGAAGGTATTTGTAGCCTATAATGAATCTAAATCATCGAACTACTCAGTGAGTGACCAACTTAATGGTCGATAGGTCTAGGAAGTTAAAAAGAAATCAAGCAATGAGCTTGAAAATGTTTTAAGGCTTTGGTATGTATTATATCTCTTTCTTTGAATTTAAAAAGATCTAAAAGAGCTGAAAAAGGACAGCTGAAGGTGTTAATTACAAAACCTCATTTGAATTATATGCTAGCCAGTTACTTTAAGTTTTGAATTGCGAGTTAGTAAACTCACCAAGTTCTTAAGAGACTTTCGTGAAGATGAAAAAACCATAAACCATTGATAGGGTTATGGGTTATTTTGCTAGACGAGTGTGGTTTTAACTATGTAAGTAACTATTAAAAAGAAGTGATTCGCAACTCACTTGAAGGTGAGACTTGCTACCACCACAAAAAAGGTAGCTTTCCCAACAGACATCTAGTGAAACAAAGTAAGATCGGTTGGTAAACATGAATTTTTACAACAGGTTAAGTTATTTGTTGGTATTAAAGTTTTCAATTTTGAAGGGAAGAATGAGTCCTAATATTTCCAACAAAATAAAAATGGTGTTGGTATTATTATCATATTGCCAACAATCTAGCTATCTGTTGGTATTGTAATTACATTACAAATCTGTAAAGAATTTTTGTTAGTATTGAAAAAGCATATTACCAGGAAAAATTGAATAACTTTTTAAAAATATACATTTAGCAATAAATAAAACAAAAAAGTACCTGTTTCAAACCTCAACTATACTATTGAAGAATCTGCCCCGCAAAAATACAGGAACTGGCAATAAATTAAAAAAATTGAGTCACATCACTAACAAAACTCTCGCCTAGCCCCCAAAATACCCAGAACGCTCGAAATGCAAACTACAGCCAAAAAAACCCAGATCTCTCATCTTCACGCTAGAATAATCTGCCCAAACTCTCGTCTTCAGGCCTAACCATTGAAGAATCTGCCCAAACTCTCATGTTTGTTTTGAACGTGAACAATACAGCAGTTTCGCACACTACCTCATCTTCTTCGCATGTGGAATTAGCCCTAACCTTTGAAGAGAACAACAGTCGCCATTGTTGTTGGTTTCTTGGTGTTTCAATCTTTGTTTCCAGTCTTCATTGTTTCACACACAGAACCTCAACCATACTCAAGTTTCAAAGGTATGTATGCGCTTCTCTCTTCTTCTCTTTCAATCTACTCTAAGTTTCTAAATTAGTCGATTATGTCCTTGCAGCCACTTTCTGGAGAGTTTGGGGCCGGAAAATCAAAGGTTTGGTGCCAGAAATTCAGGGCCAAATGCAAGAAATTGCGCTCGTAGGTGTTCAGTTTGCAATTTGCAGAGGATATAGTGTATCTATAATCCTATTGAATTTATTGGATTTGAATGGGAATTAAGGAAACAGCTGATTCGATTGAAGAGTTTTGTGTTGAACTAGTGGAAATCATTTGAACTTTAGGAATTCTTGTTATTTCTCCCTTGAATTTCTTGTGGGTATTTGTGTACTTTTGTAATTTCCTTGAACTTGGGGGTAGTGGCTAAATATTCAAGCAGTGACAATGGTTAGAAAGCAATCGAGAAGTGAATTTTGAGGAAACCTGGATTACATAAGGGAAATCATGGCAGCTTTGGGGTGATTTACCATTCAAATATAGGCCTCACAGGGAGCCAAGGTGGTATGGGCTCTTCTTGTTAGAGATATGGTTTCGAAATAGTTATATCCCATGCTTTTTGCTGCATGGTGTGTGTTTCTAGCTTTCTGCAGTAGCGTTTTTCTTTCCTTTTAATAAGCCGTCAAGTAATAGGTTTTGATGCACACAACTGTGGGTTTTTGCTTGTTGCAGTTAACTGAATGTTATCTTTTCAGCCCTAGATATTTTGAAGAATGATATGAATATGATCAATATCAGCTTGGAATATGATCTGGAATGCCTTGTCTGCAATTCTATATCAAAAGTAGTTCTTTACTTGTCCACTTGACCTTTTGTGGGGATTGGATTTCTGCGATGCATGTTGCAGATTTGTTTTTATAGGTTTGTGAGATTGTGTCAATAGGCATATGTGATTAATACTATAGCATAGGTTTGTCTGCTCTTTGCTAGTGTATGTTTTCCTTTCTAGTCGAGCTATATGAGAAGACAAGTTACTAGACTTTCACTTAAATAGATATAGTGGTTCTTGTAACATTTTTCATCCTTGCTACTTCTTCCTGGTCCTAGTTATAGTTCTTATTAAACTGCAAAGATGAGACAGACAGTAGCTCGCTTAATTCGAAGTGGTTTGACGATTAGAGAAAAGGTATAGCTTCTTCCAATGTTCCCTATTATAGAACATGAATTGTGGCCATGAACTTCCCATTTATACATATGCATACATATAACAGTGTTGGTTTACTGAGCTTTTCTTTGGTTTTGCACTTTTTTGAGGACATCTTATAGTACAAGCATAAATGGTATTGAAATTCTTTTGCAGAAGTAGTTCAAATCTGCTGAATTTCATGAATTGAGTAACAAGTTTTTATTGTAATTCCATATTAGCAGAGAATGATCATCATCTTCAGTCCATGGTTGAATTTGGATCAATTAAATAAGTTTAATTGATTAACTTTAGAAACACTAGAAATGTTAGCTTGCTCTTCTATGAATTTAATCTCAAGGTGTCAAAGATTTATCTTTAAACTCAAACCAGTATGGCTTTTGTGTAAATAGGTAATGCTTCCCTCACGCTACCTTTTTCTGTGAACTTAGAAAAGTGTGCGTTGCATTCTGCACTAATTCTTTCTCACTGTACTTAACATCTGTGCTTGTATTTGGATGCATGATACTGGTTTGAAATTTGAATCACCTCGCTGAAGCACTTTTTGAATTGGGAATGGGACCTCGCAGGCAGTTCTTGTGTATTAATTGCCTTTGCTTTTGTTTAAATCTTCCTATCAAGGGTTCTTGTAGGTACTTGAGTGTAAGCAAGGCAGTGTCATATGTCAACTGCTAAAGCAGTCATTTCGTAGGATGATGATAGCTTGGGGGTTTGTCTAGTTAACGTGGTCAGTGGGAGGCTCAAATACCATTTGTTGGTGCTTTTTGTAATGTACTTACAAAAAAGACAGTAGTTTTTAAGGCAATATACTCAATTTCTCTGATGGTATAGTGCATCTTTTGTGGAGTAGAATCTCTGTATCCATTGGTGACTTTAGTTATTGTTGAACCACAATTTTGATTGGTTGGCAAGTCTTTATATGGTTGAACATGTCGACCATGTTCTAGATATGGAGTAGAGAACAAATATGTCAGATATGGGTTGACTTGGTTTTATAGCTGACCATAGTTGACTTACTTAGTCATGCTTTTGGTCGAGTGTGTATCATTTGTGATCTTATTTTTACTATGTGTTTACTTTGCTCATGGTATACGCTTATAGATAATCCACAGTTGATTATTGAAGAGAGAATATCTCACACAAAGACTCCTTGACTTCTTTGTTTTTCTGATTAACCATTTTCATGTATATTTTTTTGTTTCTTAGGTTGTTTTGATGGTGATGCACTGCTAAATAAGTGTAAAGTCCCCTAGTGCTTTGTATATTGATAATTAACACCACATGGTTAATAATATGCATTTAACTGTAAGAGACTTTGCCAATTATATCTTTATTATTCAATACATTTCTTTAACCCAACAACAAATACCCTAAATAAATGATATTGATTAATAAGGATAAATTTTCAAGCACAATAGAACCCTAAGACATAGAATACCGAAAATGGTTAATTGATAAATGCAGATTATGAAGGCAGAAATAGGCCAATAAGACATGTACAGTACTGCTAGACAATAAGGGTGCTAGTAGAATTACTATTAATGGCCCTCCATGTTTATGGTGAATATATCTATGTAAATTTGATTTTGCCTGTAATATTTACAGAACTAATTTGATAGATCCTTTGACATACTATGTGATGATCATTCGTTGATGGGATGTTAATAGCATAGACACATGTGGCTTGCTAAGAGCTGGACTATTGATTTTCTTTTTGTTGTTTTATGCCCTTGGAAGTTCATCCTTTTATTAGCAATGAGGCCTCCGGAGATTCTAGTGCCTCTGATTAGAATATCTGATGTTGCGTGAGTCTACTGCCGTTGCTATATATATAGAATTATACAAGTCCCTTGGCTAATCAAGTTGTGAAATGCTTGTTTTTCATGAGACAAAAATTTAGAGATAATTATTAATGTTAGAACAATTTGGTACTACTTGGAATTAGGTAAGTTTCAAATTTTTTCATCATGACTAAAGTTAGGCAAATTGTTATTTGTTGGTGTTGCGGAAGCAAAGTCATATTATTTTGGCATCTTTGTATTTTGGGCAAACTTATAATAATCAAGTGGTGCTTAATTAGTTTGAGAACAAGCAGCTTAAAGAAGGGATTCCTTCAGGAGGGCTGTCTAAGTTATGATTTAGGGTTATGGCACCAAAGGAAGAGAATCAACATGGAAGCTCAAATAAAGAATTAGTTATGTTAAATTAGTAAAATATTTGTATAGTTTCTTGTTATAGTATTGTCATTCTTATTCCCCTCCCCCTCCACCTCTTCCTCCCTTCTTTGTTGTTTTATTATGATATAGCTTGAAATGCTTTAGTAATTAACAAATGTAAGAATTTGGTGATTGAAATATGTAGGAATGTACTTGTCATTATGGATGTGTTTAAGGATAAAAGTTAGGAGAAATTTAGGAGAATAGATGATGGAGATAAGGAATGTTCAAATGCATTCCTTGATTTTGCGTTTGCAACTTCTGCTGATAATAATAAGATTTCATGCTGATGTTCAATTTGTGCTAACCGCTTTTACCATGAGAGAGAAATTGTGAGAGGTCACCTTATCATGAAGGGGATGGATACGGATTATCATAAATGTATTTGGGTTTTCCATGGGGAGCCAACAACGAGTGATGATGATGTTGATGATGATATGGTAGATGATGCATTTGACGATGAAAATTATGGATTATTTAGCCATGACATGCATGATATGATAAGAAATGCTTTTGATTGTCATGAATCTAATGAGGGTTTATCAGGACTTAATGAAGAGCCGAAGAACTTCTTTAAGTTAATTGAAGATGCAGCTCAACCTCTTTATCCTAGTTATGAAGAGCTTAGTAAACTCTCATTTGTCATTGAAATGTATCATCTTAAATGTTTATATGGGGTGATTGATAGGGCATTTGATGCTTCTGCCAAACTTTTTAAAAGAGCTTTTCTTAAAGAATCAACACTGCCCGACTCGTTTAAGAAAAAGCAAGGTATCATTAAGCAGTTTGGTCTTGGCTACCAGAAGATCGATGCTTATCCAGATGACTGTGTTCTTTTTGGGAAAGACAAGGCTGAATTAAATATATGCCCAGAGCACGATGCTCTAAGGTATAAGATAACAGATGATGGAGCATTCATGAAAATAGCTTTTGGTGATCCAATTCTAACAAAGGTTTTGTGCCACTTTCCATTGATACCTAGACTCAAGAGACTCTTTATGTTATCTAAGACAGCTTCCTTAATGAGATGGCACGCGGAGCAACACAAATAAGATGGCAAATTAATGCATGTAGCTGATGCGCATGCATGGAAAGATTTTGATAATAAGTACTCAAATTTTGCTCGTGATCCACTAAATGATAGATTTTTCTTATCAAGTGATAGGTTCAATCCATTTGGTAATATGAGTACTCAATACAATATATGACTAGTTATGTTAATGACGTATAATTTGCGTCCATGGTTGTTACTGAAGCAGCCCTATATCTTTCTTTTATTGCTTATACTAGGTCCAAAGGTACCGGGAAATGATATTGATGTCTTCTTAGAATCTTTAGTGGATGAGCTAAAGGAATTATAGGAGCCAAGTGTGCAAACCTATGATGCCCTCAAAAATGAGGCCTTCGATTTACACGGAGCCTTAATTTATACAACCAGCGACTTTCCTGTATATGGTAATTTGTCAAGTTGGAAAATTAAAGGGAAGTATGCTTATTCTTATTGCAATATTGACACTTGCTCTCTTAATTTGAGAGGTAGTAGAAAACGTGTTATATGGGCCATCATTGCTTCTTAGCAAATGATCATAAATATCTTCGTATTAAGGAAGCTTTCAATGGAGAAATAGAAATGAGACCTCCTCCTAAACTACCATCTGGGGATCAATTGCTAGATCAGATGAAGGGGCTAAACATCACTTTTGGAAAGCATCTTGTAATTAAGAAGAAAAATAAAAGAAAGCGAGATGAGGTGACACTTTGGAAAAAAGAGAGCATTTTTTCCCACCTTCTATATTAGAAGTATCTTGTGGCCCGTCACTACCTTGATGTTATGCATGTAGAAAAAATTATTTCAGAGAACATACCTACAACACTTTTAGGCATTGAGGGCAAGACAAAAGATACTCTGCAGTCACGCCTTGACTTGAAAGAGTTGAACATAAGACATAGTCTTCATCCTGTAGAAGATGGTGGTAAGACTTATATACCCCCGATATGCTTTACATTAAGCAAAAAGGAGAAAGATGAGTTTATTAGCATACTAGCCTCAGTGAAAGTGCCAGATGGTTATACATCTAATATCAGGAGCTGCATTGTGGACGGAAAAATTTATGGCTTAAAAAGCCACAACCATCATATTATTATGCAGCAACTATTGTTGCGAGGAAAACACAAAACAAGAACCTCGGTACTATTTTGATGGAGTTGAGTACATTCTTTAAGGAGTTATGTTCTGAAAATGCTACCCCAGAGGACTTTGAAAGTTTGAAAGATCGTGTTGTTCTTATACTTTGTTGTCTAGAAGGCATTTTTTGCCTGCCTTTTTCGACATAATGGTTCGCTTAATTGTCTATTTTCCTTATCAAGTAAAATTTTGGGGTCCAGTTATGTATCATTGGATGTATCCTGTAGAAAGGTACGTTTCTAACTGTATATCGTTATTCCAAAACATAAACAGAACTTGTGGTCATATTACATTAATTTGCTAATCATAGGGATTTGGGAAAGGATAAATTTTCTGTTCGCAATAAAAGTCATCCAAAGGGTTCAATTGCTGAAGCACATGTAGTGGAGGAATGTATGGCATTTTGCACTAAATATTTGTAAGGCACTAAGACAACGGAGCATAAACCACCAAGGAATCAAGATGATGGCGATGAAGCATATAGGGGTCTATCCATATTCTCCCCAAATTGGCGTGCATTATCTAAAGTGAAAGATATTCATCCTGGTTATTCTGTAATTGATCAAGCACATAGTTATGTGCTATTTAATTGTGATGAAGTTCAAGTGTATGCATAGTAAGTACACTTGAACTTTGATGCTTATGATAACTCAACTCCTAAAATACATTCGTTTACATGTTTTGTTTTGATGTCACCCTTTCAGAGAGCATTATAAAATTATTGGACATTAACACCAAAATACTAATGCAAACATTGATGAGATTCATAAAATAAGGTTTCAACATTGGTTTGAATGGAATGTAAGTGTCTCACAAAATTTACTATGTAATATATAATATGTATGTATTTAAAATTTGACTACTTAAACTATGTACTTCTTAGGTTTTTAGACATCTGCCTTTGGATCGTAATGTTGCAGATGATCTGAGATATTTGGCTAATAAACAAGACTGTTGGATTAAAAGAATGACTAAGATCACTTGCAATGGGTACAGATGGCGCATTAAAAAGATTGATACAAGGAGTATGAGTCAAAATTCTAGTGTTCTTCTGAATTCAATCACAGACGCAGGAGACATGGCTTGCTATGGCAAACTAGTTGAGATAATTCAGTTGATTTATCCTCAAGGAAGAAATGTTTTGTTATTTCAATGCGATTGGGTGGATTTAACTCGTGGTGTCGAACGAGAAGAGTATGGATTTACTCTTGTCAATTTTGAGAGCACGTTGCAGAACAAGTGAACCTTTTATCCTCGCATCTCAAGTAGTACAAGTGTTCTACATTCCAGAATCTAAAGAGAAAACTGGCATGTAGTAATTGTTACTGAACCAAGGGATTTGTTTGAAATGGAAGACGACAGCATTCCAGAGGTTGATCTCTTGGAGGCACTAACTCAACTATGGTATATGGAGATGACATTCGTAATGTTAGAGATGACATTCTCGGAGCCACATTCGATGTATATTTTGTTAATGTAGTTGGACAAGACTATGATGTTGGGGTGGAAAATTCAAATCATAGTGAAGGTGAGGAAGAAGATGAAACATGATATGACTTCGAATCTTAATAGTGTACTTTGTTAGTTGCACGTTTACTTGTGATGATAATAGACATTTTGAATTGTGTGGAAAGGCATTTTTAATAATTTATATATTCGACATCGTTTAGTTATTTTTTCTTCTCATGGGAGCACTTGTGATATCATTATGACCTTGATATTTTTATATAATTAAACAAACACTAATTAGACCTACATTAAGTTCTACATGGCTTCTACAAGAAAAATCACCAATAAGAGATGTTGATCCCAAGAAGTCGAATAACGGTAGGCTATATATGTATAAATATATACATGTACATACTAATTAGCTTCGGATTATTTATTTTAACAAGTTCTGTATTTATGTTGATGTAACGCTTTCTAACTTCAAGTGGGAAGAATCCAAATTCAAATATACGGAGGAGTCCTAGGTTGAAGCAAGCAATTATTCGACTTCTTCAGATTATGGCACAAGATTTGGGGGCTCATTTGTTCGCCGCTGTTTATTCTCTGAGAAAACCACCTCTGATCAGCCTCAAGCTAATAAGTTCACAATGATAAAAACCTTATTTATCAGTTAACTTCACTTAGCATAGATAAGGCTATATGGTGTATTAAATGCCAAGACAACTCCCATTAATATGCCCTAAGCCTTTCCTGCAAATTATGTAAAGTGCTTGTGTTAATCTCTTATTTTATACCTTTCCTTTGTGTGACAGAGGGGTATGATATGGCCTAGGTGAATCCTCTATTATGTGTTGAACATTCTTGCTTATTACTCAAATTTCGGTTATGCGCATTTTTTATGACATGCACACAATTTACAAAACACTGTTGGTGCTTTGCTGATTGTTCCTGGTTAGAACGTGATGCATTTTGTTTTTGGTCCTAGGCTATATTTTTTAACAGCCTTCTGAGCTCGTAGTTTTTCTTTTTGTTTTTCAAAAAAGAAAAAGGAGACTTGTAAATCTTTATTGCCCTTCCCCTTGCTGTTATTGAGGTTTATTGCCGCAATAAATTGATATACTCATTATATTTGAACTGCTTTTTACCAGTAATTATGGTGGAAACCTTAGGCTTTAAGTTTCTGTAAAAAATATCCTTGATTGCAAGAAACCTTTTGTGTCTTTGTTTGTAAGAGGCAAGACTCTTGCATTTCCCTTCCCCTGTATGTTAATGGTGATATAAGGATGAATGAAATAATTATTTTGTGAACAGCTAAGCGATCCCACAAGCTGTAAATTATGCAAAGTGCTTGTGTCAATATCTTCTTTCATACCTTTTCTTTGTGTGATAAAGGGGTAAGATATGACCCAGATGAATCCTCTATTATGTGTTGAACATTCTTGCTTATTGCTCAAATTTCTGTTGTGTGCATTTCTTGTGACATGCACACTATTTACAAAACACTGTTGGTGCTTTGCTGATGCTTCTTGGTTGGGTAGCTTTCTTGTTCATTTGACTATACAACTCCTATAGTTTTATTTCATAATCATCCTTGGCTGATTAAAACTCTTCATTAGCCTTCTGAAGCATATCTTGAAGACAACGGTTCTTCATGCGCAGTTCACTAGCTTCACTAAATGCCAAAGTGTCAGAAGATTCTTCTGAATGTTTCTTCAGATCATTCTCTAGCTAATTGATGTGGGTAGCTAATCTCCTTAATTGCTTCTAGAGCTTTTTGTTCTTCATCGTCATCACTCTAGCTCTTCAGATACTTTCTTAATCTCTGGAGTGTTTTCAGACCTATTAGATGCCAACCTGTTTGGCAAATTACACACTCCTTTGCTATCCTGTTCGAACATTTCCTCGAAATCCTGCACAGCAAGCATCTGCTCAGCATTTGATTCTTGGGTGTTCTTAAGCTGTAACCGAAGAGTTTTCCTTTCACCTTAAAGTCACTGGTGTGTTTCTAAGAGGACCTGACCTTTTCACATTCATCCTTCAGAGCATCTCTTTCCTGTTTCAAGCCAGTGATTTCTCTTGCTGAATCTTGTCCTCCATTGCTTTCCTTTACAACCTTGCAAAATCTCTTCTTTCATACCTGACCTTTCAAATTAAGCAAGAAATTGAGTAGCAAATTGAATTTTTGTATTGATATTGTAGAAGGCTATATTTTTATAAAATATTATACTTAAAGTGTATGCTTACATAAATTCAATATTTACTTTATTGTCATCTTCTTACTATCGGTTCCTAATGGTAAGGTCTTTCACAAAAAAACTGCCTCTATGTCAACCACTAAGGGTTTGAATGCTTCAATTGCACCAGGAGAGAGCAATGTGCCATTGCATAAGGACCCTCAACGTCATACAAAAAGATATTCAACTGGTACGTTGTTAGAGAAGTATTAGATTTTCTTTTGTCCTTACACTATTTTCAATTTTAATTTTTTTTTTTTGTGTTCTAATCGCTACAAGGGGCGCGACATAGTCCAAGGCATAGTATTCAACAACCTAATTAATCTAATGCTAGAGCATTAGATTCCCTGAGAAGAATTTTGAAACAGATCATGAGATTTTGTCATCAGAAAATGAAGGTATTTACAATTCTACAAATAGAAGGCGAGTGCAAGCAACAAAGCAAAGAATGAAAAGGGTCGTGGGTGTGATAAGATCAAGGTGTTAAAGGACCCTGTATTTATAGATGTCAATGAAGTACTGCAACAAATTAGTCATTCGGCAAGATAACTACCTTCCTTAGTTGATTGTCCTGCAAGAGATCCCAGAAGACTGCCACTTGATTGTTTTGACTGGAGGAAAATGGAACAACAGAAGAAAGATGCATTGTCGCAAGAAGTAAAGGTATGTAAAAAATTAAGTTGTGAAACAAGAAATGTGCACATAGTAGTTTACATTGTATCCATGTATATGTTATATATGTATAAATATAATGGTCTTTTTTTCCTAACCTGTCTTTTTTCTTCTATTATATAGCGATCATTCAATTTTCCAGAAGGATGTGATCCCTATGACTGGGCACTACCACAGATGCATGCTTGTTGGAGGTTATACATCTAAGCTAAAGGTGGCTCATTTTAATGGAAGAACCTATGATGATGCAATAGGTAGGAGGCCAGAGCATATACCTCTTGAATTATAGGAAACTTTAGTACAGTTCTGGAAATCTTACAAAGGACAAGTAAGTGTTTAACTTTTGTTATTTTGAATTATAAAGCTCAAACTTCTCTGAAAGAGCACTCTTTTATTTTATGCAGTCTCGCGTTAGGATGGGAGTAAAAGAGGTATTGAAAATCGAGCTAACTTAAAATTATCTCACTATGTCGGAACGAAGAGTTTTGCATGTACACGTGCGGAAGAAGAGGTATTGTAAAATTAAATTTTACAAAGTATATGTTTACCTAGTTAGCTTATCTTACTTCGTATTATACATCTTATTTAGGAAAAGGGCAATAAGTTAGATAGGCTTCAAATGTGGTTTAAGACCCATGAACCAAAGAAGGGTTCAAAGCTTGATGATGCTTCTGTCATGGCAAAGGTAATCAAAATATTATTTCAGCATTCCAATTCCTTTTCAACTTTTTCAAGAATTTTTCTAACTTAAATATCTTGTGGTGTTAATGTGATCGAATGTTTATATGATGACCTTCATCTGTTGGTTGTGACAACTTGATAGAAAGCAATTGAGTCTAAGTTGTCTCAATTTGAGGATGACACATGTGATCCTGCTACTCGAGATGACATTTTTAAAAGGTTATGGGAGAAGATAAAAATGGTTATGCAAAGACCTTTGGTATGGGCATCAAAATTCCTCGTTCCCATAGTAAAAGATGCGCTTTGGAGGAAAAGTGAGCTACAAGAATCAAAATCGAGCAGGAGCACAAGGAAACCGAAGAGAAAGTTCATAAGCTAGAGAAGATGATGCTAATCCTTCTAAAGCGCCAGGTTCGTTTGGTTTCAACTTTCTCACTCTTAATTTCCTAGTCCAACTTGATAGGTATTTTGTTGGTTATGGAATTATTTATGCTAAATCCCCATCTTGGGTTAGGGTCACCCCTATTTTGCATGATTAATTAATAATTTAGGCTTTTGTGGACTTGCTAAAGTATATAGTTTGGATTCTCGCGTTCCACACCAATTGCTTAATGAAAGTCTTGAAGGAGAATATTTTCACTTTTTTTTAATTAGGATTAAGGGGAGTAACGAAAGTTACAACCTTTATCTATGTCCAGCATTGAAATGTCCTTCTACCCATTTCCAATCAATATCTGCAATATCCTGCATGGACACACAGAATTTAAAATATGCTAGAATAAATATTAGTTAATTACAAGAAGTGTTTAAGAGACAAAGGTCCAACCTTCAAGGGCTGTGATAAAAGCAATATGTCGGTCAATTTAGACGAAAGTCAAAACAACCAGTCTTTTTGGGTCGGAGCTAGATTTGCTTTCAGCTAGCTCATTTGCTTGTGGGATCAGTTTGGTCAGGTTGAACCTACAATCCTACATTCAAATCAGCAAAGACAATCATGGAATAAATTATACGGCTCCTACAGCTAACAACATGATATCGTGGCATAGATATAGAAGAAACAGCATAGAGAGAGAAGCATACATATATAATACATTAATATGAATAACTAAAGGAAACATTGCCTTCTTTAACCAGAGTTGTTACAGTAATTTAACAAGGGATAAGGCTTCTTCATTGAATCTTTCTTTTCATGCTTTCCCAACTTTGTAGAACAACCCTTGACATCTTACATGGGTGAATATAAAGTAGTTAAGGTTGAATTTTAGCTCATTTAGAATTCTACAGTTAAAGTGAAGGTATGCCTTCTTCACGTCAGCCCTTTTAGGTATCCAACCAAGAGTTTTGGCAATCTACAAAATCTAGATCTACAATCCATTTTCAGGGAACATCCTCAAATCTTTGCAATGACATAATCATTTTGTCAGACACAGAGGCCTGCACATACATGGGTACCTACTAGAAAATCATCTTGCTAAAGTGGGTCCATAATAAATATTTAATGTGTTATAATAGCGATGATAATTGCTATGCCTTAAATAAACATGGTGTTGTTTGTGGCAATTGCAGGGCTTATCAGAGGATGTAATTTCCTCACTTGATGATGAGGTTACAAGCAACGAAAATGAAAATGACCATGAATTTGTAGAGGATGATCCAAAGATGAGGGCGCATGCAATTAAAGTGCAGAAGATGAAGAAGGAAATGAAGAACAAGATATTTAGTTTCTAATTGATCATTTTAATTTAATTTAGCTAGGATTCTTGTTAAATATTATTATCAAATGCTTGATACTAATTGATAATTTGGACATCAGTACACTCTTGTTAGAGTATGGACAATGGTTGTGGTGCTTTATGAACTCCCAAGTTCATTGTGATGAAGGCTAAAATTATTGTCGCAAAGTTTTCCATCTTGACCAATGTACACAGATAATGGTATAGGCTTCTGTTACAAAATGGTGACATGTTTATTATATTACCATTCTCAACAATTTCTAATACATGACTAATTTTATTTATTTTTTTTACCCAACCGGAGATCATATGTTTTACCAACAGAAATTTTTGGTAGGAAACGCATTCTACCAATGTATATCGTTGGTAGGAAAGTATTTTACCAATTGATATTGTTGGCGGGAAAGACCTTTACTAAGAGATATTGTTGGTAGTAAAGACTTCTACCAACTTCATAGAGGGAATGCCTCATTACCAACAAATATTTTTGGAGGGAAAGACCTTGTATAAACAGATAAGCTTGTTGGGCAAGATTTAGGCATCACTATAACAAACACCAATAGAGATATCTATAGGTACAAGCATATAACACCAACAATTTAAGATTTCTTACTAAAGACTTGTTCATTGCAAACAAAAAATATCTGTTGATATTAAAAAATAATGCCAATAATTCGTGGTTGTCTATTGGTAATACTTTTACTGATAGAGTTTTTACCAACATATTAGTAAAAAATCAATATCTGTTGGTAAAACCTTTGACCAACAGATTACACCAATAGATAGACCCCTGTTGGTAAAAGTGACTTTTTTTTGTAGTGTGCATGTGACAGTGACTTTTTCTAATAACTATAACAGCTTAGTGTGTTTTAATAGCTAAGATAGTGCTAGGCAATTAGCCATGCGTAGAGAGCTAGACCTAGAAGTGGGAATCCTAGAAGACCCTGACAAGGGTAATGCCCGATGACATGTGATAAAACCTTTAGGGTGGAGGCTGGATGCAAGATAAGGCGTGAGCTATTTCACCCAAACGTAATGTTCAATGACATATGACGCATGATAAAACCTTAAGGGAGGACTAGACACAGGGCAAGGTGTGACTTGTTGCCCCCACAGAGGACAATATTGAAGTTAGAGTTATTCTGCTGAGATGCATTTTCGCCAAATGTTTTGTTACGCATACCGTGGGGATAACGTGAGTTATGAGTGAGGACCTCACACAGAGCGAGTGTACATCTCCCTTAGCCAGTACATTATGAGATCTTATGCCTGAATAAGAAGATATTTTCCTGTTATACGAGATAATTGTTTGAATTATGACCAATGTGGGTATTACAGGAGCTTTTAAAAAGTATATGAGCCTTGAGGAGGCTAGATTGAATTGTGAACGATTCTTTAAGTGCAAAATGAGTCACTACATTTCCAAAATGCCTATTTAAAAGATTTTAACCCTATCTTTGTGGTTTTCCTTGCTTATTTGCCTGAATGCTTGGTTATTAAGGAAGTTTGGTTATTAAGGGTGTAGATACAAGCTTGAGTGGCTTGATGTGAACTTTAGAGGTGATGGTTTCCTTAGGGACATTTATTGCCTAATATGACAGTAGTATATAAATGTTATGTGATTGCTACATATCATTATTGCCTGCAAATGTTTTGGTTTTTAAGGAGTTGAAAAATACTCACTGGGTGTTTGGTAGCTCATCCCATCTCTATTTCCCCTTTTCCCAGGTATTCGATGTGACAGATAAAAATCAACTTATGTATACCAAGTTAGAGTATCCCCTTGCTTTGAAAAAGGTGTCATGTGTGCACATATAGAAGTAGACTTAGGAGTTAAATGGTGTAGTATGATGTATCCAAGAGTTGTAAATGTATGCAAACAGCGTACTCTAGTTCATATAATACATATTGTTTAGAAGTCGCTCTGTATGACTATGTAACCTAACAATCTGATTAGCTAGTTGTCTTTTTAGCTGAAGTTAGTTGTATTTTGGGATATAAACCCCAGTACTCCAGATGTGCGATCAGTTGAGAGGTATCTTTTATTTCCTTCTTTATCATTGAACTTTATTATTTAGTATACTCCGGGCGAGTAGCTTGTAGATTTGTGAACTCCGATGTGTAGCCATTGAGCTTATTTCATTGTTCTTTTATACTTCTATTCATTGCAGGGATTCCTTTTCTACTTCTATTCATTGCAGGGATTTAATGTAAGGCTTTAAGCCTAGGAAATGGTCAGTTTTTAAGTGAAATTCTGCCTGTTTCATCCCAGAATGTAAGAAAATATTAACATCACTAGCCCTAGGGTCTAGGGGTGTTACATACGCCCTAAGACAATAAAGAATAATGAAGGGTTTTTTTTCCCTTCATGAACTTGTAACTTCTCTTGATGTAAAGGAAGATAACAACAAGCACACAATTGTATGCGATAGACACAAGGTAGAATCTAGGCCCCTTCGCTTTTATTTTATTTTATTTTTTTTATTCCCTTACCATTTTATAGCAAGACCTATGCTAATTTTTCTAATTTCGCTTAGATTAAAGGGTATAATCAAGGCTTTAAAGAAGATAATGCCTCAAGCTCTAAGAAGGATACATGTCATGCAATTTTACAAAAGCTTTGCTTCGATTTATGATAGTATATGCCTGTAGTACTTGTTGGAGCTTTCAAATTTGATTCTTCAAAACGTTTTATTACACTTACTTATTCTTTTATGCTTATCCGCCTAAAATGGTGAGGGTACGTAGCTTCATTACTTTTTTGTATTGCTATAAATGCATACTTAAAATATGTTTAGAGAAAGGCAATGGAGAAGATAAAGGGCAAATGCCCCTTTACCTTTAATTAATTAAGGGAAAATGAGCCCCTTCAATATTGGGCAATGCTTCTTTTTGACTAAAGTCTTATGTTGGATGACAACACAAATAATTTTGTTTTATAGTTTTAATAATTGTTTTGTCAAGTGTTAAGGGAAGCCCATTTGCACTATGCTAGAGGAGATAAAAAAGCTCATTATGGCTAGATTTGACAAAAAGTTTCAGACGTCAGTTGAGTGGGAGGGTAAAGTGGAACCTTATATTGTGAAAAAGCTAAAGCTACATTAGTCAAGTTACAAAATTGAAGTAACTTAGTCTTAGGCCGAAGAGGGCATCTAGACGTTTAAAAGGGATCTACAAATTTCAGTGGGAAGGTGGGAGAGCTCTATTGTGATTCTAAAAAAGTGGCAAATTAGTGGATTACCATGTAAGCATGCTGCTAAGTGCATTGAAAAGCAAAACCACTAGTTGGCTAGTTACTATGCTGAATGATTTCTAGTTGAGAAGTATTAAAAGCTGTATGATGGAATAATTCACCCTGCTCTGGATCCTTGCTTTTGGTCTTTGAACTGAAGAATATGAGAAGGCAAAATAAGTACCAAAACAGAATATCCAAACTACCCTATCTCAACCAAGCAATTTCATACATTTGAGTGGCACCATAAGGTGTAAGAAATGAAAGCAACTAGGCCATAATAGTCTCGCATAGAGGAAGTCAAAGGATAAAAATTGCAGACTCCTGGAGAAACATAAGAAGAAGCCTCAACAGAAGAAAAGGAATCCAGTTAGGAGAACTTAAAGGATCCCAAAGGTCAACTATGCGTCTACTTTAGCCTTGCAGCCTCATATCTTCGAACTCAATCTAGCTAAGTAATTTAAATGAACTACTTTGCTTCCACTACTTTTGGCAACTTATTCTTGAACTTGTTAGTGCTTAAATGGTTTTGTTGTATGTGGACAAGTGTGTATTAAGTTTCATACTTGTTGTACTTGTTTATGTTTGTCATTAGTGCTTGAAAGTAGTATCAGCTTGGTGTTTTTTTGGACAGGACATTTGTGCAGTTCGAATGATATTTTTTTTGGGGAGATAGGTATAGGATGCTGCATGAAATTATAAAGCGTTGTGAACAACTTGATGTTATTTTAACAAGCTTTCAATTTGTTAAGCTTCCAATTCTAATTAGATCTTCATTTTAGAATTCCGTGTACACATGCATCATGTTCAGACATACTACATATTACATAATCAGGACAAGTGTAAGTAATACAATTACTCCAATCAGTAACACAGCGAAGGTGCTTTACCCTTTCTCAAGAATTTTGAACATCATTTTCAACTCCCTTGGCTCATGTTTTACTTCACCAATTGCATTTTTCCTTTGCATATCTAGGTTAACTTTGTCAACCCAGCATAAGAATTTGTCACATCTTAGGCACTTGACATAAACTCTGCTAAGGCTTTGGCTTGATTGTGATATCTTCCATGATAAAGATGATCTATGCATTTTTCCTTATAATCAACCTCCAAACACACTAAATTAACTCATTCATCATTGAAAATAGAGCACATGAAAGGAGGAATGTATAAGGTCTTAGACTCATGCAGAAGATAAGAGAAACCCTAATACAACAACCAAACAAAGTTAAAAACAAAAAATTAAATTTTAAAAAATTATACAAACTAAATTTCTCACCTTTCTTTGCTTCAATGGCATCCACAAGGCAATGAAGACGAGAGAGAGGGAGAGAGAGAGAGAGAGAAGGGTTAAAAAAAGTAGGGAGGAGAAGGATGGAAGATTCGTCCTTTACAGAGTTCAAAATCCAACCACTGGGGCAAGTGAGGGTAAAATTAGAATGAGGAATCTAAAGATGCATTTCCCACCTAAAACTCACCATATTTAACACTCAAGTCATTGGAAAATACCGCCTTAATTGTTTCAGTGCCATATTATGCATCAAATTGCATTCTGAAAATAGTGTCCCCTAAACATAGTTTCCACGAATTTTAAGTTACCACAAAGTAATTTTTTATTAAAAATTCCATTTGCCAAATAACCCACAAATTTCACTAATGTGCTCTAATGCTCCCTAAATTCTATCTTACAGTAACTTCCTATAATGGCTTTCTGATCTTTAAGGATAACCTACAAATTGTAAGGATTGCTTTTCTTTTTTAAACATTTTCTTTTGTTTTGAGATCTTTCATCTCATTATTTTCTAAAAACAAGATTATATTGAAGTTTGGTTATATGGATATGTCCTAAAAAACTGCATTAATAATAAATGTAAGACAACCATATGCAAACTTGGCGTCTATATATATTGCGAGCATTTGGATTATATTTAGTGGATATTAGTATAGGATCCAGTGAGCTTTAGTGGTATATCTAGCTAGCATTATCGTATATATCATTTTGAATTTAATTAAATTAAAAAAGATAGACCAACCAAAAACCTATAAAACTATTATTCATATTGACAATGCATATAGTGACTATTTGTTCCACTTATATTAATAATAATCAAAATTAGTTCATAAAAAATATTTATTTAAAAAAAGAGAGGTAAATAAATCAAAAGTGCCTAAAACAAACAAAAACAATTTATGCTCATTCTATTCAACTAAATTTGATATATAGTGAAAACCCCAAAAATTTGGAGAGCTTCATATTATATGCCGTAAGTATTAGTATTGTAAATGGTGAGCAATTCAATTATATTTAGTGAGCATTAGTATCATGTTTAGTGAATATCAATATTATATTTTGTGAGTATTTTACTACTTCTTAAGATTTTTCTTTGTAAGTTTTATCAGGCCAAATCGTTTATTGATTTCTTTTTTTTTTTTTTGGTGAATGAGTGCACAGAAATAAGAATGAGCTTATAACTTAGTTTGTTTTTGTATCTCTTTTTAAATATACTCTATTCAACAAAACTTGAACTACAATCAACACCTATAAAGAAATTTGGTAGTTATGATATTACATTTAGAGAGCAATTGTAATATATATGTTGAGCAATTGAATAATATCTAGTAGGAATTAATATTATGTTTGCTGATTACTAGTATCATACTAGGATAGCACTATCACACTTATACTACTTTGGTATCAATTATAATAGAACAATACTAAATTCAAAGGGAAAAAATATGGATAAGCTAAAACTTATAAAAACAATCACCTGAAATACATGTGAGAACATTTGTCCGATATATATTGATAATCATATGAACAATATTATAATCAAATGTCAGAAAGAAAAATAAGAAGATAGAGACACAAACCGAACACCTAAAATCAATATGGTGCTTAAGCAAAATATATGTTGTGCATTCGTTTCATTTTTTGCGTGCATATATAACATATTTGTTCTACATCAATTATACAATTTGTTTGAATATCAATTGCATAATGGCTTAGGATTTTTAGTGAATAAGGATATCAAAAATAGAAACGTGCTTATGATTCATTTAATTTTTTAATCTTGTTTTTGAATATATTCTATTTAACTAAATTTGATATATAATGGATACTTGGAAAAGTTTAATTGGTGAACATTCATATCATATTTAGCAATTATTAATATTGCATATCGGGTGCAACTGAGTTATATCAAGTTATTATTGTTATTATAATGTGTAGTGAACATAGTATTATATTTGGTAAAAATTAGCATCATACTTGGTGAGTAGCATCATACATGTAAGATTTTAGATATTAGTAACATAATACTAAAGAAGAAGTGCAAGTAAACTAGAACTCATAAAACAACAACTTGTTCCAATATATATGTTGAACATTTATTCTATATATCTTGATAATATTATAAACAATATTATAAACAATTGTCAATAAAGCAAATGGAGAAAATAGAGAAACAAACCAAACACCAAAAATTATATATATTGTATAAACAAGATATACGACAAGCATCAATTTTATATTTAGCGTGCACCAGTAATATGTTTGGCGCGCATTAGTTGGAAATTAAGTGTGCAAAATCAAACGCAAGTTATGTGTGCATGATGTCAACATGTGAACAACGAGTCATGCTTTTGAGATGGGAGTACAAGTTTGTCTGTACTCTCAAGAGTACTACGTCCAGACTATGTAATACTAGCATGATATTTTGTTATAATATACATTAAATCAAAACCTGATTGTCATTGGATATAAATGCATCCCTTGAATTTGTTGGCATTGGCAATATTGTTTTTGAAGTGAATTTACAGTCTCTCCTAATGCAAAAGATTTGCTTCGCAATGGTAATATTTATAACTATTGGACTAGTCGATTCAATAGGCAAAAGAGAGTGTTCTGTCTTTCAACAATGCTATGTGGGTAGTTATATTTCCCCCCCTTTAATTTGCTAGGAAGGAGCACCTCTAGCAAATATGGGTTTCACAAGTTACCCGAACATAGATTGTAGCTATTCGGAAGATTATCCATCTCTATTTTAAGAATTTAATATCTTCAACTTCAATCATTCTATACATTATCCAAATAACTACTAAGATATGTTGATAGTGTTGGAAGCAATGGCAAAAAATAGCTTCCTTTATTCCTAGTCCTTGTCCCATATAGGAGGACGAGAAGCCCTATTGTGTGGTTTTTATTATTCCCTCTATCTTGGGCTTGTTAAATTCCTTTGCGCTTGGTTTTAGTAGCATTGTGGGATGAGGGTTAACACTACACATGCGCACGTGCGCCGTTCACCCACCCAGTACGATTTGGTGCAGCGTAGCCATGGCTGTGGGTTATGGGCCCTATCTGGTAATTTTTTGGAGAAACCACCAACGTTCACTTGTAGATTTCTCTCCCATTTTTTCTCCACCAATGGCTAGTGGCCCTAGTCATTAGCAGCATGAGTGGCGGCCTTGTTTTTTAGCCACAAATTCATTTTACACCATAGTTGTTCACTTCTTTTTTTCACCTCCAACAGCTCCATTGTACACTATAAATAGCTTGCTCCACTACCGCTTCAACTTAAACCAAGCTCCTCCTTTCCTCTCCTTCTCTACTTTCTCTTCTCTGTTTTGGGTAATTGTATTCTTGTGTGCTCCAAGCTTCTGACCGCAAGTGCATACATTCAACAAGCTAACTGTGTAAACATTGGGAGGTGAATGGTTGTTTTCAATTGCACCAAGCTTGAGCCGAAATCGCTTTCAAGGCAGTGATATTCTCACGGCATAACTCCTATTCTCGTTTCCTTGGCATTGATTTAGAGCTAACTTTCCTACAATTTGAAAGCAATTTACTCCATCACACATAAATCAATGGCTTTCTCTATTAACAAAACTCTCCCGTATCTCTCAAAAATTGAACCTATGGAACGAACCAATTACAAACATTGGCCCCAAAAGCTTCTAATTTTCTTTGAAGATTTAGAAGTAGATTATGTATTATTCTCTAATCTACTCGAAGCAGACAATACATCTGAAACCTCTACTGCTTCCCCTAATGCAATAGCTAAAGATAAAGTACGACTGCTGATGAGGCTACCTTAAAACAATTTGAGAAAGACAACAAAGCGGTCAAGGGGCATCTATTGAATCATATGATTAACCTCTTGTTTGATTTATTTGTCACCTTCAAATCTGCCGAGATCATTTGGGAGAAATTGAAGGTTAGGTATGGAGCTGATGATGCTGGAAAGAAGAAATATGTGGTCAGCGAATGGTTGCATTTTCAGATTAGTGATGACAAGACAATCATGGAAGAGGTTCATGTTTATCAAAACCTATGTGCTAATGTTCGGAGTGACACCATGAAGATGTGTGAGATTTTACAGGCTAATGTGCTGATCGAGAAATTCCACCATCCTAGAGTGACTATAGAAAGCAGCTGAAACATAAGAAGAAGATCTCACTCTATAGGATCTAATCAGCCACATAAGAATAAAAGAAGTTAATCACTGGAAAGATAAGATAGATGCTCTTTGTCAAAATTGTTCTAAAGCTAACCTAGTTGAATCTTATATACCTACAAATAAAGACAGGTTTAAAGGCAAAGGTAAGAAGAACCAGAAGCCAAGCTATCCTAACAACAGAACAAGTTCAGTAATAAGATACAGAAACCAAAGGAGCTGTGATCTGTCTACGGCAAACTGGGGCATAAGCATACCAGTGTCCACTTTACAAATGGTAGTCACAACCAAACTGGAAGCCTGTACCCCAGGCCAACCTTACCGAAGACACAAGAATAATCTGCGTAGTGGTTGAAGAGGCAAACAATGCTGAATAGATATCTGATACTAGAGCTTATGCAGGACTTTAAAGACGTGACAGATAGTTAATGCGCCTACATAGAAAACTCTACGACTACCAGACTTATGAGTAAAGGGAAGATTCTTCTTAAATTTACTTCTGCCAAATTACTGTCCTTAAGCATTAGCAAATTACCGTCCTTAAGCAATATGCTGTATGTGCCTTCCCTTCGTAGAAACTTGGTTTCTGGTATACTTCTCAAAAAAGCTGTACTAAAAATTATTGGTAGAGATGACAAAGTTGTTATCTCTCATAATGGGGTCCTTGTTCGGAAGGTATACTTGAATGAAAGTTTGTTTATACTTAATCTTGTTTCTGAGACAATGGGTGGAAATGCTTCTAACTCAGCTTATATTGCTAAGTCTTTTGATCTACGACATGGTAGGCCAAGCCATGTTAATTTTGCTTCCATTAAACGATTCAAGAATATGTACTTAACTCCCACTGTGAATATTGATCATTTTTCAAAATTTCCACTGTGTGTAAAAGCTAAATATGCTAACAAGCCTTTCAAACTTGCTACCAGTAGAAAAACAGAATTACTAGAACTAGTGGAGTCGGACATAGCAGGCTTCAACAATACAATCAACAAACTCTTTTCTGGATGATTACTCGAGATATACTAGAGTATACCTCCTTAGGTCCAAAAATGAGGTTGAGGAAATGTTTTAACATACAAGGAAGAAATGGAACACCAACTGGACCGAAAAATCAAACGTCTTAGAACTGATAGAGGTTGAGAGTATGAACTAACTCTTTAACTACCTTCTACGAGAATAATGGTATCATACATGAGGTTAGTGCACCCTATACTTTCTAACCGAATAGGATAGCCGAACGCGAAAATAAAATCCTTGAAGAAATGATGAATTCCATGCTTCTAAGTTTGAGGCATACTGATTATATGTAGGAAGGGGGGAACTGCTTTTTATCTGCTGGTTATATTCTTAATATAGTACACCATAAAAAATTACACTTGACCCAATATGAACTATGGAAAAGGTTATGCTCCCAACTTGAGCTTCTTAAGGGCGTGAGGATGTTTAGCTAAAGTTCCTTTGCCAGACCTAAAATAAGAAAACATCCGTCCTAAAACCTATGATTCTGTGTTTGTTAGTTATGCCGAAAATAGTGTTGCATATAGATTCATGTCAGTGAATAGCTTCTCTATTTGTGAATCAAGGGATGCAGAATTCGTTAAGTATGTTTTCCCTTTGAAAAAGAATGTCTCCACTACTGTGCATGAAACTGTGCCTGTACATGATGATGTGAATATGCCTACTTCTAGTTTCGTTATTAGAGAATCAATTGATGAATCTAGGAGGAGTAAGAGAGTAGAGTTGAGACTAGTTTTGGTCCTTACTTTCTGACTACTTTTTTGATTGAAGACTTTGATGTGAATTTCATGAACGATGAACTGGTTTCTGCTTTCTTTATCGAAGAAGATCGAAAAACTTTCACACGGGCTATGAGATCAATAGCTGCCAATTTCTAAAAAGAGGTCATCAAAAGTGAATTAGACTCTAGAAATGTCTAATTAAACTTGGGAGTTGGTTGACTTACCTAAGGGTAGTAGGTTTATTAATAGTAAGTGGATCTTCAAAAAAAAAGTTAGGACCTGATGCTTCAACTGATAAATACAAGGTTGGACTAGTGATTAGAGGATTTGACCAGAAGAAACGGATTGACTACTTTGACACTTATTCTCTTGTTACCAAGATAGCCACTATTAGGGCTCTAGTTGCCTCGACGGCTATAAATAGTCGTGTTGTGCATCAAATGGTCATGAAAACAGTGTTTTTTAATGGTGACTTAGAGGAAGAGATTTATATGTTTCAACCTTAGGGATGTGTTGTTCATGGGCAGGAGAATAAAGTATGTAAGCTTAGAAAATCCCTCCACAGCCTATAATAGGCCCCTAAATAGTGGTGTCAAAAGTTTGACAGTACGATGATCCAAGATGGTTTTGCTGTGAATACTTTTGATTCTTGTGTGTATTCTAAATTGATTGGTTTGGATTGTGAGATGATATGTCCTTATGTCAATGACATGTTGATCTTCGATACTAACTTGCATGTTGTTAATGAGACTAAAAAATTATTGTCTTCCATTTTGAAATGAAGGGCAAGGTAGAGGCAGATGTGATCTTAGGGATCAAAATTAGATGGACAAATGATGGTTTTTCTTTATGTCAGTCTCACCACATTAAGAAAATATTAAAAAAATTTCAACAGTTTTGATGTGACTCCAGCGAGAACTCCATGTGATCCTAGCATACACCTTAAAAAGAATAAGAAATCTAGTATTTCCCGAACTTAGTATGCTAAAGTCATATGAAGTGTTGTGTTTCTTACGAACTATACTCAACCTGACATTGCTTATGCTATGAGTAGGTTAAGTCCTTATACTCATAACTCAAGTAAAAAGCATTGGGATGCATTGTTTCCATTACTCAAGTACCTGAGAGGTAATATATACTAGTGTTTCCATTTTAATAAATTTCCTGCTCTAATAAAAGGATTTGTGATGCAAACTGGGTTTCTGATAGCGATAAAGTTGGCTCTACTAGTGGCTATGTGTTTACTTTAGGTTTATGGAAGTGTGCCAAGGAGACTTATATAGCTCACTCCACCATGGAAGCTGAATTCATTGCTCTTGAGCTACCAGGTCAAGAAGTAGAATGGCTGAAAAATGTACTAGCAGATATGTCAATGTGGGAGACGCAGCCTACAGCTATTTCCCTTCACTGTGGCTTGTAGGCAACAATCGGAGCTGCATATAATAGTGTGTACAATGAAAAGATCAGACACATTCGCATCTGACATAGTGTTGTGAAGCAGATGCTAAAACATGGTCTCATTTCCTTGGAATATATAAGATTCGAGAGAAAATGTAGCATATCCACTAGCCAAGGGTTAACTAGGTGAATAGCTCTCGAGACATCGAGGGGAATGGGATTGAAGCCTATGGATTGTGATAATATTGTGGATACCCACATAAGGTCAGATAAAGCCATATTGGTCTTAATATGCTCTACATATGCATCTCTATGGCATACAATAGTGCTTCTGAGAGGTTAAGCTCTTGTGCTAGCTCTTAATAGATCCATAGCCTGTTAGGATGGTGCGAATGAGACGTAATTGATGGATTCACCAATTGATTTGTGTGAGGTTGAGCAAAATCTTGCTTTTAGTAATTCTATATCCATGATTATGATAGTCCACCTACATAAGTCTAAAGGTATGGTCACCTTCTATAAGAGACTCTAGGCTGTCTCTTTAGAACACTTATAAGACCCAAGGTACTCGCATGGCCTTAAAAAGCGTAAGTGAGTTGTCGCAGAATGCGCAGTGACCATAAGGGTTTACATGAGTTGTAGGGGTCTCAATCAAAATCCATCAAGTTTAAGATTTCTTCACTCGGTGGATTCGGTTGTTGCCCTCCTTCACTATCTATCAATTCAATCGAAAGACATTGATACTTAAGTATCTGACCCCTCCTTTGCATATATCCATTCTTCACTAGTCTATATGCCATTAGTAGGGATTCTTGGAAGTAATGGTAAAAGCTAGCTTCCATTATTCCTACTCCGCTCTAGGCCAATCGGTTACATGCGGTGTGGCTGTGGTCATGGGCTTTGGGCCTTATCTACTAATTTTTTGAAGAAAATTCTTTTAATATTTTTGTCTGTTGACTGCATAACCACCAACATTCACTTGCAGATTTCTCTTCCATTTTTCTCCACTAACGGGTAGTGGCTCTAGTCTTTAGCAACATGAGTGGTGGCCTTGTTTTTTAGCCACGAATTCATTTTGTGTCATAGTACTTCCCTTCTTTTACTCACCTCCAACAGCTCCACTCTACAGTATAAATAGCCTGCTCCCCTACTGCTTCAACTTACACCAAGCATCTCCTCTCGTCTCCTCTCCTTCTCTACTTCCTCTTCTCTATTCTGGGAAATTATAGTCTTGTGTGTTCCAAGCTTTTCGCTGCGAGTACACGCATTCAACAAGCTAACTGTGTAAACTGTTGGGAGTGAATGGTTGTTTTCTATTTGTACCGAGGTTGAACCGAAATCGCTTTCAAGGTAGTGGTACTATCACGGCACACCTCCTATTCTCATTCCCTTGCCATTGATTTAGACCTGCTGTTCCTCCAAAAAGCTCCAATACTAATGTGCATGAAATACAGTAATGCAAATGGTTGCTCCTACTAGCATTCAATAATCTAAATATAGACAAAAAAAGTGCCAGCAAATTTGAAATTTAAGAAAGTTGATAGATGCCTTCAAAATCTAGGTTTAGCAACAATATAGATATAAATATTATATCTTCAAGTTCATAGGCGATTTTCTGTGAGTCGGAAATTATGTAATATGAATTGAATTGAACTCATTTACAATTCCTGATGCGGACCCTAAGAGAAAATAAGCAAATATTTGTCCTTGCTAGAAACATATTTGTACATGTGGTATGTTACACTAAGAATTTCTTACAGCATTTTTCTGCACATGTTCTAAAAGCACCTTGTATATCTTACTTCTAACCCTCTCACAAACTTCTATTATAGAATTCTCCGGTACATTATTATGTATTTCAATGTATTGTTCATCTTGCTCATTCGAAAACCTGACATTACAATCGTTATTTAGCATAGACATTGTCTCTTTACTGATGATCATGTCTAACCAATCATTTACTCTCTTTATTTGGCCCATCATTTCGGCAATCTCCCTATCAGGTTCTTTAATTGAAGACTTTCTTGGGTACTCGTCCAAGATTTTCTCAAGATGAGGAAGAAACCATCTTCGGCACTCAGTGAGCAATGAGTCTGCTAAACTTGTCATAATTGACATTGCACTTCCCATTGTCCAACATTTTGAATTTTCCTTGTCAATTGCTGGAATATTTTCACTCGCCTTATCTTGTAGTTTAATACTGATTACTTTTTTCTTTGCTTCAACACTAGAGCTACCTTTCCCTGACTTCTTTGTTCTCTTGCTAGCATGCGTAGAATCCACAGGCACTATGAAATCAGAAAATGGAGGAATATCAGAAGCTGCAGCGGCATTAATCCATGAAGCTGCATTTTTCTTACGTTCGATGGCCAGGCTAATTGCAGCCTTTACTGATGAGGCTGTCAGGGCATGATTAGATTGGGATGTCCTTAAAGGACTGATGTTTGTGAGTGACTCTAAAATCAACTTGGAGTGCATTACATCACTTTGGAGGTCAAGAAATCTTTGAATTAACGGTCGGTGACTGTACACCTTCTTCTCTTCATGTATGTCCGAAAATATACTGAAATGTCATAAGTAAACTCCATTAGTAATGTTCACTGGAAATGCTCCGTGAAGACTACAACTGTTGGTGGTTTTCTTACCTATTACATCAATAATAACAAAATCGCAAAACATAAGTGTCTTGCTACAAAACACCTCATAAGTGTCTTCTGTTGCTTTAAAATCATATTGTTATGTTTTAAGTTGAAAAAAAAGACGGTACGGTCGAATAGTGGTAGCTTCTTGCCACCTATATATGGTGCAAAATAATAGTTTTATCCGCAATTCTTAAGATTTACAAAAATGTGTGTGTCATACATTTTTAAGGATAGGGTTGACAGGATTAGGGAGTCATTGGTACGAGTTGAAATAGAGGGCAAGTATTTAAATTTAGCAATTTATAATAAATTGTAATTATTATAAATTTTGTGATTTGGAATCATAAAATATATGAACTTAGAATGACATGAGCCATTTAAGAATGTCTTTTCCCATGATGTATATCGTCATCCAATAAAACATAATTAAGAAAGTATTAATGTTGATCATTTTGTTTCTTCTATACACTCTTTTTTTTCCGATTATTTAGTTGACACAAAAAGTTATGTATATTCTATTAACTGTCATTACTAATATTAATTTGTTGTGCTAATTATTTCCCTTGATAGCACAATGTTTTGAAACATTTAATTTTTTTAACATGAATATTGATACCTTTAACAACTAATTTAACAAATAATGATAGTGAAAAGGCAATGCCAAAATAAAAATAAATTTCTTAATGGCCAATTGAGGATTGGTAGAAATAATTTATACGACCCATTTTTTAGATAACTATTT
>JAKOGI010000617.1:207500-210000 GCA_029747015.1 Carnegiea gigantea
AGCAAAATGAATAAGAAATCTATTTTCTATTAGTACTAGTGGAGCTGAAGAAACATACTCTTGGATTCATTGTGATATGTGGGGTTGACATCATACTCCTTCCTTAAGCGGTTGTCACTGTTTTCTCTATGTTGTTGATGACTTCGGTAGAGTTGTTTAGGTTTTTCTCTTGAGAGATAAATCTAAAACTTACAATAGTATTGTGGAATTTTGTGTCATGATTAAGAATCAATTTGGTGGGGCTATTTAGTGATTATGTAGTAATAACGGAATGGAATTTACAAATGAACCTTTACTTGCTTTCTTTAGGCAGAAAGGAATCTTGGTTGAAGCATCTTATGTGGACACCCCCCGATAGAATTTAGAGTTGAGTGTAAGAATCGACACATTTTAAATGTTGCACAAGTTTTGAGATTTCAAGATTCCCTACCCTTGAAGTTTTCGGGTGATTGTGCATTAAGCGCCACATATCTCATTAATAGAACTCCTACAAAATTACTAAATGGGAAGAATCCTTATGAGGTATTTCATGGTCTAAAACCTAATTATGAACATATCAAAGTTATCGGGTGGTTGTGTTACGCCCACAATCATGAACCCAATAGAGATAAATTTGATGATAGGGCCATTAGATGTATTTTTTTAGGATATCACTATGGACAAAAGGGGTGGTAAGTTTATGACTTGGAGCTAAAAAATATTCACATCATGTGATGTCACATTTTATGAAGATAAATTCCCATTTGCCTCTCAAATCCCAACACTTTGGGCCCTACTAAAACTAAGAAGGCTGTAATGGTACTGGGTCATCGCCAAATCCATGTCTCAAGGAGCCAGTCCATAATCTCTTAGAATCTAATTCCAGCCTACTAGGAGACAGCATGGGGTCTACCCGTGTGGAAGCAACACTACCCACAATTATGAATGATAGGCAATAGCCCAATGAAGCACAGCAAGCAAGTACACGTAACCAATGCGTTGGGCCCGGTCATAAAGATGCACAGCATCCCACTAAGAACTCAACTATCTGCAGTTCAGAGATTAATGTTTCTCCATCTAGTGGGCTGCCAAAGGATGGGCCCATTGCACATAGTGAGGGGGAGAATAATGGCCTAGTACATAGTATCTCTACCCAACCACAATGAGATTGACAACCTCTTATGCGACTCTAAGATTATGTTTGTCATGTTATAGGGACACCCTCCTCAATGCCTACACCATTGGTTTCCTCAGGTACATCGTATCCTTTAGCTCAGTATATTACTTTTGATGATTTTTCTAAAAATCATCAGGCTTTTCTTGCATCTGTCACCTCTCATGTTGAGCCCATATATTATTCCCATGTTATTCGTGACCCCAATTAGTGTGCAACTATGTTAAATGAAATTTCAACTTTAGAAGACAACATCACTTGGGAATATACCATCTTGTCTCCCAAAAAACGGCCCTTAGGTCTAAGTGGGTTCTACATAGTCAAATATCATGCCAATGGGAGCATTAAACGATATAAAGCTCATCTAATTGTTCTACAATACACAAGTGAAAGGGGAAGATTTCTATGAGACCTTTGCTTTTGTAACTAAAATGAGTATTGTTTGATGTCTGCTGCCTATTGCGATTACTAAAGGATGGGAGCTTCATCATATGTATGTCCACAATGCCTTTCTTCATGTTGATATTTATGAAGACATTGATATGAAACCACCACCAGGTTTTCAATCTCCTAGGCCAAATCTTGTGTACAGGCTCTGAAAGTCATTATATGGACCCTATCAGGTGCTCAGATAGTGGTTTTGTAAACTAGACACTGCGTTACAACATTATGGTTTTCACCAATCTCTGTTAGATCATTCCTTGTTTGTTTATCGGAAAGGTGATGTTTTCTTAGCTTTGCTTATTTATATTGATGATTTGCTTTTCACAAGAAGCAGCCCTAAACACTGTTAATGGTTCAAGCAATATTTACATCTTTGTTTTAAGTTGAAAGATCTTGGTCCATTGAAGTATTACTTAGGCATTGAAATGGCTCGCTCCCCAAAGGGGTTGTTCCTCTGTCAACTATAATATGCAATGGACATCTTATCTGAAAGGTGTATGTTAGGAGCAAAACTAGTATCTTTTCTAATGGAGTAGAATCTCAAATTAACTTTTGACTCTGGCAAGTCGATTGGAGATCCTCATCAATTCTGTTGGTTGGTTAGACGTCTTCCTTATCTTACAATCACTCATCCTGATATTACTTATCTGGGTCATATCTTAAGTCAGCTCATGCAAGATCCTCATTGAGGACATTAGGAGATTGCAATGCAGTTGTTGCATTACTAAAAGTCTTGTCAGGGACAAGGAATTCTTTTTAGTGCTCATAATGCACTTGGGCTCAATGCATATTGTGATTCTGATTGGGCTTGTTACCCTATGGCCTGCAGATTTGTTACTAGTTACTTACTCAAATTGGGCAATGTTCCTCTCTCTTTAAAATCTCACATTTCTTTATCTCTCT
>JAKOGI010000617.1:215000-217500 GCA_029747015.1 Carnegiea gigantea
AAAAGGAAGAATTTGGTTATGTTGGAGAAGACTTGAGAATGACATAGACATTTTAGAGATATTAGCTCAGTTCGTTCACTGCCTTGTAACTAGCATGCATTAGTCTAAGGTTTTTAATGACATTTGTGTATGGGTTCAATGAGGACTACAAAAAGAGACGCCTATGGGAATTTCTTAGGAGGACTAGCCAATGAATAAACATACCTTGGTGTCTCATTGGTGATTTCAATAATGTATTGGAATTGAGGACAGATTAAGGGGTTAAGCTATGACTGCAAGTGAGACAAGAGAATTTAAAATGTGTGTGTAGGAGTGTGAACTACAAGATATTGTAGCTAATAGAGGACTGTATGCCTAGACTAATAGATAGAACAATGACTGTAGGGTATACACAAAAATAGACAGGTGCTTAATCAACATAGAGTGTAATAAAAATGTGGATGCAACAGTCACCTTTTTGCCAGAGGGTATTTCTGACCATACCCAAATCCTGAACTCATTTCAATAGTTTTAGATGCAAAGTACTTTTAAGTTTTGTGAGATGTAGACTTCTCATCATAGATTCCTAACTATAGTGGAGGAGGCTATGAAGAAGAAGATATAAGGATGTACCGCTGGTAAAGAAACAAGGGGCTATGAAAAAAAGCTCTTAGAGAGCTAAACAAAAAGCACTTCTATATGATACAGCAGAAGAGGGAAATGATGACGACAAAACTTGATGAGATCTAGAGAAAGATTCAGGCCCAACCCTTTAATGAAGAGCTACATAAGGAAGAAGCTCAGTTGAGGTCAGATTATATTGAGGTGCAATCCCATTCCACTTCATTAATAAAGCAGTAAGGGAAATGCAAGTGGTTAGTAATGTGGGATCAATGCTCAAAACTCTTTTTCTTCAATGTGAAAAGTAGAAGGTTGATGACTTTGTGAATAGGCTAGATACTAACAATGGATACGTGGAGGGCTGAGATAATGTGAATCAATACATGATCCAATTCTTCTCCAATATGCTTGGTGTTGACTCCCAATATAGGACACGTGTCCAAAGAATATTTTCTAAGTTGGTAGAGCCTTGAGCATTGAGCAACAGGTTCGAATTTGTAAGTCATTTCAGGCTAAGGATGTGAAAGAGGCCCTTTTCAGCATCGCAAACCACAAATCCCCACGCCCTGATGGTTTCAATAGTGGGTTTTACAAAAGCTCCTAGGCTGTAATGGTTCAGGTAGTGACTGAGGCAGTGTTGGAGTTTTTTAAGATAGGAAAATTGATTAAGCAAGTAGGGCATACAAACTTGGTATTAATCCCAAAGATCCATAGCCCTAAGGAAGCAGGGGACTTTAGGCCTATTGCATGTTGTTTAGTGATTTATAAATGCATACCTAAGATGGTCTGTTCAAGATTAAGAGAGGTGTTATAATATCTAGTTGATGGTAGCTAGTATTTATTTATTCCAAGCAGAGAAATAGTACACAATGTCATGTTATGTCAGGAGATCACAAGGGGGTATACAAGGAAGTCAATCACTCCAAGATGCATCATGAAAGTTGATTTGAAAAAAGCATATGATTCTGTTAACCATGGCTTTGTGGAAGATACTCTCAAAGGCATGAAATTCCCTTAAAAGTTTATCAATTGGGTTATGGTATGCCTAAGATTAGTATATTTTTCAATCTATATGAATGAGGGGCAACATGGTTTCTTCAAAGGGAGAAGGGGACTCAAGTAGGGAGAACCCATGTCTCCTCTACTGTTTGTCCTAGTGACGGAAGTTTTTAATAGAACAATTCAGTTTCAAAGAAAGCAGCAGGTGTTCTACTATCACCCTAGATGTAGGCCTCTTAAGCTGTGTCAACTCTCATTTGCAAATGACTTGCTTATATTTTGCAAGGTTAATAAGGAATCAGTGTAATGCCTTAAACAAGCATTCTCAATGTTTGCATCAACATTTGGACTGCAAATTAACCATAAGAAGTCAATGATGGTGGTTACTGGGGTTACATACTAAAACAAACCTAGTTATTAAAGTTAACAGGCTTCAATAAGGGTAAATTACCATTCAGATACCTTTAAGTACCCATAACTTCAGGTAGGCTCTCTAGGTCTGACTACCAGTTCTTGGCAGATAAGATAGTGGCTAAGATTTAAATGTGGGAGACTAACAACTGATCTATGCTGGGAAAAGTGTGCTTATATTGTCCTAATGGGCATACATGGGTTTTGGGCATCAAACTATATTCTTCCCAGAGAAGTGGTCCACAGGGTGGAAACAACATTCAGGGAGTTCTTTTGGGGAAAGAGTCTTAAGAGACCATTGTGTTAGAGGCATTGGATTCAAAAACTTGGTACTATGGAATAAAGCAATGGTGGCCAACCATGTTTGGGCTATAGAAGAGAAGAAAGATGCTCTATGGATCAAATGGATACATAGTCATCATATAAGAGGAAGACATTGGCGGTCATATACTCCCCCACCATATATTTATTAGTATTAGAGGAAAATAGT
>JAKOGI010000617.1:220000-370000 GCA_029747015.1 Carnegiea gigantea
TCTGTTTTTGTAATAGTCGTGGATTTTAGAATTCAAGCTAATTAATTAAATTAACTATTTTATTGGCCGAATGTTTTATCATATTGTCTATATTAGATGAATTCTGAGTCCTAACCCCTAACTAATTGTAATGATTTATGTGAAGTAATTTTATAATTTTCCTTGGCTTCATTCGTGTTGAAATTAGTAAGCTTAGCTAAGATTACATTCAAGAGATGGTTATGCGAGTTTAACCAAGTTGGTTAGTTATTTGATGCTGAAGCCAATTAGACCTGGAGTATTTAAGCCCAAATGTGTTTTTGGTCTAGCCAAAAAAAAATATTTGAGCTAAAGAAAAAGGAAGAAGCAGCCAGACACCTTTCTCAGGGGGGAAAAAAAACCACAACACACACATACCCAGCATTCTCTTTCAACCCCAAACCCCACACCTGTCTTCACCATCTCACCACCACCGTTTCCACCGTCTAGAGAGAGAAAGAGAGAGCGAGGTAGAGAGAGAATGGCAGAGCGAAGGAGAGACAAGGAAGAAGGAAGACAGCACAGTGAGATAAGGGGGCGAACAAGGTAGTGACAGTGCCGGGGAAGAAAGCGCGAGGACTACCAGGGGGGGGAAGCACTACGCAACCCTGTCTCGAAATTGTTCATTAACCCATTAATCAGGTCCTAAAGCGTGGATTTAAAGTGAATGATTCCTGATTTCGTAAACTATTACTAATTTACAAAGTTTCCTGCGTTTGTTCATGAGTTTGATTCAATTGTGGTGATGAATATTGAATGAGTTGAGAGTTATGGTAGTAAGTGAACTGTTTGGGGTTAACTGAAATTATTTGAAGTTGAAACTGATTTGATTTTGAGGTTCTTGTTGGCGGTGCTACAGCAGGGAGTTTGGGATATATAAGAATCAATGAAATTATAAAGTGCATTGATGCATTGTGATGTTGTGCCATTCTCTGCTGGCTAAAAAAGTCGGCTGGTAATTTGCTAGCCACTAGAATTGTTGTCGTTGTTAGTTGGGGTTCCTAAATGCCCTGTTTATGTTAAAGTGAAGCAGGAAGGAAGAAAATCAGCTGAACGGTTCACGAATCGGTTCGGCAGCGAACCAGTTTTCTAAATCGAGTAGCGACTTACCCTGTCAACTTACCTTAGCTAAACCACACTTACCTATTTGATTACGTGCAAGCCTCATCGTATTGTTGTATCTAAACCAATAACCAAATGTAGGCTTGCTGAACGGTTTGGCTGAATGATGCACCTGAATTGTCCCTTCAGTTGCACCGTCGACCAAAACATTAAAATGCTGCTCTGTTATGTAAAGGCAACGAGTTGTTTTGAACTTTGCATTCGTTATAAAATTGAAATGAAATGGGCAAATGGAAGCAAATGACTAATTTATAGAACCAAACAGTTGTATGCTTTTAAGTGAAGCTAAGCGTGATTACGTTATAACCGCTGATTTCTGAATCGTGCTTGAATATCTTTTATGCTGAACTAGATGTTGCTTGGTCAATAATCCGTTTAAAGGTTTTCTTGCTAAATTAACCAATGTTATGCTTTTTCAGAAATCAGTTTTTCCATTATTGAGGCTTGGTTAGCTTTCTCAACAATGGATGTGCTATTAGTGCGGCGAAACGGGAATTTTTTTGTCAGCTATGTCTGAAAGTGAAGTGCATTATTTTGAACTAGGACGATAGCGCTAATACAAAGGACTAGGTCTCGAGAGTAGATCTTAGGATCCTAATTGGAGCAGAAGTCGCAGTTGTTGCTATCCTGACGAGAATAGGAGTCTGTTGACTTTAGGAGACCCCGGGGATACAAAAAGTCATGAGTCGTGTCACTCATCTAGCAAGGGCGCTAACTTCTCAATCCAATGCTCTAAAAAGTGATTTCTTACCCGTTTTAAGTCAAAAACCCCTGATTCTAATTTATGTCGATGTGCGAATTTGACAAGTGCTAGAGTTATTTGTAAGAGGGTCCTTACACTTTATAAATGTAGTTTTGTTTTAAAAAGGAAAAACATTTAATATCAAATGATTTGGCTTGGTTAAAGTTCGTATTCTTTTGTGTGCTATGTCTATTCCTTGCTAAAAGAACCCATACGGTGATGACAAACGGGATGCTTTGATATTAAGTGGGGAACTGGAGTCAAGTAGGCCACCAACCCCAATAGTGAGGATAAGTCGAATGGAGATATGGTTTTTCTTGGGTTCTTGTATGGCTAATATGGTAGTAATATCTATAATTTCCACGTGTTTGCTACTTATTGGTATTACACCCTACTATTTTGTTTTTCTTTGGGTGGACAATCATTCTTTGAGCGTGTGGTAACTCACTTCCCTCTCCATTCCCTTTTTCCCAGGTTCTTGAAAGGATAGGGAGAAATTAGTTCTCCAATCAACCTGCAACCCTCTCTTCTTGCTTGGAGAAGGATTCATATGCATATATGCGTAGGATCATGAGTTTAATAATGTAATGTGATGCATTCATAAGTTCTAGAATATATGTGAAGTTAATTGCTAAGGATCATGTAACGCCTATTGACTGGTGGTTAATCTGCATAGTCGTGTGGGCCAACCTTCTAAATGGCCAGCCTTGTTGTGGGTCATAGTTGATTTTCGTTTCGGGATGTAACCTTAGTGCTCTAAATGTGTGATCTGTTGATTTGTATTTTTTATGTCTTTATTTCGTTTAGCTTTATGGCTTACGTACCCAGGTGTGTGATCTCTGGAGTTGTGATTTCCAGCATTTGCCCATCGAGCTTGTTGAGCATATCCTCAATGATTTGATTGTTATAGTACCTAATGTAAGGCTTTAAGCTATGTTATGCTAATTTGTAAGTAAAACTCTGTCCATTTTGTCCAGAATTTTAGTAATCACTAACATCACTAGCTTTAAGGAGTAGGAGGTGTTATAGAAGGTATAAGATCAAGGTCCTGTGACCGAGGTCATGACCTGAATCTTGCATTTCATATAGCCATCTAGGTATCTCTCGGTTAACGATATGACATATGGTGTACATTTGAGATGCAATGTCTTCTTGACGTACTAACTGATTTGACTGATTCATTGTTGTGTGATTGGAGTAAACCGATTAATTGAAAAAGTGAACTAATTTTTAGAGTGTGGGCTAAACGGCTTGTATTCTCATGAGTTAGCAAAGTGTTAACTCTATTAGTAATTGTTTTTTTTTTTTAATCCATGCATCCTTAATGACGTACTTAAAGGTATGCATGGTTTTCGAACTCAAAATGTGGGAAAGTGGTTAACCTTAAGCCCATTCTTTACCCTTACATATGATTTGCCTTCCAGACCCCGTAATGAAAAGAGCATACGTACTCAAAAGTTAGTAGAGCGGAGGGCAGAAACTGTTAACCTATTGCCCACTTTTGGAACCCAAAGATTTTGAGGTGTTAAAGTCTTTCCTAATCACTGAATTAGGTGTTTCTCTTGCTTTTGATGACTTGCACACATTACATGGCAGTGCATGGGTTTACACTCTTGAGTATGCGTTCGTATGTATGGCTGGAAGGTGTTTGTGGGCGAGTTAATGCTGAGATGTGTACATCACTAGAGTTGTTAATAATAAGTTACTAGAAGGATGCGATGTTTAACAATCCTAATAGATGGTGCCTTCTTTTAGTGAATTTTGAATTGTTTAAGGAAATTAAGTGAGATTTTCATATGCATGCATGCTAATTTGAATGATAGTGATAGGTCTTAATGGCTGTTGCATAGGTGTCATTCTTATCATTCTGCGCACTTGATGTTGCTACTTGTATGTTTTCATTATGTGTCGTTGCTTGATTTGTGCTTTGGTGCTATTTACGTAACATATTGTCCGCTTTTCATCATGTAACAACCGTTACCGAGTCTGTCATGCGCTAGGTTTTCTGTTATATAAACCTTAGTCTTGTCATGGGATTGGCAACAATATAGTTACAATAAACCTAAAAATACCTGGAAAGAAAGAGGATGTGAGAACTTAACGGACATTGGAATTTTGGCCTACTAAAGGAAAGGACCAATATATTACCAGTGCACTCCTAAGTATTATTGCGAAGTCCAGAAGCCATAAGTCTTTAAGTGGTTGAACCCTTCTCCTATATTATGAGTCTTTAAGGCTCCTACAACCATATATGGGCAGATGTGCTCCACAAAGCATCTAGACATACCTACCGTGCCATTAATGCCATTGCTTAGCTTGAAGTAATGACTCATTTGCTAGGGTCTCTGCCTTCGCAATGAGTTAAGTTTTGACGTAAGTATTAGCCAAGTGAACCTTGGCACTGGTGCCCTTTGCCATTGTCTGAAGCACCCTCTTTGGGCTTACAATTGTTTTTTATAGTAAATAAGCTGTGAAGCTACCCTATGAACATCTGTAGCTGCTATTGGCAACTAGCTCCTAATCTTTCTGGAAAAGCTAGAAGCATTACCTGTGACTATAGGCTACAAACCAAGGATTCGTACTCGCATGTTACCGTCTAGATATCTCTTTGTTTGGCAATTACCTGAGTGATATGCTTAAGGCATTAATATGGCCTTATGCATAATATGAAGTTCATGGGAACTTATCTAGACCTTTAGATTCATTGTGAATTGGTCATATTCTGTGCCTGAATTGCTAAGTAAATACGGCATTAACTTCTGGTGTTTGTTTAACCTGAGTTTAGTTAAGCATGGGTTGAGTGTCAAATTAGGCAATTGATTTAGCTTATGTCATCTATTACATGATAAAATCATTGCGTTATTATTTATACCACTTGAGTTCCAGTGTCTCATATTACAGTTTGACTATTTTTATGTGTATATGAATATTATATGATCTAGTAATTGCAAGAGTCTATGTTTGCATGTATTCTCCTTTGCATATTTCATGTGTTGATAAGGGTGGCATGCTAGTGCATCCAAGATAATGGTTGAATATGTTACGTGATAAGCTACATGAGGGAAATTCTAGTTTTGTGCTTTTTGTTGATTTATAGGCCTACTATCATTGGTGCAAGGGGATTGATCCGTTCGCCTTGTCAGCATGCTACCATTATGCATTCTAGTACTTTATGATCTTAGAGATCTATACTTGAGTGAATGCATGAATATGGGATTGCGATGTACCTCATATAACTTGATGATGTGCTTTGTGTGCTTGTTGTCGTATCGGAATCTTTACTGCATCACCTACTCATCGAATTGTCAAACATGGCCACGAATGTGAATGATCAAAATATATGATCTCTTCTATATTAGTTGTATTGCATTATACACCTATGAACTTTTAATAAGGCAGCAAAGGGTCTAGAGTTATGTTTTTGAGCACGTCATTCTACTCGCATGCACTCAAGACGTAGAGTTAATCAGTTTCACGGGGAGACCCCAGGATAGAACCTTTTATCAACTAAACTAATATGATTACCTGGTCTATTTGGTTGTCCTTTTTACTATGCACACTTGCCACAGGTCTTTCATTTCGTTAAGCTTAGACGTAATTGTAATGTGAGGCATTAGTCTACAAAACTCCGAGTAACTGCCCTAATGACCAATGCTACTTATTAGGTCGTATTTCGTAAACCATAGGAACTAGAAGCCTCCTCAGTGACGATCCCTCTTTGAATTAGCCTATCTAGGGCCTGAAGTAGTGGCCAAACTATACGTGCATTGTTCAATGTAGAGACCTTATGCCAATCTAACCTCATCATCTCCTTTAAACAGCTTTTGTACAAGAGATGCATGGAACTTCCCCTACCCATTGGCATGTAATCCTATTATACCATTCTTCCTGTGTTGTTTCTTTGCTTGCTTCTTAATAATTCCGTGCATTTTTCCTCATAATTTGCGTTTGCATGTCATATACCTGTGATGTTGGCTGATTCTACATTATGTCATTGTAGCTTCGAATGCCATTTGAAGTGTCGTCGTCATCAATGTAATGCTATATGATGTCTCTACTACTCTGTGTGAAATGGCAGTTGCATAGTTGACTGACTTGACTCCAAAATGGTTTTTTTTTTTTCGTGCTTTAGGGTGGAGTCGACTTAGTTGACTTCCTTCGAACGAACCTAACTTGTTTTGTTAAAGTTGTCGTGATTAAACATGTCAATGCGTGTTGATATATAAGCACAAAATATCGGCTGCTATGCTAGTATTGCTGAAGTATAAATTTGAAAGTTAGTGGCCATTTCTAAAACAGGATCAATATGAATATCGACACCAACTCATTTGCCCATCTTCTACACGATTTGCCATCGGCATCATAATAAAGTGAGTAAACGCTTAAAGAGAATGGTGAGGAGGAGGTTGGATACCATAAATATCTTTTTCAATTTGAAAGTTATATGTAATTGTAAGTAAAGTTTTGGATTTATTGTTGAGTTGTGTGGTTGTGTCACTTGTATGTAAGCCTCATGTTTTACTGCACAATAGACTTTGGAATTTCGAGGGAGAAATTCTTTTAAGTGAAAGAGTGTAATAGCCATGGATTTTAGGATTCAAGCTAATTAATTAGATTAGCCATTTTATTAGTCGAATTTTTATCATATTATCTATATTAGACTAATTCTGCCTCCTAAATAAGTGCCATAGTTTATGTAAAGTAGTTTTATAATTTTGCTTGACTTCATTTGTGATTGCGCGAAATTAGTAAGCTTAGTTAAATTAGATTCGAGAGATGGTTACGTGAGATTAGCGAAGTTATTGGATTGTTTGATGCTGAAACCAATTAGATTATGGGTATTTAGGACCAAATGTATTTTTGATCTAGCAAAAAAAAAAAAAAAAAAAAAGATTTGAGCTACAAAAAAGGAAGAAGTAGCCAAGTGCCTTTCCCTGCAAAAAAGTCAGGACACAAACACATACGCAGCATTCTCTTTCAATCCCAAACCCACAACTGTCTTCACCATCTCACCACCACCGTTTGCACCGCCTAGAAAGAGAAAGAGAGAGCGAGGAAGAGAGAGAATGGCATAGCGAAGGAGATATGGAAAAGAAGAAAGGTAGCACAGCGAGCAAAGGAGGCGAACTAAGCGTAACAGCGCCAGGGGAAGAAGGCACAAGGACCAGTAGCAGGGCCAAAAGCACTGCTCGATCCGGTTTCGAAATTGTTCATTGACCCATTAATTGGGTCCTAAAGCATGGATTTAAGCTGGATGATTCTTGATTTCCTAAACTATTACTGATTTACAAAGTTCCCGGCATTTGTTCATGGTTTGAGTCAATTTTGGTGATGAATTTTGATTGAGTTGACAGTTATAGGAAGTAAGTGAATTATTTGGGGTTAACGAAATTATTCAAAGTCGAAACTCGGTTGATTTTGAGGTTCTTGTGGATGGTGCTGCCAGGAGGAAGTTACGGTTATTTGAGAATCGATGAAATTATGAAGTGGATTGATGTGTTGTGATGATGTGTCATTCTCTACTGGCTGACGTAGTCAGTTGATAATTCGCTAGCCACTAGAATTGTTATAGTTGTTAGCCGTGGGTTCCTGAATGTCCTGTTTATGTTAAAGTGAAGCAAGATAGTAGAGAATCAGCTAAACGATTCACGAATAGGTTCGGTGGCGAGCCAGTTTCATAAACCGAGCAGCGACTTACCCTGCCTCTTTACCTTAGCTAAACCACACTCACCTGTTTGATTGCGTGCAGACCTTTGTCTTTTGTTGTACATGAACTGGGAACCAAATTTGGGCTTGCTGAATGGTTCAGCTGAACGGTGCACTTAAATTGTCCCATTAGTTGCATCATCGACCAGAACATTAATATATTACTCTTGAGTAATGAAGTGTTATGTAAATGCAGCGGGTTGTTTTAAACTTTGCATTCAATATAAGATTGAAATGAAATTGGTAAATGGAAGCAAGTGACTGATTTACAGAACCAAACTGTTGTATGCTTTTAAGTGAAGCTAAGTGTGATTACATTTTAACCACAGATCTCTGTACATCTTTTAAGTGAAACTAGATGTTGCTTGGTCGATAACCCACTTATAGGTTTCCCCGCTAAATTCAACAATGTTATGCTTTTTCAAAAATTAGTTTTTCCGTTAATGAGGCTTGGCTAGCTTTCTTGAAAATAGATGAGCTATTACTGTGGCAAAACGGGAATTTTATTGTCAACTATGTTTGAAAGTGAAGTGCAATTAACATATTTTGGGCTAGGAGGATATAGTTATAATATAAAGGACCCGTTCTCGAGAGTTGATCTCAGGATCATGATTGGTGCAGGTGTGCTAGTTGTTGCTATCCTAACGAGGAGAAGAGTCCACTGACTTTGGGAGGCCCTGAGGATACAAAAAGTCGTGAGTCGTGTCACTCACCTACCAAGAGCAGTAACTTGTGAATCCAATTCCTTAAGAAGTGATTTCTTACCCATTATAAGTGAAAAACCCTTTATTGTGATTTATGTCGATGCAAGAATTTGAAAAGTGTAGCAGTTATTTGTAAAAGGGTGCTTACACTTTGGCATGTAGCTGTCGAGCTTGTTGAATATAACTTTATGTTTTTATTGTTACAAGTACCTAATGTAAGGCTTTAAGGCTAAGTTATGGCCAATTTTTAGCATAACTCCGTCCATTTTGTTTCGAAATTTTAATAATCACTTACATCACTAGCGGTATGGGGTAGAAGTGTTACAATTTGCTTTTTTCCTATGGCCAAAATATAGAGTTTGCCTCTACATTTCATTTTAATATGGGTACTGTTTTAGTATACTTACCTCACTTTCTAAAATCTAGGGTTTTCATCCAAATGCTTTTCTATCACGGCTGCCCGCTAAGTCCTCTAATAGCCAAAAATGTTATTTCTCAAAAACAACAACAACAACACCACCACCACCACCACCTCCCAGTGTGGGTCCCGCTTTCGTGGGGTTTGGGGAGATCCAGCTTTAGGCAACCTTACCTTTACCTGTATTCCTATCCGTAGGGAGACTTATTCCAAGAGACCCACAAAAAAGGACTTTGAGAAAAAGTTTCATAGAAGAATGCTTTAATGAAAACATTTAATGGGGAAAATCAGGGCCACATAGCAAGGAATGACTAAGAAAGCTTAACAGGGCAAGAAGCTAAACCTGTGAAATGCCATAATAATAGAACAGAGGATGGAAACATACCTTACCAATCAGAGGTAAGCCAACGCATATTAATTCTGTATTAATCAGTAATAATCAGGCATCAAATTCCCTCATTCTGTATGAGGCTATGTGCCACTATAAAAAGGGGGGTGTGAATCAGGGAATTACACAGTAGCAAGCAAGAATCATTCCCTCAATCTAATCCACTCTCTGCCCTCTTCCTCACACAACCTAACCATCTTCGAAGGTTGGCATTTTGGAGCGTGAATCATCGATGACTCTAGCAGCCATCATAATCGTGGGTAGCAATGAGAAGGCGTAAAGATCCAAGTTCAACTTCCATAGCTAAGGTAGCTTCTAATTACCAACCGTGGTATCAGAGCTAAGCCTATTTGATTGTAACCTCGAAATGTATCATGTCATATGTGTTAAATAAGTATATGAATCTTATTCACATGCTCATGAAGAGAATGCTAATCAGAATGATAAAATGACATGAATCTCGGCTCATTTGCACTTTTGCTAACCTGCTAAATGGATTGATAATCTGTGTGATTATTGGACATAATGTTATGCATAAATCAAGTTCAAATTCGTTTGTGCTAGTTTGCTAATTTTCAAAAATGTTATCCTATGTGAATCTGAGTAGAATAGGACATGCAAACCCAGAAAGCCGAGGCCAATTAGATCTGGACGAGGCCCCCCAAGACCCTTTACTGCCTTCTCACTCCTTGGACCCAAACGAACAAAAAAAAGCAAAAAAAGGGAAAACGGAACTTACCTTGAACCCATCAGCGCCACCAGGAGAGGCAGCACATGTAAGATTACAAGGGCCGTCGACGAAAACCCTTTTTGGGGTTTTCTTCCTGACCTTAAACCCCGCCGATCTACTATTTTCCGACATGAAACCAAGCCAAAAACATCGGATAGGCTGCGCATGTCAGCCAGGCGCCGCCACAGAGTTGGCGCATTGTGCGAGTGTGTGGCTTCAGTGTTCAGTGGCCAATCTACTCGCTGGCATGGTTTTTTAGTTGGTTTGTGATGACATGCGCTTAGTTTATGCGGCAGCAAGGTTGTGGTTTGTCATCATCTAGGTTTGGATGGGGGTCTCAGTTGCGTACTAAGACCAAGGAAGAGGGCTAAAGCTTGGATTACGACCTCAATTACTGAGATCGAGGAATGAACCTAGGAACCATAGGGCTTTGGTCGAGACAGAGAGTGGATGAAGCAAGTAAAAGGAGGCACCCACCAAGAGCTTTCGAAGATAAGAGAGAAAAAGAACCAGGGTGCCTTCGAGGGTTAGAGAGAGAGAGACTTCTTAACGTGGACAGAGGAATGAGGGTTGAAGAGGCTCCAGATGCAAAGGCCAAACGAAGGGGGGGTCTCGGAAATAAAGAGCTCCCTGTTCTTTTTTGGGCCAAATATTTTTTGGTTGATTTTAACTAAGCTTATAATGGTGGTTTGGCATGATAATTATGATAATATACATAATGTGTTCTTAAGATAAGTTATAATTTCAAATTGGCTTTGATTAAGAATGCATGGACCTGCTATAATTTCAAATTAGCTTTGATTAAGAATGCATGAACTTGTTATTATAACATTAATATGTTTAATGTTCAAATATTTATCATCACATGCTTTTTACATAAAAATTCAATTTATATGCCAAATAATTTGTTATTATGTTAAATGATTGATGATAATAGCAATATGAATTAGTTTCATATATATGTACCATTTCCAATATGTTAATATGCAATTTTAATAAATCTCTATGTGATATTTAAATAAATGTTAATTTGTTTAACATTTTAATTGTGGTCCATATGAATGAGTTTTTATAAAATATATTATTGTAATTAAATAATTTGAATTTCTAGTTCATGATTATATGAGATGATTACGAGCTTAGCGAAATTTTCGATTATATGATGTGAATGACGGAATTTTTTAAAATTGTTTAATTGCTTTAAAAATATGTGCCTTATGTCCATCTTTTAATGAATACTTGTAGATTCAATGTCTTCTGAACGAAAGAGACCTGCTAGAATGCTTAACGACAGCCAAGTTTCCGCCATCTGATAAGGACAAAGATTGCAAGCCTATTAATACTTCTACTGTGCAGTATCAACAAGCTTGTAGGCCTAACAAGACTGGTCCAAGAAGGATCGAAGAGCATGCTTTACTATGTTGTACTGCATGCACGATGACCTCATTGGAGAGTTTGAGGTGTGTCCCACGGCTAAGGACATATGGGACCAACTCAAATCCGTTTGGATAAACATCCGAAACAAGGCTTCGTATCTTCCAACTGAAATGGATGCAATACCAAATGGACTCCAGTCATACCATGGTTGAGCATTTACAAATTACGAGTGGCGTAGTTTGTGATCTCAAGGCTACTTGTAAAGAAATTTCTAAAGGGGAGCAAGTCCTGAATGTGATTCGGGCTCTCCCTCAGGAATCTTAGCTTTGGCATCATGTGAAGGTGGTCTTGACTCATTTAGATCGTATAAAGACCTTCGCTGAGATCCAAAGCCACCTCAAAATGAAGAAGGAACGCCTAGAAATGTTCAGTATTCATAATGTAGCTCTTGTCACCAATGGAAATAGGTCCGGAGGCAATAAGAACATTCAAGGTCGGCAGGCTAAAAAAGGTTCACGCCCCCCTCAAAAAGGTAAGCCGAAGTCTAGGTTTGCCAAGAAGCAAAAAACCAAAGGCAACAGAGAGAGAAACATAGCGCATGTGAAATGCTATAATTGTGGCAAGAAAGGTCATTACGCTGGGGATTATCCTGAGCCTCAGAAAGGCACCATTCTCCCCTTATTCTCCTAAATTATATGTATGTTCCCATGAATTAGTTGCTAATTCCTTTCCTAATTGGATTGTAGATACGGGAGCAAGTAAACATATAGTTTGGGGTAAAGCTGGCTTCGTGGAAATTCACCACTACCCGATGGGTTCACAATTTGTCATGCTGGGAAATAGCAGTGAAAAAGACGTTCTAGGTGTTGGAACGTGCCAGCTCACGTTGCGAGCATGGAATAAATTATTTCTTTTTATGCTCTCTATGCACTTGGGGTCCGTGTTTGCCTTTTGTGTTTAGTTTCTTTGATGAAATCTGATTTTAGCTTTAGTTCTTGTTATGATGGTTTGGACATCATGTGTTGTGTCAATGTATTTGGATACGCTACTTTGAAGAATCATTTCCTTGTACTTGATTTGGATGATTGTTATAATAATTCTCATTTTGCTTTTGTCTCACATTTTAATTATGATTATGAATCTATTAAATGGCATGCTAGACTTGGTCATATTGGTCAAGATAGGATGAGTAGGCTGGGTAAAGAAGGTCTTTTAGACTAACTCACTAAGGTTAAGTTGCCTAGATGTGAGTCATGTCTAGTTGGTAAATTTGGTAAGTCTTCAAGGACGTTAAGCCCTCTAGAGCTTATTCACTCCGATATTTGTGGGCCAATGAATATGAAAGCACGTCAAGGGGCTTTCTATTTCCTCACTTTTATAGATGATTATTCTAGATACGAGTATGTGTACTTATTATCACATCACTACGAAGCACTTAATGTGTTCAAACACTTTGTAGCCAAGGTTGAGAGCTAGTTAGAATGGAGAGTTAAGACTTTTTGAACTGATCATTGTCGTGAATACCTCTCACATATGTTCAACGAGTTTTGTAAGGAGAAGGGTATATGAAAACAACTTACGGTTCCAGGCACGCCGCAACAAAATCGCCTGGCAAAGCATAGGAATCGAACATTGCTTGACATGGTCAGGTCAATGATGGCACATGTCAATCTCCCAATTAGTTTTTGGGGAGGGGGATGCGTTGCTTACAATAGCTCACATTCTTAACCGCGTGTCAAGTAAGAGCGTATCTGCCACTGCATATAAGTTATGGCATGGCACAAAGCCCTCCTTAGAACATTTATGTCCATGGGGTTCAGCTGATTATGTACACAACTCAACTCACAAACATGGGAAACTTGATCCAAGGGCCACTAAAATGGTGTTCATACGACATTCCGAACATTCTAAGAGATATGTTATGTATGGTGAACACCCTAATAGTGTATGACAGAAGTAGGTTCACGTAATGTTGAGTTTCTTGATGATGAGTTCCCAAGCATTGTTGAAATCAAACGGGACATAACGTTCCTGAGTTATCACTAAATGATCAGTTATCTCTTAGTGAGGGGACATTCACCGTGTCATCGAGGATAGTACTCTTTCGTTGTCTAGAAGAGATGATGACTTGTTGGTTACCCAAGAGAATCAACCTGAGAATGAGGTTCGTCCTCCCTCTCTAGTTCATGAACATGAGGTTAGTCCACCTGTTCAAGATAGTAGAAATGATTTTCTCCCAATTGAGGATTCTATACCTCTTAGAGATAGGGAAAGGAATACCTCATTGGGTCAAACTAGCAGAGGCCCTCTACTCTGGAGGAGTGAGTGTGGAAGAATACCTCGACGATATTTTTAAATCGAAGACGAGATATTCATGTGCACTCCTTTGGAGATAGAAGAGCCTACCTCTTTTCAAGAAGCTATTGATTCACCAAACCACAAAGAGTGGATAAAAGCTATGAGGGATGAAATGGACTCTATAGTGGGAAACAAAGTTTGAGAACTTATTGATCTTCCTCCCCGTCGTAAATTGATTGGAAACAAGTAGATTTTCAAGATAAAATGTTGGGCTGATGGATCAATCAACAAGTTTAAGGCCCATTTAGTGACAAAGGGTTTTACCCAAATTGAGGGAGTAGACTATGAAGAGACTTTTTCTCCTATTGTGAGAATTGCTTCTATTCACCTGCTTCTGACCCTAGTTGCCCATTTGGATTTAGAGTTATGCCAAATAGACTTAAAGATTGCTTTCCTTAATGGAAATCTTGACAAAGAGATCTACGTAGATCAACCTATTGATTTTGTATCAAAAGATCAAGAGGGCAAAGTTTCTGGTCTTAAAGGTCTATTTATAGTCCCAAATAGTCTTCCAGAGCGTGGTATTTCAGATTCCATAAAGCCATTATCTCTTTTGGCTTAAATAGGGTATCCGAAGATCACTATGTGTATGTCGAAAAAACTACAAAGGGGATTATGTTCCTTACATTGTATGTTGTGACATACTATTGGCTGGAAACAATATGGAGATGATTCAGACCACTAAGCAGTGGTTATCCTCTATCTTTAAAATCAAGGACATGGGTGAGGCTAAGCATGTTCTAGGCGTAGAAATAACTCGAGACTGTTCCAAGAAGCTTCTTGATTTGAGTTAAGAAGCATACATTAATAAAATCTTGGAACATTTTCGAATGTATTGTTCTAAACTCGTGGGCACCCAGTTGAAAAGAGCCTAACCTTAAGTCTCGATCAGTGTGCTAAAACAGACAAAGAGAATGAGAGAATGAGCAATGTTCTTTATGCAAGTACAGTGGGTAGCTTAATGTATGCCATTGTATGTATAGGCTAAATATTTGATTTGCGGTTGGTTTGGTAAGTCATAACCAAAGTAACCCAGGGCCTGCTCATTAACAAGCCATCAAGAGAATCTCTCGGTATCTATGCAGTATAAGTGATTTGGTCCTTTGCTACCACAACGGGGTTCTTAAGCTGAGAGGATATACGGATGCTGATTAGGGTGATGACCTGGATGAATCCAGGTCTGTCTCAGGATATGTGTCCACCCTAGATGATGGAGCCATATCTTAGTGCAGTAAGAAATAAGACTGTAAAGCACTTTCAACCATGGAAGCAAAGTATGTTGCCTGCTGTCTTGCCACTCAAGAGGCAATATGGTTGAGGAGTTTTTTCCAGGATCTCAACCTCACTCTTAGAGTTGATGATCCTATACAGATGATGTGCGACAATACTGTTGCTATCCAGTTTGCTAAGGATCTAAAGTTCCATAGGAAGACCAAGCATATTAAGAGGCATTATCATTTTATTCGAAACGTCATAAAAGAGAAAGAGGTTGTCATTAAGTATCTATCTACAAATAGGATGATAGCTGATCCTTTAATTAAGCCTATTCCTGGAGACGCTTTTAGAGCTCATGTGGTGAGCTTAGGTCTACGTAGGACTTAGTTTTTGGATGTATCTAAGTGTACGATGGACATATTTATCCTTGCATCGAATATTTATGAAATAAAGAATGATGTGTCTTTTCATATATTCATAAATATACGAGTACATTTTAAGGCATATTGTGATGTTATTAGGCTTCTGATTACCCTAGTCACACAGACAATCGCCCTGACGCTTGTGTAGCGGGCAAGATGAGACTAAATCATATTGGTATTATGTGTGCAATATTGATTACTCATACTAGAGATGTATTAATGAAGAAGATAGTCGTCTTAGTAAGACTAAGATGAGACACGAGAGAGTCGAATATGAAATAAGTTTTCATATCAAAACCTTAGAGCCGAATTTTGAGTGCTCAGATTAACATTGGGTATGTTGATATGGTAGCTCATGTTGGTTTTTTAGGTAAAAGTCAGACTTATGATTCGCATGGCATAGAAGAGTGACATGCCCAGCTTGGTGGAAGTTATACCATGACACGCTTTCATACTGTGTGTGCTAAATGTCAACATATTTGATGAGTGACAAGTGAGTTCTATTTCAATGTGTGACCCTTATTGACAATACTCTTTGACTTAGAATTATAATATGAAGTCATGTGTAATCCAAGGGCTAAGATGTACACGGTCCAGCAGAGCACATTAGGAAGTAGTTATGCTAAGATGGATTATTTTAATTGTCAAAGGAAGAATCATTTCTCCCTCACCATATCATGTCCAGGCGATTATATTCAGTATATAATCAATTGATATATCAGGTACAAAGGGACAGTGTATGCCCTTGGTGATGTATTTAAATGATTTGGGGTATTGATGTTTCGTGAAGGTGGTATGTCAGTTACATGGTGACTTCATACAACACTGATTGTTTTGTTTTTGGCCGCATGCTCAATTCCCAGTATAAAGCATGAGGTTTTTTTGTTGGCAGAGAGATATGAGATTTATGGTCTTTGTGACCGAGGGGGAGCTATTGACTAGTAATAGTCACAATAATGACCCATAAATTAGACAATTAATTCAGCTACTATCAAAACATATTAATTCTATCTTAATTAGCAATAATCTTAATAATTCTGTATGAGGCTATGTGCCACTATAAAAGGGGGTGTGAATTAGGGAATTACACAGTAGCAAGTAAGAATCATTCCCTTAATGTAATCCACTATCTGCCCTCTTCCTCACACAACCTAGCCATCTTCAAAGGTTCGGGTTTTGAAGCGTGAATCGTCGGTGACTCTAGTAGTCATCATAATCGTGGGTAGCAATCACAAGGCGTAAAGATCTAGGGTCAACTTCTGCAACTAAGGTAACCTTTGATTACCAACAAATACAAAACAAAAGTACATATGAGATTTGGTATCACTCAAAAACAGTTCATTATTAAGACGAAAAGAGAGGACGAAAAGAAAAGGGGGGAAGGAGAAAAAGGCCTTATAAAATGATAATTGGTATAAAATCGAATTTGATGTTGAGGGGTGAGAAAATCTAAAGATGAGCAAACAAAAATTATGGTAATGAGTGGCTTTCTCTCTCTTGCTATTTTCTTTTGCTCTAGTGGGGCTGAGCCCGTGCAAGGTGCGGACAATACTTTATATAGTTTCAAGAGTTAAAATCAATAATATTCTGTGTAATTTAAATTACATTGTTAACTTTTTTTGGTAGAGAATTACGTTATAATGCTTGTAAAGAAAAGTTGATAGAGGACCATCCACGATTAATCATCTAGTCCATGAGGTCCCAAATGATCCCAGAAAATCAGTCCAATCTTTGATCCAAAGTCATTTGGCAAGGCAAGATCATTTTGCTTTACCCGAGATATCATCCGATGTTAAGCCCGGTTTTGTTTACTTAATTGTGGAGGCTTAAATATGTTTTAAAAGTCCAATTTTTTTGCTGCCCATTCAAGAGCTAGATTTCAGCTTTCAATTCCAAGTGGTTTCAAGTTAATTGGAGTTCATTTGGTCCACGAAATTCAAGCATCTTCACGGGCTATCCAGATTTTGTCCTGCAGTGATATACCTTCAATGTTTTGCTAATCACGGGAGCTACAGAAGTCCAAATGAGATGATTCAAATTGGAGATTAAACTAGTCTTCAGCAGCTTTCTAACAAGGTAAAAATCGCCCCGATTGGACCACGACAAGCAGCTGAGTGTCGCTGTACGAATGGACCTTTATTTTGGTCCAATCATATCCCTTGCTTAGCCGGCTGGTTTTACCTAGCAAAGAGGGTTTGCTTAGCCTCAAAACAACATCTTGGGTCCAGTCATAAGCCTACACACGTACTCCATGGTGGTCCAATGAATGTGAAGCATGTGAACCAATGGGAGAAGAACACAAGGCAAAATTGGATTTGACCACTTCAAGGACACATGTTAACTTCAGATTTTTCCCTTCTCCCTATGGTGGGTGCCGAAATGGACTTCCTTCAGCAAAAGGAAAGCTTGTATTCTTGATTAATTAGCTAGCAAAGTTAGTATTCAGTTGTTTGTCAAGGTATTACACCGGTTATTTAGGATTATATTAGAACCGGATGTAAGCTATTTTACTTAGCATAGAAGGTTACCCTCCTAGGGAGGAAACCTCTTATGACCGGCCATCCTTGCCTATTTAATGGCCTTGTAGCCTTCTTTTTGAGAACACTCAACTTTGAATACAAAAACTTGTGTTAAGCTTAAGACTTGAAGTCTTAATCTTTCATCCCTTCCTTGCTTATCCTTAAGTTGGTCACTTAAGGTGGTGATCTTGGAAATCTTAATCTTTGATTAGGTGGATTCCTAGTCAAAGTTAAGGACCCTAAGTTAAGGATTAGGTGGATTCCTAATCAGTTAACTTAATTCCATCACAAACAAACCTAAACACTTAATCTAAACTTGAGAAACACACATCCCTTCTCTTGTTTTCATAAGTGTTCTTCACCTAATTCTTGTGATTCTCTAAGGATTACATCATTTTTGATATCAGAGCAAGTTCAGATCCTTGCCTGGACCACACGTTACCCCAGCCTATACTCTGAACCAAAGCTAAATACAAAGCAAGTCATCAAACACATCCCTCATTCCAAAACACTCAAACCGGCTCTTCCTTTTTTCCACGGATAGCAAGTTGGCACGGGTACCCCGTGTCCACAAGCACGACCGTGCCACTTTGCTACGCGAAGAATCCTTGCCTTTTCATTCTAAACTCAATCCACACTTCAAGCCTTTCCTTCCCTCGATCACAAAATGAGTACTAGTATGTCAATGGATGAGAAACTTGAAGCTATTACCAATCAAATGCAAGAATTGGTCTTGAGTAATCAAGAACTTAGGGCTCAAAATGAATATCTGAAGAAGCAACTTGGTGATAGAATGAAGCAAAAACAGAAGATGCAAGGATCAGGAGGTATCAGAATAGAGGAGCCTAGTGAACGACCAAGAAGAATGAGCGGTGAGAATGAGGAAGATATTAATCGAGCTTTGTTTGAGTTAGAAGAAGAAGTACCATTTGTGAGGGCTATTAGGGGTCCTAAACCTACTTCTAACTTAGGAGATTTTAAAGTTGAGATTCGTGAGTTTGAAGGAAAGTTAGACCCTGATGAGTTCATAGAATGGTTACAGACTGTAGAGAGAGTCTTTGAGTTCAAGGAAATACCTGAGGATAAAAAAGTGAAGCTAGTTGCTCTTAGATTGAGAAAGTACGCCTCCTTATGGTGGACGAATCTCAATGCCAAGAGAACTAGGGAGAGAAAGAGTAAAATTAGTACTTGAGATAAAATGAAAGCCAAGATGAAAGCACGTTTCCTGCCTTCCACATACGTTCAAGATCAGTACATACTCTTTCACCATTTACAACAAGGCAAAATGAATGTTGAAGAATACACACGTGAGTTCGAAAGACTCATGATTAAATGCGACATTCATGAGCCTGAGGAGCAAACTATTGTTCGTTATCTAGGAGGGCTTGATCCTAGAATAGCCAACATAGTTGATTTGCAAGCTTATACCTCATTTGATGAAGTTTGTATTCTGGCATATAAAGTGGAGCAGCAGAGAAAATCTAGAACCTATGTGTGTGATTTTTCCAAGCCATATTCTTCAACACCAAGCCGTAGGCAACCCTCTAACAAGGGGAGCTACACGCCTCAACCCATTAAACCCAAGCCACCTTCCCCTTCCTTTCCACAAAAAACCCCAACTCCACAAAGGCTCCAGCAGATCCCAAATCATCCAAGCCAAACTAGCCAAAAGAGGTGTTATAAGTGTCAGGGCTTCGGACATATCGCATCTGATTGTCCAAGTCGCAAAATTATTTCTTTAGCTGAGTGGGAGTCAAAAAAGGATGAGTATGTGGAGGAAAAAAGAGAGGAAAAAGAAGAGGGAGAAGATGTGCAAGATCTGGAAAGTGAAACTGAAGAGTTTGTGGAGCAAGCAGATGAGGGAGAGATGCTTGTAATCAGGAGGGTGATGAGTGTTCAAAAATCAGCTAAGGATGAGCAACGTGAAAATATCTTTCATTCACGTTGTACCGTCCAAGGCAAAATTTGTTCAGTGATTATCGATGGAGGAAGTTGCGCCAACGTAGTTTCTTTAGAGGTGATCGAGAAATTGAAATTAGAAACTATGGCTCGTCCACACCCATACAATATTCAGTGGTTGAACCAGAGTAAAGGGATTCAAGTTAACTCTCGATGCTTGATTTCATTTACTCTTGGTAAGAATTACCAAGATGAGGTTTGGTGTGATGTTGTCCCCATGGATGCCTGCCATATTCTGTTAGGACGCCCCTGGATGTATGACCGAAAGGTTATGCATAATGGTTTCCTAAACACATATTCCTTTTCAAAAGATGGCAAAAAAATCACCCTTACTCCATTAGCCCCATCCGAACTCCACAAAAAGAAACCACAAAAAAACCCAAATCAATCCGACCTATTGTTGTCACTTGGAGAACCAGTCCTAAAGGCTTCTCAACATGAGTTTAAAGCCTTGAAAGAATGGATCTTAAAAGTGCAAACTGAGCCTGAAACACCCCTACCATCCCATCCTATAGCCAAGATCATATTAAGTCAGTTTGGTCACCTATTTCCCGATGAAATCCCTACGGGTTTGCCTCCCAAACGTGACATCCAACATCATATTGACCTTATACCTGGGGCAGTGTTACCAAATAAGCCAGCCTACAGAGCCAATCCGAAAGATACCCAAGAAATTCAACGTCAGGTTGAAGAGCTTATGTCTAAGGGATTGGTTTGGGAGTCATTAAGTCCTTGTGCGGTTCCGACTCTTTTGGTACCAAAGAAAGATGGTGGTATGAGGATGTGTGTCGATAGTCGAGCCATAAACAAAATCACTATCAAGTATAGGTATCCCATACCTAGGCTTGAAGATATGCTAGATGAGTTACATGGTTCGAAGGTGTTTAGCAAGATTGATTTGAGAAGTGGATATTACCAGATCCGTATTAGGGAAGGAGACGAGTGGAAGACAGCCTTTAAAACCAAGGGAGGGTTATACGAGTGGTTGGTCATGCCCTTTGGTTTGTCAAATGCCCCTAGTACGTTTATGAGGTTGATGAATCAAGTATTTCGACCATTTATTGGAAAATTTGTAGTTGTATACTTTGATGACATATTGGTGTTTAGTAAAGACAAGCATGAGCATCAAGAACATCTTACTCAGGTGATGCTCGTTCTTGAAAAAGAAAAGTTATTTGGGAATCTTAAGAAATGTACCTTCTTCACCAGTGAAGTTACCTTCTTAGGATATATTGTTTCTGAAAGTGGGATTAAAGTTGATGAAAGCAAAATAGAGGCCGTTCGGACGTGGCCTGTCCCTAAAAGTATTCATGATGTTCGCAGCTTTCATGGTTTGGCCTCGTTCTATAGGAGATTTATTCGTAACTTCAGTACCATCTTATCTCCTATGACTGAGGTGCTTAAGGGTTCTTCATTCTCATGGAATCCTAAAGCCCAAGCCGCCTTTGAAGAAGTGAAAGAAAAGTTGACTCAGGCATCTGTCTTAGCATTACCCTGTTTTGATAAAGTTTTTGAGGTTGAGTGTGATGCTTCTGGTGTTGGTATTGGAGGGATTCTTATTCAAGAAGGTCGACCACTTGCCTTCTTTAGTGAGAAATTATGTGATACCAGGAGAAAATATTCAACTTACGATAAGGAGTTCTATGCTATCGTTCGTAGCTTGGAGCACTGGAGTCATTACCCAATTGCTACTGAGTTCATTTTACATTCAGATCATGAAGCTTTGAAGTATATTCAGGGCCAGCATAAATTGAACTCTCGCCACGCCAAATGGGTGGAGTATCTCCAGTCCTTTCACTTCACTATCAAGCATAAGTCCGGGAAGCTGAACCAGGGCGCCGATGCATTATCTCGGTGTTATCTATTATTATTCCAGTTAGATGCTTGTGTCCTGGGGTTCGAGCATCTAAAGGCTTTATACCAAGATGATGAAGACTTTAGGTCGTTGTTTTTGGAGTGTCAAAAACGGCCTAAAGGGGATTTCTTGCTACAGGAGGGGTTTCTCTTTAAAGGTACTCGATTATGCATCCCAAAGTGCAGCACACGTGAGTTGTTGATCCGGGAAGTCCATGGTGGTTCGTTAGCTGGTCATTTTGGAGAAGACAAGACCCTAACCATGCTTAGGGAACATTATTGCTGGCCAGGGATGAATAAGGACGTTCAGGATATTATTAAAAGGTGCGGGACATGTCAAATTGCTAAGAGCCATTTGTTACCCCAAGGATTATACACGCCATTGCCAATCTCAACTCAACCATGGGTAGACGTGAGTATGGATTTCATACTTGGTTTACCACGGACTCAAAGGAGTAAGGATTCTATCTTTGTGGTCGTAGACAGATTTTCAAAGATGGCTCATTTCATTCCTTGCATGAAGACTAATGATGCTACTCACATTGCTGAGCTCTACTTTAGAGAAGTTATGAGACTGCATGGGATTCCTCGTTCCATAGTCTCTGATCGAGATACCAAGTTCTTGAGTCATTTCTGGGTTACTTTATGGAAGAAGTTGGGTACTAAACTGAAGTATAGTACTACCTGCCACCCCCAGACGGACAGACAGACTGAGGTGACTAATCATACCCTTGGTACCCTACTAAGAGTCCTGATTAGGCACCAAGCTAAAGCCTGGGATTTATTACTTCCACATGCCGAGTTCACCTACAACAAAACGCCCAGCAAGGCTACTGGTCTATCTCCTTTTAAAGTCGTATATGGAGTTGGCCATTGACCCCCCTTGATCTTACACCACGACCACTAGACCAACGGCCAAGTGCAGACGCAGCGGATAGAGTGGGAGAAATCCAGAAATTACATGAGTTGGTAAAGGCCAGGATCGAGAAAGTCACCAACAACTATATGGCCCACGCCAACAGACATAAGAAAGAGAAAGTATTTCAGCCAGGTGATTTGGTGTGGATACATCTGCGAAAAGAAAGATTTCCTTCCAAAAGGAAAAATAAACTGATGCCACGAGCAGATGGTCCCTTTGAAGTTTTGGAAAGGATTAATAATAATGCTTACAAAGTCGAGTTGCCAGGGGATTATGGAGTCTCAGCCACATTCAATGTTTCTGATCTCAGTCCGTATCAACCAGACAACTATCTATCAGATTTGAGGGCCAAATCTTCCCAACAAGGGGAGGATGATGGAGGACCATCCACGATTAATCATCTAGTCCATGAGGTCCCAAATGATCCCAGAAAATCAGTCCAATCTTTGATCCAAAGTCATTTGGCAAGACAAGATCATTTTGCTTTACCCGGGATATCATCCGATGTTAAGCCCGGTTTTGTTTACTTAATTATGGAGGCTTAAATATGTTTTAAAAGTCCAATTTTTTTGCTGCCCTTCAAGAGCTAGATTTCAGCTTTCAATTCCAAGTGGTTTCAAGTTAATTGGAGTTCATTTGGTCCACGAAATTCAAGCATCTTCACGGGCTATCCAGATTTTGTCCTGCAGTGATATACCTTCAATGTTTTGCTAATCACGGGAGCTACAGAAGTCCAAATGAGATGATTCAAATTGGAGATTAAACTAGTCTTCAGCAGCTTTCTAACAAGGTAAAAATCGCCCCGATTGGACCACGACAAGCAGCTGAGTGTCGCTGTACGAATGGACCTTTATTTTGGTCCAATCATATCCCTTGCTTAGCCGGCTGGTTTTACCTAGCAAAGAGGGTTTGCTTAGCCTTAAAACAACATCTTGGGTCCAGTCATAAGCCTACACACGTACTCCATGGTGGTCCAATGAATGTGAAGCATGTGAACCAATGGGAGAAGAACACAAGGCAAAATTGGATTTGACCACTTCAAGGACACATGTTAACTTCAGATTTTTCCCTTCTCCCTATGGTGGGCGCCGAAATGGACTTCCTTCAGCAAAAGGAAAGCTTGTATTCTTGATTAATTAGCTAGCAAAGTTAGTATTCAGTTGTTTGTCAAGGTATTACACCGGTTATTTAGGATTATATTAGAACCGGATGTAAGCTATTTTACTTAGCATAGAAGGTTACCCTCCTAGGGAGGAAACCTCTTATGACCGGCCATCCTTGCCTATTTAATGGCCTTGTAGCCTTCTTTTTGCAAACACTCAACTTTGAATACAAAAACTTGTGTTAAGCTTAAGACTTGAAGTCTTAATCTTTCATCCCTTCCTTGCTTATCCTTAAGTTGGTCACTTAAGGTGGTGATCTTGGAAATCTTAATCTTTGATTAGGTGGATTCCTAATCAAAGTTAAGGACCCTAAGTTAAGGATTAGGTGGATTCCTAATCAGTTAACTTAATTCCATCACAAACAAACCTAAACCCTTAATCTAAACTTGAGAAACACACATCCCTTCTCTTGTTTTCATAAGTGTTCTTCACCTAATTCTTGTGATTCTTTAAGGATTACATCAAAAGTTGACAAGTAAATAACTGATTTATAGAAAATGTATGATACATAATTGGGTAAATATTTAAACCATACTCATGAGTAAGAATTGTTTCACTTTTTATATGTTGTAATCAAATCGAATCTAAATACTGAAAGATTTAAAAAAATTTATGAAAAGGATAGCCTACTTTAGAACTTGTCATGTTTGAAGAGTTATGATAGTCTTTGATTTATCTATAAAGTTACTGCTTATATTTAAATTTGCTATTCACAATGATTTATTGATATTCAATTGAAGATGTTAGCTCAATCATCAAAGGGGAAAAAATGAATTATTAGCTTAAGGATATTTAAAGTTAAAAAATTTGTTACTTATTCTTTTTAGGTTGTCATATCACTAGGGATGGCAATAAAACCCGTACCCATTTAAAACCCGCAAAACCTGCCCCATTTAAAACCCAAATGGGTGGTGAAAATGGGTTTCAAATGGGTATGGGGCGGGTATTGAAAAACGGGTATGGGTATGGGTACGGGTACGGGTATAGCCCTCACCCGCCCCCTACCCGTACCCGTTTTTATAATAGGAAAAAAAATAATTTTCGATTAATATTTCTTCAGTTTAAGTCTAATCCAAACCGTTCTAACAAAAAAATTAGTCAATAATATATTTGATTTCGCATTTCTAAACAATATATTCCCAAAATATCGTACTTGAATATGGGTTTCATATGGGTGTTAATTTTTATTTTCTATGTAAACCCGAATAAAACCCGTAAACCCGCAAAACCCGATGGGTATGGGTATGGGTTTTATTTTTTAATACCCGATGGGTACGAGTATGGGTATGGGTACGATTTTCGAAAACGGGTATGGATAAGGGTACGGTTCAACCCGCCCCGTACCCGCCCCATTGCCATCTCTACATATCACTCTTTGATCACGAAATGCACTACTACTCAATAATCTTACATATCATCCATCTATCTTTTGTTTAACATGTAATTTTGTCACAAGTATGTATTTATAATTTTTAATAACTGATCATTTTTTGATCGTCTCTATTAAAATTAAAATACACAAGTTAATGGCAACTATTTCGATATGTGTGTTATTTTTAGTTAGAAGAACGAAACAAAATAAAATAAAGCTAGTGAACAAAAGGAAGGCATAATCTCAATCAAAATCGCCAGCACCTTGGGATGGATTGGAATAAAAATGACAAAGTTAATCCAAAATTCTAAATATTCAAACTAAATAAGCGAAGCTTACATTTGAATCAATATCCAAAATAAAACAAACCTATTTTGAATCGAGTTTTGAATTAGCTCTAATCAATTGAAGCTGACTAAGAAATTGTCCTCCAAGGTCATTTTTTAATATATTTTATTCTATCAAAATTTATTAACCTCAAATCATCTCGAATTAAAGCTTATCCAAGTCAGCTTGAATGTACATTAAAATTTTACCAACCTAAATAGGATCAAATCCAAACAAATCTAGGTTAGCAAAGTGATCAATTTTTTTTAATTAAATAATACATTGGCAACCTCAAAAAAAGACTCCCAAACATCCAAAGAAATGTGATTGTCCTTATCTTGATAAACAATGTAAAGGAGATATTTAAGAGAGAGGCTGAGGGGAATGACCGAGTAAATGTTTAATAGAAGGACGTCTCACCTAGTGGGTTATTAGATTGAGGCTAGTAAAACTAACAAAAATAGATTTTGAGCTTATTGTACCATTCGTTTGGTGCTTACGTTAACTTGTATAAACTTTTCTTCAATTGGTTAATGTCCTCTCCAGAGAATCCCAAATCATCAAATTCCTTCCCATGGGCGTCTCCAATCAGGATCCCTTTCTGTTAATAATAGTGTCCAATTATTGTACTTCTAACTTGCTACTAGAAGCATTATCATGCAGATCGTTTGGATAAATGACATCTGCATAGTAACCAAGGATATCGAAATTTATTGCATGACTTTTATTAGACCTTTTACACGCATATGATCATTAATATTGGCTTTTGATTTGTTGTCAACGATTTATTCTAACATATATCTTGCGTGTTTATTGATTGTATTTTCTCCTAGCCGATTCCATATATATGATTTTCAACAAATATTTCCCCTAGCAAGACATTTATTATGATCATAATTATGGTGTTCATTGTCTACTTATTCTTGAGTAGCAAGACAAAGGCTATACATATTTTGTGAACACAATCCTAATTCTTGAATAGTTTTGTAACATAAGTACCATCAATAATAGCTTTCTGGACGATTCTAGACTGTTAGCTTCTATCTTGCATTCCTATTATGCACTCATTCCGTAGTCACATGTTATATCACCTAAACTATGTTAACTTCATGGCAAGTAAATTATCACTGGTTTTTCTAAAATGTGCTATCATTATTGAAATACTACTTGAGAAATTTCCCATGAGGTCATCATGTAAGAATTGCTTTAAGGAAATACGCTTTTGAAGAGAGCTCTAACATAGTCTTCTGAACTCATACAAGAACTACTCAATGTGATGACCATCATGTCGTAATTTTTTGGTACTTGAGAAGTTCTAAATTGTATAACTATTTTTCAAGCTTAGCGATGCTGCCATTTGAATGGCCACAATCTCTAAGTGCGTTAAGTTCTGAATCATATTTAGTTGATATCTGATTGTTTTTGAATCCTTATGTCTAAGTTTCACTAATCATGTGATAAGACTTGTGCTACTGCTTAATGTCTTTAAATATAGAGTGCGATTCTAGATCATCTTAATGACCTTTTTTTTGGGGGGTGGGGGGTTCCATGTGGTTCATAGTCATTCGACTGCACAAACAAGACTTATGAAATTTGACTTCAACCTCCATTTTCAGCAATACATGGTTTCCTTTCCCAGTTTTACTTGTTCTTAGCGTTTGTAATTTATTTCTATAAATATATTGTTTAACACCTAAAGCACCTTGTTTCCCCACGGTAATCAAATGCCCATCATTTAACCCTCTAATGAGAACGGATACGACAACCAAAGTAGTTTCATACTTAACATCCTGTAGAATCGATATTAATTTTGAAACTCTAAAAATGTGTGAACACCAAAGATAGAACAATAAAGAAGTTAAATAAGAAAACCACAAAACACCAACAATGCTCGCCACTCGCCACTGTCAAAGAAATTCTAGTTTAGTTTTAGTAAATGCTTACAATAAGAAGAAACCAAATTCATCAGTAACATGATTAAACCATATATATGATAAACGACAATCATTCACTAAAATCACCTACATGAAAAATGTAAATAAACTCTTTGACCTCCTATGTATTGGGGACTTGTTGCTTAAAATTAATTCCATGATCTATGTCTAGCCCTAGGAATCACTATGCCCCATTCTTGTAATTTTTTTTTTTTTTGGGGGTTGTCATTCAAAAACTACTGGATCAACTTCTTGCTAAGATCCCTAGTACTGGATTCATAGCAAACACACTTAATTGTGAAGTTGTTATAAATGATTTCCTTGAAAATTAAAAAATACATTCCTCCAGCGATGTCGTTAATTAGAAGATTAAAATACTCTTGTGGTGTTCTTCAAACAGCGTTTGACTTAAACTGCCCTCTTGAGGTGGAGTTATACTTTGTACAATCGCACTGCGCTGTTAAGTTATCAGTGGTGTATAGTGTGTGCCATGCTAGTCAAAGTCTGTGTAACGGTGGGGCCGGAAATATACCAGCAATATGTTATATCATTGCATCTTTGTTATTCTTGACGTGTGAATTTTGCTAAAGGAAAGTACAAAACACTGCAAATTTTGTGATTGTGCCGATAGTTGCCTCCTCTCCATGGTTCTTCTTCACCTCCCTGACGTCACTGCCAACAGCAGACGCAGAGATTGAAGGAAAGAGAAGGGGGAGCAATAGTTGAAGAAGACGGAAGGATAAAAGCGGAAAATACTGAATGAGAGAGGAAGATTGAGACTGAAGAAGAAAAAAGACCAATGGAAAAGTAAAGATGATATTCAAAGAGACAAAAATTTTCTTGATGAGGGGGAGCAATATGAGGGTATGTAAAGACTGTAAAGTGATATCTTGTGAGTGCTTAATGACGCAACACAGGCTAATGGTTATAGATGCGGAGATTAGATTTTTAAAAAGGAAAAAGAGAAGTGTTTGGGACTTCAAGGTTAAATGCTGGAATCTAACTAGTGAGAATGCAACTGAGCTAGTCGAGAAGATCAAAGAAGAAGGCAATTTGGATCAAGCTAGGGATGTGGACAAAATGTGAGGAGAGATGGAGGATTGTATTTGGAGGTTAGCTAAGGAAATCTCAAGTATCGCCAAAGGGAGAAGTGAATGGAATGAAGAGGTGACGAAGAAAGTAAAGGCAAATCGATAGCCCTATATTGGTTTAGTAGGTAGCAGGACAAACAAGGAAAAATAGGTTAATATAGTGTGGTATAGGATTGCGAAAAATGAAGCTAAGAAATCTGTTGGAATTGCAAAGGGTAATGCTTATGAAAGGTTGTATCAGATGCTAGAATTTATGGAAGGATAGAAGGAAGTCTTTAAGCTAGCAAGGCCAAGGGAGAGAAGAAATAAAGATCTAGGCAGTGTAAGGTGTATTAAAGATGAAGACGAGAAGGTCCCAACTGAGGATTCCGAGATACAAGATAGGTGACAAAGCTATTTTTATAAGCTCTTTAATGGGGAGAAGTTTGATATCTCCCAGTAGAGGGTGCATAGGGGACAGGAGGAGCAATGAAACTCTAGTTCCAACCATCATATCACCAGAGACGAGATTAAAGATAGCATTAAGGAGGATGAAGTCTGGAAAGGTGGTCAACCCAGATGATATCCCTGTGGACATTTGGAAGCGTTTGGGTGAAGAGGTCCTCGATTGCCTGACGAGACCTTTTAATGTTATTTGGAACAACAAAAATATGCCGCATGAATGGAGATTTAGTGCTATTATCCCTTTATACAAGAGCAAGGGCGATAACAATAACTATAGGGTATAAAATTGCTTTGCCACATAGTAAAGTTATGGGAAAGGGTGATTGAGAGAAGGGTGAGGCATGATGTAAGAATTTTAGAGAACCAATTTGGTTTTATGTTAGGTATGTCGACGATGGAAGCTATTTATCTTGTACGGAGGATGATGGAGTTTTACAGGGATAGAAAAAAGGACCTCCACATAGTGCTCATTGACTTAGAGAAGGCTTGTGATAGCATACATATGGAAGGGTTATGGATGTGCTTGGAGAAGAACGGTGTGCCAATTGAATATATTTAAGTTATTAAAAGTTATGTACAAGAGGGTGATGACAAGAGTTAGGAGCTTAGGTGAGATACAAATGACTTTCCTATAGACATTGAACTTCATCAAGGGCCAGTACTAAACCTTTTTCTTTTTACTATGCTTATGAATTAGCTCACTGAAGGGATTTAAGAAGAGGTACCATGGTGTATAGTATTTGTGGACGACATAGTTCTTATCAATGACTCTAAAGAGGGGGTTAACAAACAAGTTGGAACAGCGGAGAGATATCCTAGAGGCTAATGATTTTAGGCTGACTAGGTCAAAGATTGAATACTTACAATGTCGATTTAGTGGGGGGAAGGTGATATGGAGGACAAGGTGACCATTGAGAGTGTGGCTTTACCAAGGGTCGTGACATTCATATATCTGAGCTTGACCATTCAAGATAAAGGAGATATTGACCAAGACATCAACCAGTGAATAAAGGTATGATGATCAAAATGGAAGAATGCCTCAGGGTGTTGTGCACGAGGAGGATCCTACTAAGATTGATATTGAATCGTTGTTAGACCAACATTATTTTATGGAATGGAATGTTGTCATATAAAGAAGTATCGAATCTAGAGGATGAAGGTTGCGGAGATAGAGATACTTCATTGGATGTATGGCTACATGAGAGTAGCTAGGATCATAATGAAGTGATTAGGGACAAACCAGGAATGGCATCCATAGAGAATAAGAAGAGAGAGGTTAGACTTAGATTGTTTAGTCATATCAAGAGGAGGGGTATGAATGTGCTAGTGAGGAGATGTGAGAGGATTGTTCTTTCGAAGTGTAGAACAAGTCAAGGGAGACATAAGAAAAGTTGAAACGAAGTGATTAGATATGATTTGAGGACTTTTGGATTACCAGATGACATGACTCAAGATAAAATGTTGTGGAGGTCTAGGATAGAAGTTCCAGACTATAGGTAGTAAATTACTTGCCCATCCCTAGATCATGAGGGAACATGAACATGCATAGTGGTTAGTACTTACATGGGTTTCCAGCACTTGTTTATGCTAGTAATTTTTTGCTTTTGGTCATAGTGGTCGCTTTATAACTTATTGTTATTTATGGTTTTGAGCATAACTCCTTTATGTATTTACTTGTAACATCTTGTAAGTTTTGTTCTTTGTTTAGTTTTCATTTCGCATCAAAAGATGTTAACTCCAAATATTTTCTTAAATATTTTGTGTGTCTATCAGAATCGACCTCTTTATGGGTAGTGATACCTATAAAAGTAAGATTGTTTACATCTGGATCTCTCCAGATCCTGCATAAGCGATACCTGCGTTGGGAGTTGTTGTATTCAAAGAAATAAAAATATTGATGAAGATTAAAGGGGATTAGGGGTTTGATTCTCTCAGTACATTATCACAAGAAAGGGGTAGGTGGAATTTGGGTTTTTGCTTTATTATATTTGTACGTGAAGGAAGAAGGTTAGCAGACTGGTGGAATTTGGAGTATTTGAATTTCGTTTTCTAAATTATTTTGTTCGTTTGAGTGCCGGCATGGGAAGGCCGGTGTTGATATATTTGATATGTACAGTTCCAACGAGATATACATCAGAACGGCATGTACACTTACGTTTGAAAATCTCTCTTTGTAGATGATTGCCAAAAGCACCCCTGTCCAGTGTTAGAGTTCACAGCGGCACATTAACTGTAAGACCATTTCTAATGCCTCGGCTTGTTAGGCGGCCATAAGCAGCTATTGGTATTGCTTACAAGACCCAAAACTAAGCCCCGTAAATCATCATAAACATTTTTGACATGTTTTTTTTTTTTTAAAAAAAAAAATCACGCACTAACTATGAATGTCCTCAATAAGTTGTCCATCGCTAGGACTAATTCACATTATGGATACTTCTTTTTTTGGTGTAAATAAGGGGCCTTAGCCCATTCACATTAAAGGCATGTTCTTTTTGCTGGAAAATATGGGTTGGTAAATGGGTGAAATTGATTGAGATTAGTAGAAGTGGGTTGAATTTGGTTAAAGTGTGTTAAAATGGGTTGAAGTTGATATTTTTTTAATTGAAGTCGTTGAAGTGGGTTGAGGTTAGTAAATTGGGATTTACCAACGAAAAGGATAGGGCCTAAGTGTACTAAATTATGTAGTTCTTAGAAAGTGACTTCCTGAAAAGAAATATGGATCTTTACTAATATAAATTGTCACATGAAGTTCTTTAAACCTCTATTGCTTCACACTCTAGGAAGCCACAAGATAAAGTAATTTTCATTATCACCCGTGTAAAGACTTACTCTGTTGTTTTACATAACCTTAAATCCTTATACCTTGGTTTAACATTTTGTAACCTCAAACTCCATAACTCTCTTCAAGTAACATCATCTAACATACTGTTAGACCTGGCCAGTAGGTTGGATTAAATTCAGGTCGAGTTATGTTTCAGATCAATCAATATTTTGGTGCAGTTTTGCTTGGCCTGAGTCAAGTGATTTTTGGTTCGGGACAATTATGGATCAATTAATGTTTGATCCAATAAATTTGTCAAGCAAAAATAAACAAATTTGTGGAAAATTACAGGAGGGCATGGTTCGGTTTAGGTTGATTTGGCTTTCAACTCCACTTTTCTAGTGTCAGATCCGACATGAGTTTGGGTCATTCTGTTGATGTTTCCTCTCTTCGATGAATTTTGTCTGATCTATATATGGTCATGGCACCCAATAGTTATCCATCATCAATGACTCAACATGCACTATTCTTCCCAAGTTCGCCAGGAAAAGGGAAAAAATGATGAATGTAGTGCACTAATTTAAATAAGCACACTAAAATGTTTCGCGTTAAATAGGAGATTGTGAATCTAATTCTTAACCTATGTTTATTGCTTCTTATCTAGGTGAATCCTACTCATGTTCCTTATCTCCTATTTATAAAGTACTCCTCCCTACAAAAGCCAAAGCAGCACCTTAGCGACATCCGAGATTTCATTCAGGCTGATAAAATTATAAAAGTGCTCCACATTTTCTAACCATCTAATTTAAATTCTAAGCGTCGTACATAGTTAAGATTCCCTTAATTTATTACCTTGAAACAAGTATAACTTTTCCCTTCTTTCATCTTGTTAAAAAAAAAGAAAAATTAAAAAAAACTATTATGTTCTCCTCATCTTCCCTGTTTTTCGTGTAGCTTAGTTGATTTAATCCCCCATGTCTGTTCCGAACTCTACCGTACAATTATGAGCAATATTATTCTTACTTAGTTCGGCCTTTCAGGTATGAATAATATATATGACCGAATCTTAAGCACCAGACTTCAGCATGACAGGTGTTAAAATGATAACTAGTGTTTCTTTATACTTTCGTTGCTTGTGTTCAGGGAGGATTTAGTGTCATAATATAACTAGTTTTTCTTTATTACTTTTGTTGTTTGGGTGCAGGGATAATTTCAAGAACGAGTTATCAATTCATGCACAGTTATGTTTTTTCCTAGAGGATTTCTAGTTATGCATTAAGTCTCCAAATGTTGTTTTGAAGCTTGGATGAGAACCATTCCCAATAGCTTTTCGGTAAATTGTGAGACGACCAATGCCAATGACTAATGCGAAATATCTTTCTAAACGTCCTCTACTTCGTTTCTGCGGAGTAGCAGGTAGTCTACAGTTTTTAAATTTAGGATCAATCGGAATCAGTCTCTCTGTAATTTTACAATTTAGGGATGTGGCTGCTACATCAGACCCCCCACATACTGCCTGGTGGCGGAAGTTTTGGGGTATTGGATTGGAATTTGGATTTGGACATCTTTGTCTTTCATTACTAGACCACATTTCTAGGTTAGTTAAATGCTAGGATCTAAGTAGACTAAAAATTAACTATGGTAGTATTTAGTTGGAAGGAAAACAATTTTTCCCAAATTTTTTTTCGACGAAATGTTTTCCAAAGGAAAATTGATGTTAATGTCACACTTTTCATTGTTTGGTACAAGATAAATTATTTTCCATAAAGAAGAGGAAAAACGTCAACTGAGTTATTTAAGTGACAAAAAATGTTGATTGAATAGTTATAACAGAGATAAATATTGACCAAACAAAGAAATATTGAGCTCAACAACCTACATCTTTTTAGAGTTTTTACAATTTAACTCTTTATATCAATATCTATAACCGTTGGATTTTAGCAAGCAGTACCTACACCATCAAGTTGTATAGATTTTTATGTATTACTTAGATAGCAAAAAAAGTGTCCATATTCAGTCCATATTTGAGTAGGAGCTTTTTCTAATCTTGTAAGTCATAGAAGAATTTTCATAGCATAATAATTCAAAATTCAAAGAATAAATAATATAACAAAAATGTGATGTGACAAAATGTGATTTAAATGAGTATAACACGGGTGAAAAAGTTATACCCACCCTTCCTATACGATTTTACCCATTTCTACAATTTTTATACCCAGCCTTTGCCCATTTAAAACCCACTAGTGGGACCTAAATCGAGCCAAATAACTTTTAAGTAGATAGGTTTTATGATTTTATATGGATTCGAATAATATTATCACCCTATGTTGAACAATAGTTGATGTAATAAATTTAAAAATATGGGTTTGGACTATTTTAGAAGACAATAGGTTAGACCAAGAAACATTAAGAAATTTAGCTTCCCTCCATATCCATCCTATCTTGTTTTAGTTTTCTCTATGTCAAAGGTGCAGAGGAAATTTGTAGTAAGATACTCACAATTCCCTTAATTAGTAATGCTTTTGGTAGGTAAGAGCTCCAAGAGGCATGAGGCCATAACCCAATCGAAACCCAAGAAAAAGACTGGCTGAATCAAATAAGGTGACAAGATTGAGCATTGGACCAAAACCAAAGTAGACAGTGATAAAAGCTAGTCCCTCAAAATCGTGATATGTAGAGGCATGATTTGTAAAAGTGATAAAGATCTAGCACAGGCATGATTTCTCTAAGAGGACCATTCTAAACTTGCATATATGCAAGTCATGGGTGAACTCAAGGGGTAGGTTAATTAAACTTTCATAAGCTATGTTTTACTTGTTAGGCGATAAATTGTCTTATTTTACGTGCCTCTTTCACCCACTTTTACCTCGTATAATAACTTAATCTTTAGGATTTTTACTTGTTTTATTTATATTTTGTAGGAAATAACTTCAAATTAAGCAAACATTGCAGAAAGGGACGAAGACGGCACAAAATGAAGAAAAACAGCAAATACCGGTAAAAAGGGACGAACTAGGGGGCCGAACCACCGTGCAAGAATTTTGGCACGGCCGTGCCACCCTGGCATGGTGTGACCGTGCCACATGGCATGGTCGTGGCCCCGGCCCCGTCGTCCGATTTCGCAATTTTCTATTTAAAGCCCTCTTCGGGCGTTTTTGCGGGGGGTCGCTCGGGCTTCTCCTGGGGCGATTCTGAGAGTAGTTTACATTAGGTTTTAGCAAATAAAACCTCAAGAGGAGGATGAGTTTAGCATTAAAGATTGTAACCTTGGATTCAACCTTTGGATTTCAAGTTCTTCATCAATTCAAGACTAAGTTTTCTCCCCTTTCATCTCTTTAGTTTATATGTTGTTCTTGTTTAGGTTTTGTTAGTTTCAATTCTTGTATTTGTTTTGTTTAGTTAATATGTTTAGTTTTTGTTGTTAATGCATGTTATTTAGTTGTTTAGATTTGTTTTATTTCATTCTCTTTGTTCTATTCTTCAAGTTCATGTTCTTGTTTGTTAGTTTAGGTTTTCATGTGTTTGTGATGTTTAGTTGGTAGATTGTGTTGGCTTGGATTGTGATTAGCCTCTTGATGACTAACTAGTCTTGTATTTGGCCTAATGATACCCAATCTATGCCTAGAACTTAGAGTTTTCTCTCACGCCCGCCAAGTGTTCGATGAAATGCTTGAAAGAGCTTTCATCCATATTTTTGGGTGATTGACTTATGCTGAGAGGTGAGGTCAATTAGCTAGTGTGGGAGAGGAATAACCGAGTTTGGGACATGAAAATAGTACCCAAATCAAGCTAGGTCTGGAGTTGCTAGTTTTGTGGTCTAATTGGGTTAACCCCATGAGAATAGGCGGTTAGGCTAATTAGATTAGCTCATGACCCTTGAGAGAGGGCTTGAGTGGTCTTTAATGGTGCCACCAATCATCTCCAATTCGTGATGTAGTTTGGGTAGGTTAGGACTCGTCTCGATTAGTTGGTTCACTCATTGGTCAAATTACAACCCCAAGTCACTTTTTCTATGTTTGTTAGCGTATTTTAGTTTACCCTTTATTTTCCTTTGATTTCACCTAGCTCGAGACGCTTTAGTTAGCCTTGTTAGTTGGAAATACAATTCCCTATGGACGACACCCCAAGTACTCAATGATACACCTTACACTTGGGGTTTATAAATATTAAAACTTTCTTTGCAACAAGCTTTTGGCGCCGTTGCCGGAGAACTTATTTCTTTTAATATCAGAACCGGTTACAATACTCTAGACTAGGTCTTTATTTTTCTTTTTGTAGCTTAGTTCTTCTTTATTCTTGCTTAAAACTGTTTACGCCTGGGTAGTGTTTGCTTTGTATGCATAGGAGGAGCCAAGGGAGTCAAGCCCTTGTTCCATTTGATCCTGAGATAGAAGCAGCTGCACGTCGGCGAGGCGGAGAAGCAAGAAGGAAGAAGAGGGCAGAAGTGGCAATGGCAGAAGGCGACCATAGAGTGTTGCGGGACTATGCTCTGCCACAAGCATCGGGCATCACCTCTTTCATAGTTAGCCTTGCGATCGAGGCTAACAACTTCGAGCTCACCCCAGCACTTATCTCATTTGTGGAGTGGGAGCAATTCGGCGGATACCCGTCTGAAAACCCTAATGCGCATCTTCGCAAGTTTCTTGCGAAGTGGGACACCATCAAAATCAACGGGGCATCCACTGATGCAATTAGGCTGCGACTTTTCCCTTTCTCGCTGAGGGACAAAGACAGTGATTGGTTACAGAATGAGGAGCCCAACTCATTCGCCACCTGGGAGATGCTCTCCAAGGCCTTCCTCAGCAAGTATTTTCCACCGGGCATGACTATAAAGCTGAGGACTAAGATTACTTCATTCTTTCCGAGGGATGGCGAGTCCTTTTATGAGGCTTAGGGGAGGTTCAAGGATCTCCAGCGGCAGTGCCCTCATCATGGCGTTCCTGACTGGCTTCTAGTCCAGACATTCTACAATGGATTAGAGCAGTCAGTGAAAATCTCAATAGATGCCGCTGCAGGAGGAGCTCTCATGGTTAAGTCGATCGAGGCAGCAAAGGTCTTATTGGAAGAGATGGCTTCCAACAATTATCATTGGGCAAGTGATAGAGCCACCCCGCATAGGAGCAGTGGCAAGTACGCGATCGACGCTGTGACCCTTATAGCCACTCAGGTGGATGCGCTAGCACAGAGGCTAGACAAAGTGGGCACCTCCCCTACTCTAGGTGGATCTTCAGGGTTATCAGTTGGGGTCTACGCCATCTATGAGACCTGTGGTGTGCAGGGACACACATCCACTGAGTGCTATAATGGCCTATCCGTCATTGAGCACGCTAATGCTCTTCAAGGTTTTCAGCGCCCGCCATAGCATACTTCCTAGCTCACTACTTACAATCAGGGGTTGAAGAGCTATTCTAAACCCCCATACAAAAACCCTAACCCACCTCCTCAAAATGCCATGCGACCACCTGGGTTCCAGCCTCGAGCAGCCTACACCCTACCACCTCCACCTCCACCTCAACCATCTACAGCCTACTTGGAGAGTATGATGGAACAGTTCATAGCGGTGCTAACTAAGACCAATGAGAATCTTAGTGTGTCAATCAATCTGCTAACCTCCAAGTTTGATGCCATGGCAACCCATCAGAAGGTGATGGATACCCAGATCGCCTAGATAGCTCAGTAGGTTAGCCATCTGTTCTGACCTCAAGGACACCTACCAGATCAGCCTGAGACCAACCCTAGAGGTTATGTCAATGCTATCTCAACTGTGAAAGATGAGATGGAGGAGAGCCCGGTGATGGTTCTCCAGGAGACAGTTTTGGTTCCTGATTCTGCAGGGACTAAAGGGCAGTAGAAAGAGAAGAGGTTGAGCCCTATTGAGACGGTGAGTCCTACATCTCCCATTCATCACTATCAGCCACCAGTACCCTACCCTCAGAGGTTGGCCTGGGCTAAGGTATTTCAGCTTGAGCCCAAATATGTGAGATTCCTGGATGTGTTGAAGCAGGTATATGCTGATACCCCTTTTTTGGAAGCTCTCAAGAAAACACCTGCCTACTTGCAATTCATGCAAGATTTTCTTTCCAAGAAAGGTGAACCAGAGGGAGGATCGGTGATGCCTATTGGGCGGGTGGGCAGCTCAATCTTACAGTCACCTGTCAAGTTGCAAGACCCAGGCGATTTTTTCATCCCTTGCTGCATAGGGGATGTGCAGATAGAGAGAGCCCTTTGTGACTTGGGGGCCAGCGTGAGTTTAATGCCCCTCTCCCTCTGCCAGAAGCTAAAGTCGCTGGACCTCACCCCCACCACCATATCTGTTCAGGTAGCAAATTACTCCACCCGGCGATCTGTTGGCATTCTGGAGGATGTCCCAATTAAGGTGGGTGAGTTCGTTATCCCATGCGATTTCTTCGTCATGGATATGGATGAGAGTTCTCATGTGCCTATCATACTGGGAAGACCCTTTCTGGCTTTAGTTGGGGCGAAAATCGATGTACAGGTCGGTACCATATCTTTCCAGATGTGTGGGGAGAGGGTGGATTTCTATTTCCCTCCAGCCACACCATCTCGAGCGCCTGTCACCTCCCCACCTCCTACAGTACCCATGCCTACAATTCCTCCTGATGCTATCTCTAGGATAGAGGTTTTTGACGGAGATGGAGGACCCTACATATGGCCAGCAATGTATGATGATCCTCTGTTGATCCCAACTAGTTTTGGGATCACTTCTGCCTATACTGGGGAGGTAGTTGATCCCACTCCACCATTCTACACTTCCACTAATACACGTCCCGTGTCATCACCGTTCACCATTTGGAGGTAAGGGTCAAGCTAAAGACCTTAAATAAGCGCTTCTTGGGAGGCAACCTAAGTATTTTTTTTTCCTCGTTCTCAAAAAATAAAATAAAAATTGTGTGTCCTTCTTCCTCCTCCCTCCCTTGTCCCCTTAGGCACTATTGGTTTCCCCTCCCCTTGGTATTTTTACTTGTCTTTTTCATTGAGGACAATGCCAATCTCAAGCATGGGGGGTGGAGCTTATCGCTCTTTGGGTGGAATGGTAGATTTTGGGGTGTTAGTTGAATGACATCATTTGTATTTGTATCATTTAGATAGGATGGCATATAGTTTTTCCTAGGGTATCTCTACATTTTTTTTCTTTAATAGAGCATGTAGGTTAGAGCATATAAGTTACACATTGCATCTCACAAGGAGAAGTGATTGAGTTGGGCGTCTCTAAGCTTTCCAGGTAATACTTCTTACCCTTCTTCTCACTATCCTTTATATCTTTTATTACTTTTCTTAGTTAGCTTTATTGCTTTTTAATAAATATGTGCGAAAACCCCTCTTATGAAGAGAACAAAAGGGGTGGTGATTAATTGATCTGGTTGAGTTGTGTGTTAAAGTGTGGCCTATTATTATGCGAGTTCTTATGAAATTGTACTTTAACATTGCTATCTATAGCTTCCCTACCCTATGTTGTATGTTATATTGCCCTTAAGATTCATGTGGTTTGGCTTGACTGACCTTGATAAGTGGGACATACCTTGGAGTAAGTTGTTGGACTGTGGTAGAGTTACCTGTGAGATTTTGAGCCTAATGACTATTCATTACATATAGTCTCATACTCTCTTTCATGTGTGACTCATCCATGATTGCATCTCTAGAACTTGGTATTGTTCTCTTTGAAATCACATTTAGCATGTGCATATATTAATATGATTGAGGCATGTTTGTTTCACTTAGCCACATGAGCCAAAAAGCCATCCGTTAATATATACTATCCCCTTGCTAGCCCTTTGTGCCTTGCCCCTGTTTTTATTGCCACACCCTACCCACTACACACTTGGCCTATACACACTCCGGGTATCCTTGTCAAGGTCTAGCGGAGCAACACTTTTGCTTGAGTTGGGTTTGCTATGGATCCTAGTTCGCATTGGGTATTTTATGTGTGGTTTGATTAGGAGGGATCATGCTTTGAGTTTGTAAAGCTCATGTCATTCTCATATACCTTGTTTTTACTTCTCGAAAAAAAAGAGAAAAGAAATGTTAAAAAAAAAAAAGAAGAATGAAAAAAAGAGAAGTTATGAATAAAGTGTTTGGCATGGGGGTACGATAATGAAATTGCTAAATTCCCTCTTGAGGTTGTTGTGGGCTTTGTCTTTTTAAAGGTGGTGTGAAGTCGTTGATTTTATTATGAGTTGCGGAAGTGTTTTTTGCTCTCTAGTCCCTTGATTATTAGCTTCACTCTTCCCAAATGTACTTCACTTCTCACCCATTACCCTTAGCCTCATTACAACCCTTTTGCAGGCCCCCATGATTGGTATATTGCACTTTGCATCAAGTGGTGGAGAATTGAGAACTCTACCAAGCTTATGGTAGTTTGGTTGATTGGATAGAGTATTGAGTGCACCCTTGCTACACATTCTAAACACATTGAAGGGAGTGTTCCACTTTTTCCTAAAGTAAGGTTCTGCCAGTTCTGCGTACTCGCCATTTGTTGAGGAATATCTTATCCTACTATGTGCTTCAATATTGGGGTGATTGACGTATTACATAGTGCAGGGGGATTAGTGGGTGGAATGAGAGTATTTTATTGATTGTCTCACATTTTAACTTGGCCACCTCCAATGTATAAGTCATTCGGATTTATTGATCGTTCACCTTTTACCTGAGGAGGAGCACTGCTATAGGTTTCTCTCCTTCTTTAGCGTTTTATGCCAGTCTTACTTGGGGACAAGCAAGAGATAAGCATGGGGGAGTTGATAAACCTATTTTCATACCATATTTTAGCCCGTGTTTGACTCGATTTTCCCTACATTTTCATGCTTTATCATGTCAAGGAAAGGTCAAATCGACCTCCTATGCATATATTTCGCTCACACGACGTCTTTCTGTAATTTCAGGAACTTTATCGAAGGAACGGAAAGATAGTTAATATTTGGTAGAAAAAAGCGTCAAAAAGGCGAATCTAAAGTTACGAAGGAGGTCAATTAAACGTCGCGTAGAAGTCCCACAGATCAAGCACAGAAGCCCTAGAACAGAAGGCCGAATCGTACCACGCGAGCACAGCACGATTAGCCAGCCAGCCAAGTGGCACGGCTTGGCCGTGTCACGTGGCACAGTGTGGCCGTGCCACGTGGTGAGCCCATGCCACGTGCACAGTGCTTGCGTGATTTCTGGCAGAGTTTGGGCACTGATGGAGGTCTGGTGGTCATCCCTCACTTCCAGAATGTTTAGGCACGAACCAAAAATCAAAAACAAGCCTAGACATCAAAATACACCATGCTGCCGGGTCAGATTGCACTTAGCCGTGAAATCTGATTATGGTCACCTAATTTTGGGGTGACTTAAGTCCTTAATTTTGGTGTTCTCATAAACCCTAGATGTTAGATTTCTAATAAAACAAGTTTCAGCCTCATTGGAGTTCATTTGCTCATCCAAAACCTATGTTTAAGTCAAACTGCCCTGAAGGACAGTTTACATCCAGATTTTACCTGGTTTTGGTGATTACATTTCTTAATCTTACATGAGGTTTAAGTGTCCAAATTTTGCATCCCTAGAAAGCTTAAGATCTTAGCTTTCATGTCCAATTGGAATTACCATATTTGGATTCAATTGGTCAATGAACGAAGCTCATTTTCAATCCTATGCTGTTTTAGACCAGATTCTACACAGTTCGAGTATTCAGCTTATTTCAAGGGCCAAATAACGTCCAAATATTTTGATTCAAAGAGGAGGGTATTCTAGACATCTTAAGGATTCCTTCTATGCAAGGAAAGCTCAGATTACTCAGCATTCGAAGTGTCAACCAGATAGAACAAAACCGGGTAGAAACAAACACCTTGACACCCGGTTACTTAGCTAAGCGGTTTTCCCTCCTAAGTGGGTTTGCTTGAGGTGTGTGCCTGCCTTGTTGGTTGTCTTGCGGTGCTTAGTCAAGCTGCCACCCAGCCACACACGAACATGGCACATGGAGCAAGAGGGAGCCGCCATTTTGCAAGCTTTGAACCGGCCACACATGCTTTACATGGCAGCCATGCATTCTTCAGCTTTTTGAGGTGGCAGCTGTGTGATGTTTGCCTTCCTAGTGAGGAAAATGAGTCACCTAGGTTACTTAATACTTAGGAAAGGTCTTTGAAAGCTTAAACATGTATTTTGTGCCTTAAACTTTCAGATTAGTCATGGTTAAGCTCAAACTGTGTATTAATTAGCTTAAGTAAGTTGAATGACTTTATTAGCTTAGAAGGAAAGCTCCTTTTGTGTATTTTGAAGGCTATATAAGAGCCTTAGTTATTCATTGTGTCATATATGCTTGTATTTCGAATTAAAGAAGAGAGACTTCGTGTCTTGAGTTTCCCTTAAACACTTAACTTGCTTATCCTTAATTAGGCCGATTAAGGTAGTGACCAAGTGAGTCTTAATCCTTAGTTAGGTGGTGTATCTTATCCTAATCCAGGATTAAGGGCCGTAAGCTAAGTGATTAGTGGTGTATCTTATCTAATCACCTAGTTTAGAACTATCTAAATTCATTGAAGACACTTAAAGTTCTTGAAGTAGCTTTCGGATTCCTTAAACCGTGAGCTCTCTTTGCGTTCTAATTGGTGGTCTTCTTATCTTCTTTTCATTCCACACTTTCCTTAACCTTCTCACATCCCTTTCCGTGCTTAATCAAGGCCAAGGAATCCTACTTTGACTAAGCTTCCACCTTAACACAAAGCCACTTCAAAACCATGAACTTTCACAACTTCTAGCCGTGCTAGGCAGCAAAGTGGCACGGCCACCCCATGCCACCAAGCACGACCGTGCCACCCCTCTCGCCGTGAGTTCTCACTTGTTTTGGTTGTCTTCTTGTTGTAAGTTGGTTTGGGTTGTTCCTTCCCTTGAGACTTACATCATTTTTGGTATCAGAGCAAGTTCATCCTTGTCTGGAACCTACCACATGCCTTTTCCAGTATCTCTGAATCCTAAACTCAAACACAAGTTCATTTTATCCAAACTTCCACAATAAGTTCTAGCATGACTATGGAAGAGAAACTTGAAGCCATGGCCAAGCAAATGCACGAAATGTCTATAGCCAATCAAGAACTCAAGGCTCGAAATGAGTACTTGAGAAAACAGCTTGGAAATAATATGAAACAAAAACAAAAACTTCAAAAGGATAGTGAACGAATTGGGACGAATTATGGAGGTGAAGAGGAAGCTAGCAATGCGTTATCTTTCTCTAATGATGAAGTACCATTTGAAAGGACAAGAAGGGAAGCACGGCCTACTTTCAACTCAAGTGATTTCAGAGTAGAAATTCCTGAGTTTGAGGGTAAGCTAGACCCAGATGAGTTCCTTGAATGGCTACAAACTGTTGAACGAATTTTGAGTATAAGGATATTCCAGAGGACCGGAAGGTGAAATTGGTTGCTCTTAGACTGAGGAAATATGCCTCCTTATTGTGGAGAAACCTCAATGCTAAGAGGACTAGAGAGAGAAAGAGCAAAATCAATACATGGGGCAAAATGAAATCAAAGATGAAAGCACGGTTCCTGCTGTTTACTTACGTCCAAGACAACTATGTGCTCTTTCACCATCTTATTCAAGGCAAAATGAATGTGGAAGAATACATACGTGAGTTTGAGAAACTCATGATTAAATGTGACATTCACGAGCCTGAAGAACAAACTATGGTTCGTTACCTACGAGGGCTTGATCCAAGGATAGCCAACGTGGTTGAATTGCAAGCCTTCACCACTTTTGATGAGATTTGTGTCCTAGCTCACAAAGTGGAACAACAAAGAAAATCACGGTCTCATAACCGTGAAGAAGCTCCCACATTCCTTCCTCAAGAACAACCATTCAACAAGGGGAGCCCAAATCTTGTCCCTAAACCCACGGCCCCCCCACTTCCTACTTCACAAAAGAACCAAACACCACTACAAAGCCTACCCCCGCAACTTAAACCCAAACATAGCACTTCCCGATGTTTTAAGTGCCAAGGATTTGGACATATAGCTGCCGATTGTGTCAATCGAAGAAGCATTACTCTGGCTGAGTGGGAGGCAATTGGAAAGGAAGAAAAGGAGGAAGAAACTCAAGAAGAAGACCTTGAAGAAATTGAAATCACCGCTGATGGAGGCGAAATGCTACTCTTGGAGAAGATGTCTCCAAATTTTCATAAAAAAGAGCATGAACAACATACGAATATTCATGTTTGTATGTTATTCATTCCAAAGGAGCAAGACCATATCCCATCCTTTCCCCATAAAATCATTCCATTCACATCTATCTAGGATCTCACATGCCCAGGTCCTAAACTTGCTCAATTTACTCCCCCAAAGCAAAATCCAAACCCACCCCCCATCCATTCATTCCAACACCCACTTAAGTTTCACATGGCTGATGTGAGGAATACGGAAGCAAAGTTTAAACCAAGCTTATTTGAAGAGTTGCTCCTTTTTCGGCTTAGTTCACCTTCGTTTGCTTTTGGACAGTACGTCCTTGGTGAATTTGAGGACAAATTCTTCTCAACAAGGGGAGAATGATGAAGGTCTGGTGGTCAGTCCTCACTTCCAGAATGTTTAGGCAAGAACCAAAAATCAAAAACAAGCCTAGACATCAAAATACACCATGCTGCCGGGTCAGATTGCACTTAGCCGTGAAATCTGGTTATGGTCACCTAATTTTGGGGTGACTTAAGTCCTTAATTTTGGCGTTCTCATAAACCCTAGGATGTTTGGTTTCTAATAAAACAAGTTTCAGCCTCATTGGAGTTCATTTGCTCATCCAAAACCTATGTTTAAGTCAAACTGCCCTGAAGACAGTTTAAATCCAGATTTTACCTGGTTTTGGTGATTACATTTCTTAATCTTACATGAGGTTTAAGTGTCCAAATTTTGCATCCCTAGAAAGCTAAAGATATTAGCTTTCATGTCCAATTGGAATTACCAGATTTGGAGTTCAATTGGTCAATGAACGAAGCTCATTTTCAGTCCTATGCTGTTTTGGACTAGATTCTGCCCGGTTCGAGTATTCAGCTTATTTCAAGGGCCAAATGATGTCCAAATGCTTTGATTCAAAAAGGAGGGTATTCTAGACATCTTAAGGATTCCTTCCATGCAAGGAAAGCTCAGATTACTTAGCATTTGAAGTGTCAACCAGATAGAACAACCCAGGCAGAAATGGACACCTTGACACCCGGTTACTTAGCTAAGTGGTTTTCCCTCCTAAGTGGGTTTGCTTGAGGTGTGTGCCTACCTTGTTGTTTTCTTGAGGTGCTTAGTCAAGCTGCCACCCAGCCACACACGAACGTGACACGTGGAGCAAGAGAGAGCCGCCATTTTGCAAGCTTTGAACCAGCTACACATGCTTTACATGGCAGCCATACATTCTTCAGCTTTTTGAGGTGGCAGTTGTGTGATGTTTGCCTTCCTAGTGAGGAAAATGAGTCACCTAGGTTACCTAATACTTGGGAAAGGTCTTTGAAAGCTTAAACATGTATTTTGTGCCTTAAACTTTCAGATTAGTCATGGTTAAGCTCAAACTGTGTATTAATTAGCTTAAGTAAGTTGAATGACTTTATTAGCTTAGAAGGAAAGCTCCTTTTGTGTATTTTGAAGGCTATATAAGAGCCTTAGTTATTCATTGTGTCATATATGCTTGTATTTCGAATTAAAGAAGAGAGACTTCGTGTCTTGAGTTTCCCTTAAACACTTAACTTGCTTATCCTTAATTAGGCCGATTAAGGTGGTGACCAAGTGAATCTTAATCCTTGGTTAGGTGGTGTATCTTATCCTAATCCAGGATTAAAGGCCCTAAGTTAAGTGATTAGTGGTGTATCTTATCTAATCACCTAGTTTAGAACTATCTAAATTCATTGAAGACACTTAAAGTTCTTGAAGTAGCTTTCGGATTCCTTAAACCGTGAGCTCTCTTTGCGTTCTAATCAGTGGTCTTCTTATCTTCTTTTCATTCCACACTTTCCCTAACCTTCTCACATCCCTTTCCGTGCTTAATCAAGGCCAAGGCATCCTACTTTGACTCAGCTTCCACCTTAACACAAAGCCACTTCAAAACCGTGAACTTTCACAACTTCTAGCCGTGCTAGGCAACAAAGTGGCTTGGCCATCTCATGCCACCAAGCACGACCGTGCCACCCCTCTTACTGCGAGTTCTCACTTGTTTTGGTTGTCTTCTTGTTGTAAGTTGGTTTGGGTTGTTCCTTCCCTTGAGACTTACATCAGGCACGGTGACCCCGTGCCTCGGAGCACGACTGTACCACCCCCGTTCTGCGTCGCGACTTAAATTTTTCTTCGGGGCTGTTTTTATTATTATTTAGTTTTCTCTTTTAAAAGACGTGGAGAGGCGATTTTTAGGTTTTACATTTGGGTTTTTGATTTCCATTGTTTGTATCGAATTCATTGGCATTGAACTTCGATCTACCTTTCAGCAACAATCAATTCAAGTTCGTTTTCCCGATTCCTTCTCTTCTCTTTACTGTTATTTTAGGTTTTCGTGAATCGAATGTTGTTTGGTAGAATTGAAATTATGGTTGTTGATTGTGAAGTGATGTGTGGCTAAATTCCTAACTTGGGTTGGGATTAAAGCTGATTATGTTTAGTTGAATCGATTGTAGCCCCAATCCCTTACTTTCGTTGCTTTTGCGTTCATGATTTCTACTATGCACGCCACATGCTCGATGAAATGCCTGGGAGGGTATTCATTCATTATTACTTGGGTTTAGGGGAGCATTGAAAGACGGAACCTTCACTTAGCATGAATTAGTAGACAATTAGGATTTTCATATGAAAATAATTAAGGTTCTAGTTGGGATTAGAGATTGTAGATGTTGTAATCCTATGACCTTTAGTCCCATGAGAATAGGTGACTATAGTTCTGAGATTAGTCTTTGACCCTTGAGAGAGGGAGGAGATGGGCTTAGTTGGCAATCTATTCACCCATAACGTATCTCTAGGATTGTTCGGCGGGGTTAGTAATTGGTTCAGCTAGCATAATCGTGCCGTTAATTCCAACATGCGTGCCTTAATATTCTGTTTCCTGATTCAATTCCTAGTTGTTATTGTGTTCATTAGTTTAGTCATAAACTCACATTTTGATTTGGCCTAGATTGGATTAGTTGGTTGGTTTTGGTAGTCGAAAGCAGGTTCCTCATGTACACAACCCGTACTTACCGGTTGCTAGCTACAGCTGCGCCGTGCACTTGCGGTAATTTAACATAACAAGTTTTTAGCGCCGTTGCCGTGAATTGTGAGACCCGTGCTCTTTTAGAGTCCTCGGATTTTTGTACTAGAGATGTTAATGAAGCATGTGAATTTCTTGATTGGTTGGCTAGGGATACTTATAAATTTGAAACTAGTTGTTCTGATTCTTGTACCTCACCCCCTTGCATCCCTGATTATGCCCCTCCTGTGTGCGAAATTTGCCATTGCTCTGATCACGCTAGTAATTCTTGTCCCTGTTATATTTCTGACGAAGGCTTTGCTAGACTTAGCAATTTGATAGAGACAATGAATAAGCAACAAATTTAGTTTGCTAATAAAATGTAGGAGTATGACCTATCACCCGAGACTGACCTTAGTTCTATTGCTTCTAGACTTGATGTCAATCTTTGTGATGATGGCGCGTCTTTCCCTCCTCTAGAGTCCGGACTAGAGGACGTACTCGACCCTTGCTTGACTACTTTACTCACTGTTGCCCCATCCTTTCCTAATACCCTTTGCGACAACACTGCGTTTATCATGGCCTTTCCTGCTACACCTTCCCCTTTAGCTCAGTCGACGGAGTTTAAGGTAGGTGAGATCTTTGGTGTTAGCGCTAGTATTGATGAGGATGATATTTGGTCTGAGTCAGGCGATGTTTCTATTGAGCTGCATGATTTTCATGAGACTCCCACAGGGACTTCATGCGTAGATGTTGTGGTTGCAGGACCAACTAGTCCTGATTTTATTGATAATATATCCCCCAACTCTCTTGATACATTCCATGCTTCCTCTTCATGTTCACCACCATCCCATTCCCCTAAGTGTTGTGATATGTTACTTATTGATCCTCATGTGATACTTAAGGGGAATGAGGTTGACTCTTGTAAGTCTCTAGGTACTTTTAGAGTGTATGACCCCTCCCTTGATCCTTATCGTATGTACCTAAGGAGCATGCCTGGAAAAATCGTGTTGATTATTGCATTCGATTATTCTGCTGATTTCTCTAAGGCATTTGATGAGTTTAAGAGGGCACTAACTTTGCTTGCTCCATCCTTACCAGTGTTCTCTTATTCACACCATTCTGAGATGCATGCAGCAATGCATGATAAGCTCTTACGAGCTTTGACGGCATTCGAGTTGACACCGCGAGTCCTGAGCGAAGATGAGGAGTGGCTGATGCTCTTCAGGCCTCTACAGCACCATCCTAGGGAGGCGTAGTTCGGGTACAATCAGTACCCGACCTGGTATAATTGTTCTCACTCTCCCCCCTTTCCTTCTATTTTTTTTATTTTCTCTCTTTTTGTTTTTGTTTAGTTGTGGATGTTAGGATTGTGTTTTTGTTGGTGATCATCTTGAGTTGAAATTTGGGATGTTGCTGAGCCATTGATGGCTATGATCACCGTTTTTGTGTTTTTGTGGATATTTATGTGTTGTGATTGGTGGTGTTGATAGATTGGTCTATCTTTGTTTTTGGTGGTTAGTTTTGTATATATGTGTAGCATTGTTTTGATTTGGATTGTGTTTTTGGGGGAGTGTGTTAGCCTCTGTATATATGTGTCGGTTTAGTGTTCTTGTGTAATTTTTTTTTCTTTCTTTTTGTGTGTTTTGCTGTTGGTGATGACTCTCAGCTCCTAATGAGGACATTGTGAGATTTAGGTGTGGGGGTGGGGTCATCTCCCCTTTTATCCTTATTTTTGTGAAAAATTTTTTATTTTTGTGTAAATTTTTCAATTTTTCTCTTTTTTGTATAATTTTCCTTAATCTTTGAATTTAGGGGAGTTTTGTAGTATTTTGATTATCCTTGATCTCCGGTACCTTGGCTATTAGCTCGTATGTAAGTATAATGTGCATGATAGATATTCGTTCCAAGTCTGTCATTTTAGGCCTTAGTTCTAACCCCAACAGTCCATTGTAATTTTGCAATCCAGTCCTGATTTATATATTATCATCATCTTACATTCTTAGCCTTCTATGATCGGCTCTCCCACTTGTCTACTGCACAGTTCCCTTTGTATGTACTTGCACCCCTTTTTCCAAAAACAAAAGCAAAAACAGACAAACTCATGCATTACTGGGAGTATCCCTTTGAGGCATGGCAAGAGTTTGGAGAAAAAAGAAAAGAGGAGAAAGAAAAAGAAAAAAAAAACAAAAGGGGGGAAAGGAAAGAGTTTGGAATGATAAGTAATTAAGTACCCCTTTGAGGCATGCGCTAACGGGTGCTACCCTTTGAGGCAATACTACCACTAGGGAAGCTTGTTTTCCATGCTAGCAAAATCAATAAGGTAGCTTGCGTCAGTTAAGTGGGACTGAGTTCGATTTTGGTAAGCCAAAGTCTTAGGGTGATGAAACACTTGCACATCAGGCACTAGGATGGGTTCAATATTTTCATGCGTCGTGGGGTGAAAGCTGTTGTCTGGATGCCGTTCTTTGGGATGATGTGTCTTGAAATGCATATAATGCTTATGTACAGACTGATACTTGAGTTACTAGGGGGTTTTGGTTGATCCGATTGTGTACAGTCAACCCCGATGTACATAATGTGTTTTGTCATTTTTGGGTTTTCGATACTTGTTTCTCTTTTGTTTGTATTTCCTTTTTGAGATTTTATGGGTATATCTTCTGTAAACCCTCACGAGACCTTACTCGTCCACTTGGGAGGACCAAGGGGTTTAAAGGGCTTGTTGCACATGGTAAATGCAGCCGTGATTCCTACGAAAGTGAGTCAGTTGTTTAGTTTAGTTTTTCTTTTATTTTGCTCGAGGACGAGCAAAAGCTAAGGGTGGGGGTATTCATTAGGCAATAAATTGTCCTATTTTACGTGTCTCTTTCACCCACTTTTAGCTTGTATAATAACTTAATCTTTAGGATTTTTACTTGTTTTATTTTTATTTTTATTTTGTGGGAAATAACTCCAAATCAAGCAAACGTCGCAGAAAGCGATGAAGACAGGATAAAACGAAGAAAAAAAGCAAAAACCGGTAAAAAGGGACGAACCAGGGGGCCGAACGACCGTGCCAGAATTTTGGCACGTTCGTGCCCCGGGCCCGTCGTCCGGTTACACAATTTTCTATTTAAAGCCTTCTTTGGGTGTTATTATGGGGGGTCGCTCGGGCTACTCCTGGGGCGATTCTTAGAGTAGTGTAGGTTAGGTTTTAGCAAACAAAACCTCAAGAGGAGGAATAGTTTAGCATTGAAGATTGTAACCTTGGATTCAACCTTTGGATTTCAAGTTCTTTATCAATTCAAGACTAAGTTTTCTCCCCTTTTATCTCTTTAGTTTATATGCTGTTCTTGTTTAGGTTTTGTTAGTTTTAATTCTTGATTTGTTTTGCTTAGTTTATATGCTTAGTTTTTGTTGTTAATTCATGTTATTTAGTTGTTTAGATTTGTTTTATTTCATTCTCTTTGTTCTGTTCTTCAAGTTGATGTTCTTGTTTGTTAGTTTAGGTTTTCATGTGTTTGTGATGTTTAGTTGGTAGATTACATTGGCTTGGATTATGATTAGCCTCCTGATGGGTAACTAGTCTTGTATTTGGCCTAACCATGCCCAATCTATGCCTAGAACTTAGTTTTCTCTCACGCCCGCTAAGTGTTCGATGAAATGTTTGAAAGAGCTTTCATCCATATTTTTGGGCAATTGACTTATGCTGAGAGGTGAGGTCAATTAGCTAGTATGGGATAGGGAATAGTCGAGTTCGGGACATGAAAATAGTACCCGAATCGGGCTAGGTCCGGAGTTGCAAGTTTTGTGGCCTAATTGGGCTAACCCCATGAGAATAGGAGGTTAGGCTAATTAGATTAGCTCATGACCCTTAAGAGAGGATTTCGGTGGTCTTTATGGTGCAACCGATCATCTCCAGTTCGTGATGTAGTTTGGGTAGGTTAGGACTCGTCTCGATTAGTTGGTTCATTCATTTATCAAATCACAACCCCAAGTCGCTTTTTCTATGTTTGTTAGTATAGTTTAGTTTACCCTTTGTTTTCCTTTGATTTCGCCTAGCTCGAGATGCTTTAGTTAGCCTTGGTAGTTAGAAACACAATTTCCTGCAGACGACACCCCAAGTACTCAAGGATACACCTTGTACTTGGGGTTCATAAATTTTAAAACTTTCTTTGCAACATTACTTCTTCACTTCTTAAATTTTTCCAACTTTAGAGTAAAGGCTCTTAAAGAGGAGAAACCGCCTCGTTTAAGAGTTTGTTTTGCCGAAAATCTTTGGACAGTGGTATAAGTTCCCTTACGTTCTGACAGGCGCCTAACAAATTCTACTCTGTGTCGAAACATTTGCCGCCATTTATAGAGATCTAAAGTTGAGCAAGATGCCCCCCAAAGATGGTGATAAGGGAAAGAGTATTACTACCCCTAAGCACAACAATCTCAAGAGTTAGGATTTCAACAATCAACCTCTGGAAAAGACGATCTGATCATAGAGCATGCCTCAAATCAAAAGAGCACAACCCATTATAAGGGCATCTGTCTCCCAGGTGAACTCATTCCCTGAAATAAGTACTGCTCCAAAGACGTTGAATGGGATGATAAAAGAAAGCTTCTAAGGTCTTGACCTCAAAAGCATTATTAGCAAAAAAAAGAATATCGCAATCCAAGAATAAATGGGGGTAGAGATGAACGAGACCCCTCCTTGATGAAGCGACGGAGGCCCTACTAGACTCCAAAAATGTTGGGTTGAGGTGAAGCCATTTTCCTTAAAAATCGGTGGCAAGAGGAAGAAACCTCAGAATTTTTGAAGGATTTGTGAGGAGCGTTGTCTTTGAAACATGCTTTACCTATGGAGGAAAACCCTAATATTTCACTGTTGTTATGATTGGAGATTAGGAAATAAAGAGAAAAAGATGACAGAAATATTATAATAAAGTCAAATATATGACACACACATTGGAGTGGGAAAAAAAAAGAAAAAAGATGTGGATTCTTCATTGATTGCTTAAATTTCATTATGTGCACACAAAATAGCAAAGTTATATGTCATGGAGGGAGCAAAAGTAGAATACATGAGAAAGAGAAGAAAAAGAAGAAGATAAAGACCCCTAATAGCCAAAGAGCCTATGGTATTTAGACTCTATTAAGGCCTTGATAGGGATTTGACCAAATAAGGCAGGTTATGCCACGAATAGCATTGCCATAAAGGAATATCTCCATGATTTGATGCCAATTCTAGTTAAAGTAACCTCCATTATTTCCTCTCTCTTCTCATTCCTTCTGGAGTTAGGTCGAGATTCTCCGTGTTATCCTCCTCTCATATTCTTCTTTTCTCATCCTCTCTTCTACCTCCAACTAAGGCCTCTTGATTCACTCTTTAGCCTCTTTCAATTCCTCCAACTTAGAGCACACAACTCTCCGAAACCTAGAGAAGGTCGAGATGGAGCTAGAGAAAACATGGACTGTCTTTATTCAGCAGAGAGCGTAGAGAAAGGCTTATGGTAGAGAACGGGTGGGAGTCATCATCCTTGTTGTCTTCATTGAAAGCAGTCACACTGGTTCCTTCTCAAAATGGACAAGGTAGAACCCCCCAGAGAAAGATAGCTCTAAGGGGAGGTGCAGGGGCAAGTTGCCAAGGACCAGGGGGAGAAAACGTTATTTAGAAGGAGGAGGTAGAACATTAACAAAACCCCTAAAGATCACATGAGGGCCCTGGTATATGCGAGGGCAGTTTGTCCCAATAGGACCTCCAACTTTTCTTCAGCAGTGATAATGGTACACTAGCTAGGATACCCCACTATGCCTTAAAAGATTTCCCTATCAAAGAGGGAAAGGGCTAGGAGAAAAATGCCCCACATTATTTGGGTGTACCAAGGCTTAAAACAGGACTAGCTACCTATGATATTTGCCCTAAAGTTGTTGGAAATGCGAACCTCTCTAGCAAAGCCGATGAGATGTAGGTTGTTGCGTCGGAAGAGATACCCTGCTTTTCCCCTCCTTTCTTTCTTGCTATTAATCTCTGTCATGTTGTCCCAAATGCTAGAGCTGGTTAACATCCTCCTACAAGGATTTTGAGAGAAGGGAGGCATGCCTTGCTTGGGGCATGCCTTGCTGGGTCCAAGTGGACCTCCACTCTTTGTTATTATGAGCCATTGATTTATATAAATTGTTTAAGTACAAGAAAGAGATGACAAAAGCTTGGGAAAAAAGCTTATAAGAAGGTTGAAAAGAGGAACTGACATATACTCTTTTGGTAAGCTTAAAAAGGCTTAATAAATTTCTTAAAGAAATTGACCCGAAAATGTTGAATTTATAGCAAAATTAGGGCAATGTGCATCATTAGATTGGAGGAAAAATCCCAAGAGAAGCAACGTCTAATAAAGAAATATTTGGAAACTATACAAATAATCATTACTGCATAAGAAAACGAACAGAAGGCAAAAAGACACTCAATTAAGGCTGGTTTAGCCACCCTGAATAGATGCCAAAGCAAGAGATTTAAAATCTAGTGAGAGGAAAATTTTCTAAATATTAGATAAAAATCCATTGGGGAAAACATGGTCAAGTCTATTTAGAATGGAGACCACATCAATGCAGGGTATACAAGACCAACCATGAGAAAGCCTTTAAGGTTTGAATAATTCATAATTCAAAGCATTTAATTCCTAAGGTGATAAAGAGGCTAGGCATGACTATAATTTGAGGCATGTGAGATTAAATTCTAACATCCCTTAAGGCGCAAATGATTCAAGTAAATAAAAGGTCTAATAGAGCCATATCCTATAATAGACCCCAATAAAGAGACTAACTGAATCAAATACAACACCAGGACTGAGCATTCGGCAAACGCCCAAGCAAAGACGCCTAATAAAACCAAGTGCCCTAAACCCTTGATGATTTATAGGCATGACCTATAAAAGATAAAAAAACTAAGGAAGATCTCCTAAATAGACGTGAAAATAGCAAAGGTGTTTAAGTCAGTAATCTTAGTTGAATTCCTCTAAGAGAACCATGCTAAACCCTTATATAAGCAAAGTCATGGCTAAACTCAAAGTTTCGGTCAATTAGACTTTCATCAGTTACATTGTACTGACTATTCCCGTCTTAAAATCTCCAAACTAGCATAGAAAACTCTTAAAGAGGAGAAACCCCATTTTAAGAGTTGTTTTGTAAGAACTCCTTGGATGGTGGAGCAAGTTCTTCTGGGTTCCTAATGAAGCACAAAAATCCTGCTACGTTGAAACAAGTAACATCGAATTACTCTTTTTCTTAATGGGTTTCAATTCGCACATTTAAATTCATAGAATAATTATTCAAGATGTAATCCCATCTTTCATAATGGAAACTATCAAAAGGAACATATCTCAATCCATGGGTTCAATGTTGATATCATTAAAGAACTTCAACACTGTTCTGTTCTTAGGTGTGTATGTACAGCTCCTAGTGACCACGATTCCCATGAAGCTCATTAGAAAGCCCTAATAAATGTTTGTCATTAACAAGCAGCAATTTCTCAATCCCAATGATAAATTCGGGGATGGCTATGCACTTCAACTTTCCAGATAGAGTTTCAAAATTAAAGAAGAATGTGATGCTTTGGTTAAGATGACTTTAGTGAGGAATGAAGTTTTTGTCTTCAATGCATTTTGTTCTATAAATGTCATTGATAAGAGATTGCTAAAAAATGCCTTTGAAGATGGTAGATGATGATAGATCTTCTTGTCACTCTTGTTACCCTCCAATTCAGCATCACTAGATTGGGCAACAACCTCGTTACATTGTCCCAATCTGACTAAAAAATAAGAGGGATTTTAATGCTAACTGTTTGGAAAATTCATTGTTATACGACTAGTTAGCAACAAAAATTCCCTTTTCGAGCAAAATTTGTAGCAAAGGCAAAGTATTTATAGGATATAGATATTTGAAATGTGAAAAACCTTAATTCAAAAAACCACAGGTGGTAAGAACAAAATCTACTATAATAGCAAGAGGGTACAAAAAGAACTCCAATAGATTAGGAAGTAGAAACAAGATCCACCAACAACAAGAGCAAAGATCTCAACCACAATGAGGTGAATTACATGAGAATATTTCAATCTCTTGAAACTCTCACAAAAAACCTCTCAACCAAAATTAGGGGAATAAAAAGAGAGCCAACTCTGATAAAGTGCCAAGACGCACATAATTTTAGCCTCACCACAAGTGCCTAGAAGGGGCTTAAAGGGCACCTTAACACTCTCACCAAACTACGTTGAATAACGTCGTATTTATAGAGAATCTCCAAAGATATCTTTACGTAGAGGAAGATACACCCAAAAGATAACATTTCAAATAATAGAGATCTTCACCCAAAATATGAAAACAATACAATTTTCATAGAACAATACAATTTTCATAGAAGACAATATGTCCAATCATACAACTTAAGCCTTTGGCATCAAGCCACTATCTTTACAAAAAGAGAATAATTTATTTCCAAAACTAGCAAAGGAATTTGGGACAGAATACGACGCTAACAATTACACTTAAATTTCATTGATAAACTCCTGTCTAACATTAGTGTTGTGCTCTTGAAGAACAAATTTCCAAATTTTGGAACAATTGTGGACGTCTAAGTTCTTAACAGGGTTGGTAAAAGTTGTAGCAGTAAAAAATAGGGGTTGATCATACATAAACTTAGAAAGAATGGAGGAAAAAACAATTCATCTTCTAATGGAAGGCTTCTTAGGCAAAGAATTATTAGTATTAACTAGGCAAAATATTAGCTCACAGATGCCTTGGATAAAGCATTTGTGAATCTAAGAAGATATTTATTTTGATGACATCAAATCAACTGATGGTGTTGTTCACATCCATTATTTATTAGTGGTGCTATGTGATGGTATATGTTGTGTTTACATGCTTATAAACATCTATATATATACATATATATATATATATATCTTTATTTATATACATATATATATCTTTATTTATATACATATATACATCTATATCTATATATATATAGATATATATATATATATATATATATATATATATATATATAATATATATATATATATATATGGATACATAGATACATATATATATGCATACATACATACTTACATACATATATATATATTTATAGATATATATATATATGTATATGAGAGAGAGAGAGAGAGAGAGAGAGAGAGAGAGAGAGACATACATACATACATATACATGTACACACACACACACACACACACACACACACACACACACACACACGCATATACATATATATGTGTGTGTGTGTGTGTTTATGTGTGTATATACATATGTACATATACATATATATAAACACACACACTTGAGATAATTGATAAAATTATATGATTGACTAAGTTTAAAGTTAAGATCTTTTCCAAAGCACCTTATAATTCGAGTGTAGAGTTGCACTCTGAGTAACTTGACCATTTGTCAGAGCCCTTCAGACTGACAGTGATTTAGCTCAAACATGCTGCTATGATTGTTTCTTTGATTACATGATGATTGAACTACTTAGGTGTTAAACTCATACAAAAGATGTTCTTGATTATTTTTACTGAACTATAGAAGCCACTAAGATTATGTATTAGATGATTTCTATGTGTAACTCTAACTGATTCATGAATTCATTGATGGCAACTAGTTATATGTGAGTTGTTGAACTTGTTAAAGTGACAAATGTTCTTGTGATTGAAATATTTATTATGATTCAATCATGTGATTCTTAACGTGGAAATGAGGATAGAGAGAAGGTACTCAACAATTTTCATTCATGGAAGTTCTCAAGATTAGAGTTGCTGAAGAGATGAATAGTAACCACGTAATTGAAGAACATATTGACAATAAGATATGGATAAGGATGCAAAGCAGCAGAATTAGAGACAAACTTCAAAGACCATAATGAGGATTCCACATGTGATGCTAAACGGGAAGATTCATGCTCTACTTAACCCCGTTGATCAAGTGATGTTTCTTTAATGTTTGCATTCTATGATTGAAGACAACAACATTAACATCATGCCATATCCAGGAACCAAGTTGGATGAAGATTATGGTTATGCATAGGAAGGAAAGAATCTTTAAAATGAATACATGAACATATTCATGAGGAGAAGTCAAAAGGAAAAGCGATGAATTAAGTTCACCCTAAATAGATAAGTCAAAGTCGCATCAAAATTGGAAGGCGTCGGAGTGGAAAGTCCTTAGGGATGGAAGTAGTCAAAGCCACATTAAAGTAAAAAAATGCTAGAGTTATATTCGAGTTGGAAATTGTTAGATTTGTAAGATGTTAGAGTCCAAAAGTCATCAGAGTTAGAAATAGTTAGAGTCCAAAGTTCATAAAATATATTCAACAGCCATATTCAGAAATTTTGGTTGAATATTATCTTACTAAATGATGTATGATTGATCCAAAGGAAGCATGACATTCATGAGTTAAGCAAGTTCATGGCTTTTTTCCCAAAGAAGATTTCAGTTGAAATGAAAAAGAAGTTTCTTACTATGTGTAAAGTAGCAAATCAACTCTAACAAGTCTCTAAAAATGGCAAGTCATCATTATCAAGCTGCCATGTACTTGCTCTAGAAAGGGAAGACCAAATGGTATTATAAAAAATCAATTAATTGGAAAATTTTAAATCTGGAGAGAAGTTCAAATGTGAATTTGAAATATGCCCAAACAACTAAGGTAAAAACAAACATTGAGAGCGAGCTTCAAAGATCCAAATAAGAACCTTGCAATGAATGATTAAAAGCGAGAAGCAATCTTGTCTTTATCCAAACTACAATAGTCATAGGATGCCAAATTGCTTATACATAAAGGACTAAGTGGAAGATGAAGATTGGAACACTCCAAGATATTTGCTCTTATTCTTTTAGGTGGTGTTCCCACTACTCAAGAGTCGTACTTTGCTCAAATCTTTGTAATATTCTTGTAACACTTGTGAGAGTCATACGAGTGGAGAAAATTCTCTTGTAACCAAGTGTTTTGTTAACCTTACAATGGATGCACCCAAGATTTGAGATGTTGAGGAGTGAGTGAGCACTTTGGACAAAATTGTAATGAAGTTATAGTAAAATAATCCCTTGTCTGGTCTCTCCATACTTTTTGCATAGCTCACAAACTCTAAGTGTTGTTATTTACTGCTTTTAGAATCCATAACCATACTATTTACCATATCTCCATATTTTTTTTAGACTCTTTTTCTTTGTTATCTCCATCAATTATTCTACTACTTTGAAAGTCTCTATCAACTATCTGTTGCCTATCTTGAGCAAAAACTTTGGAGTGCTAAAAGTTTTTTCTTGTCAACCAATTCATCCCCTTTAATTAAGATCACGTACCTTGACTAATAGGATACACAAAATTCTAACCGGTGTTGGGTTCCTTACACAACAAAAAACAATGGCAATAGAGTTGGATTGGAGAAAAAAAAAGAAAAATTGGTTGGGAGAAGTGATGCTGTAGAGCTAATGGAATTGATAGAAGGAAGGGAAGATGCCATAATCCCCCCAAAATTACAAAGGACAATTGTTAGTTTAATAAGGAAGTCAGAAAAGAGGATCACCAGCCTTGCTTTGATAGTAATGAAATGATTTCTCAACCCACTAGGATTGCATGGTGCCATCCAATGATCTGTGTTAATAAAATTCATCATTCACTTGACAAATAATCCATGCGGTAAGAATGGGTCTTCCATCGGTGATGTGAAAGAAATTGGAAGTTCTATATATCATCTGACTCTTATTGAGTTGGGCACTCATGTTCATAGCCAAAAAGAAAGGAAGAAAAAAAGGATCTAGAGAGAACAATGCCCATAATGCCAAGTAGTAATGTTTAAGATAAAATGCATAATAAAGAAAATCAGACTCTGTTACTCACATAGGATTTGCTTAAGAAGCTCTAGTGGTAAGGGAGAAACTTGATATGTCACTGCTTAGGAAAAGAACTCTAGCCACTAGGAGGATCTGTTAAATTTTTTATATCAATTGCACTTTAAATAAAGAGTCATGTTTATAAGCTCAAATAAGATTTCGACCCAAAACCAATTGGCAATGGGTAGAGTAACTCTCAAGCTTATATACATGCCCAAGTCCTGCAATTTTATCAACAACATCCACTTTTATATTCTTTATATTTTTATTAATGTGAGACAATACCCACTTTCATACTCCAACACACCCTTTTAGGTGTGGGCTACTAACAAGGCCCAACACATGCACACAATTTTAATCAAACGGGGACAGAGGCAAGTTAAGATCGAGTAACCTTGCTCTAGTACCATGTTAAATTTTTTTTTTTTTCAATTGGACTTTAAACAAAGAGTCATGTATATAAGCTAAAATGAGGTTCCAATCCAAAACTAAGGGGCAATGAGTGCAGTAACTTACAAGCTTATATACATGCTCAAGCCCTTCAATTTTATCAATGTAGGATAACACCCACTTTCATATTCTTTATATTTTTATTAATATGGGACAATACTTACTTTTATACTCCAACATGATCCCTAGAAGTTTGAGAAAAGAGCTAGATCAGAGGAAGTAAGCATGATAGTCTCAGATGCATTCCTAGAGCATGTCCTTTTTTGGTGTTTCTCCTCAAATCATGGGTTTTTGAAGTCAGCTGAGAATTAATGATTAGTCATCGTTGTTTTTTGCTAGACTTCAGCAGATTCTTGTACTTTTTATACTATATGAGGGACTTGATAATTGTCTAACAATTCTATGTGATTGGCCTTTAGTATTTTGATCTTTTTTTGGAGGTTATGCCTAACTAAGGATAAAAGAAGGACATTAATTTGTGTTCTAATAATGGTCTCATAACCAATGTTTTCCCTTCTTCTGTAAGTGACATGAATAAATATTGTTGATTAACTAGTTTATCGTTCTCACATCTACTACTATTTGCATTTTGTATTAACCACTTGTTCATGCGACCTTGACTCCCCTCCACCATATGAAAAGATCGGTTTTAGTCTGTTTTTTTCTTCTTTTTTTTTTTTACCAAGAATAACTGTTTTTTGCGAGTCTTACCTATGTGCTCATAAGTAAGCACCATTTTCTTCGTAGGCTATTGTAGAAATTATGTAATAATCTAGGGATATTATTGTAATTTTGCAATTTCTTGTACCGACATTCCCCTCCTTTATAAGGAAGGGACTTATACCTGTAAATGTATTGTATTCATTCTAATTGAGATTCATCCATGATTCTTCTTCTTCTCTCTCGTTTTCGCTTGGCTTAATACCACAAATCGACATGGTATCAGAGCCTACAGTTCTCGATTTCCATTCTTGCCTGTTTCTTCCCAATCTTTGATCAATCTTCGCATCCTTTTTCGATCTTCTGAAATTCGCCATAAATGGAGACCAAAATCTCAACTGGAGGTCCTGATGGTTCCGCCGGCGATCCCTACTGCCTATTCGGTTCTGACCACCCCGGCATGCAATTGACAAGCAAGGTGTTTAACGGCCTGAATTATCCGAGTTGGAGCAAGTCTGTGCGCATGGCTCTAGGAGCAAAATCCAATCTAGGGTTCGTGGATCGCTCTCTTCCAAAGCCGATAGAAGGGACGCTGGAATTACAGAAGTGGCTTCGTTGTGACTATATGGTAAGGTGCTGGATCTTGAACTCTATCTCATCTGAAATTGCTGAAAGTTTATGTATGTGCAATCTGCCTAAGAATTGTGGGAGGAATTAGCCGAGAGATTCGGTGAGGCCAATGGGCCCTTAATCTACCAGATGCATAGAGACCTCACCCTACTCTCTCAGGAGAACGAATCTCTTTCCCTTTATTTTTCAAAGCTAAAAAAAACTCTGGGATGAATTACAAAATGTGGATGCTTTACCCACTTGTTCTTGTGGTGCTATGAACTCTTGTAAGTGTAATCTGATCAAGAAGTTGCAAGAAAGAGACTCAAGGACCAAACTAATACAATTTCTCATGGGGCTAAATTCGGGATATGATAGTGTCAGGGGGCAGATACTTGCTATGGACCTCCTCCCCACAGTAAACCGTGCCTACTATATAATTCAGCAGATTGAAAAGCAAAAGCAAGTCAGTGGGGTGATGTATAATAAATCAGAAATTGGGGCTTGTATGGTCCAAAGAAAGGGCCTTAAAGGTGTTGGAAAAAGGGATGTCAAGAAAGGGAAAAATGATAGATTCTGTGACCATTGTAAGATTAAGGGTCATATAGTTGATCAATGTTTCAAAATACATGGCTATCCTGATTGGTACAAAGAAAAGTTTGGATCCAAACCCAGCATTGCTGCTCACGTTTCTGTTCAAGGGCACAATCAGTTATCAGAGTCCCCCTTCGATGATGACATTTCAACTGTTGTGACCCAGCCTTCTATGAGCAGCCCCCTTGTTCATGCTGTGTGCCAAGAAGTGCTCAAGGCCTTGAGGGCAAGAAATTCCTCAGATAACACAAATCCCACAACAGTAAGTGACACATTTGCAGGTAAAGTCACTCTGGCTACCTCTTTTGTTCATGATCCCTCTGTGAAAAATATGATTTGGATTGTTGATACCGGTGCCTCTGATCACATTACTTTTCAACTAGGCATTCTTACTAATAAGAAAAGCCTGCCATGCCCTGTGTTTATCAAAATGCCAGACAATTCTACTAAAGTTGCTAAGATTAGGGTTGATGTCTATCTTGGCAGTCACTTGTTTATTAAAGATGTTCTTTATGTCCTTGATTTTAAGCACAATTTGCTCTCAGTCAGCAAATTATTAGATGTATCTGACCTACATGCTTGTTTTACTAAGAAAGGTTTTGTGTTATAGGACCCTATCACTAGAAGGGATGTAGCTGCTGGGACTAAGAATGCAGCGCTTTATGTGCTTTCTATGACTCACAAAATAAGAACTGCCTTTTCCACCTTACTTAATAAAAGTTCCTTTAATGTTTCTCATGAACTGGATATCAAAGATCTAGAGTTGTTACATGCTAGGATGGGTCATATTTCCTTATCCAAACTGCTACACCTTGATGGAATTTGCATGTCTGATTCGGACACTAAGAAATTTGTTTGTGATACATGTCACCTTACCAAGTTCCATCGCATTCCCTTTCCCATTAGCAAGTCTATTGCTTCTGCGCTCTTCGATCTCATACATGTTGATCTTTGGGGATGATATAAAACTGAGGACACAAGTGGGGCATATTATTTCCTCACTCTGCTAGATAATTGTACACTACACACTTGGATATACTTGTTATAAAACAAGCAGCAAGTTTCTAGTCACATTCAGAATTTTATACACTATGTTAAAAATCATTTTGCTACAACTATTAAATGTATTCGTTCTGACAATGGTATAGAGATATTTCAGTCATTATGCTCATCCATCTTTGACCATTATGGCATACTTCATCAACGAAGTGTACCCAGAACACCCCAACAAAATGGTCGGGTCGAAAGAAAACATAGGCACCTCGTAGAGACAGCTAGGGCTATGAAAATTCATACGAATTTACCTTTTAAATTCTCTGGATCCTGTATTCTTACTGCTACCTATGTGATCAATCGAATGCCAACTAGTATACTCAACTGGAAATCCCCTTTTGAGGCTCTATTTAATGCCAAGCCCAACCTTTCCTCCCTACGGGTCCTAGGATGCTTATGCTATGCTTTAAATCTCTCCCCTAATCTCGACAAATTCTCCCCAAAGGCCAGGAGATGTGTTTTTCTCGGCTACCCTCCGGGACAAAAGGCATTTAAACTATATGACCTTGAAACTCATAAAGTGTTCGTTAGCCGTGATGTCAAGTTTCAAGAGCACATATTTCCCTTCCATCAACAGCATCCTACCCTGACTCTCTCTCAAACTTTTCCCTCTTATCCAATTGTCCCAGATGATTCTTATCACTTGCCCATTAACCATGATATCCCTCAGCAGCGTACACCATGCAAAGCTCAGCACACACCCATTATCCCAGAAATCTCCCCTATTGTCCCTACCTCCCCATCATCAGTCACTGATCCTTCATCAACAGAACAGTCTGCACCTCCTATACCTAGAAGAAGTTCGAGAATTTCAAAACCCCCCACATGGTTGCAGGACTATGCGTGTTGTACCACAAGTCGTTATGCTCCTTTATACCCTCTTTTCCAGAACAGTGATCTTTCCAAAACCTCACCTGAGTATGCTATATCTCTCTTCAATGTTTTATCTATTAAGGAGCCTTACACTTACGACCAAGCTGTCACTGATCCTCGATGGGTCGAAGCTATGAATAATGAACTTACAGCTCTAGAGGCTAACCACACATGGGAGATTACCAAATTACCCCCTGGAAAATGGGCCATTAGCTCAAACTAGGTTTATAAGATTAAGTTTAAACCTGATGGGACCATAGAACGTTTTAAGGCCCAGTTTGTAGTCTACGATTTTGATCAAATCAAGGATAAAGATTATAAACACACCTTCTCCCCTGTTGCCAAGCTATCTACTATACGAGCCTTAATCGCCCTTGCCACCACCAAAGGATGGCCTCTACACCAACTAGATATTAACAATGCCTTTTTACATGGCTCCCTCGAGGAGGAAGTGTATATTATACCCCCAGAAGGATATGCGAAAGCTAAAGGTAAGGTGTGTAAGCTTAACAAGGCGCTCTATGGTCTCAAATAAGCATCTCGCCAATGGAACAAGGAATTTACTCAATTCTTAACCAATAATGGTTTCCTCCAATCTAAAAACGATTATTCTTTGTTCACTAAAGGAGAACTACAATCTGGCACTTTTTTTGCTGTTGTTGCATATGTTGATAATGTTCTAATTACTGGGGAGGATGAAAAAGGTATTAAAAATCTGAAGGACAAGCTTCATCATGCATTTACTATCAAAGACTTGGGACTCATGAGATATTTCTTGGGTATTGAAGTCTCACAGACTACTGAGGGCACCACTCTTCATCAGCGGAAATATATTTTTGACATCCTACAAGATATTGGTTTTTCTGCATGCAAACCAGCCTCCTCTCCTTTGCCCACCAACCTAAAACTTTCGACTGATACTAGAGCATTAATATCCAACCCTGCACAGTACCGGAGGCTAATTGGCCGGTTCTTATAGCTCAGTATAACTCGCCCAGATGCTTCATATGCTGTACAACATCTCAGTCAATTTCTCAGTGCACCTCGAGAACCTCATATGGTAGTCGCCTTACATTTAGCCCAATATCTCAAGGGAACGATCAATGTTGGTCTATTCTATCCTTCCAATAACTCTTTGGATCTCTATGCATGCACGGATGCAGATTGGGGCAGCTGTGTCTTTAGCCGAAAATCTTTGACAGGGTATTGTGCCTTTCTTGGCAAGAGTCTTATCTCCTGGAGGACCAAGAAACAAAAAACAACATCCAAATCCTCTGCAGAATCTGAGTACAGGGCTATGTCTGATACGACTAGTGAGCTCGTGCGGCTAGCTAACCTTCTAAGGGATTTCCAGGTAACTCCTACTTACCCAATTACATTATTTTGTGATAATAAAGCCGCTCAGTACATTGCAGCAAATCCAGCCTTCCACAATCAAACCAAGCATCTGGACATTGATTGTCACTATGTTCGTGACAAGCTTCAAGAAGGATTTCTTCAGACGTCTCACGTCAGCACTACGCATCAGCTTGCAAATCTGTTCACTACGCCTCTGCCATCACATCAGCATCACCAGCTCAGTTCCAAGTTAGGACTTATTTCCATAGCAAGTCCAACTTGAAGGGGGGGTGTAGAAATTATGTAATAATCTAGGGATATTATTGTAATTTTGTAATTTCTTGTATCGACATTCCCCTTCTTTATAAGGAAGGGACTTATAACTGTAAATGTATTGTATTCATTCTAATTGAGATTCATCCATGATTCTTCTTCTTCTCTCTCGTTTTCGCTTGGCTTAATACCACAAATTGACAGCTATTATTTGTGCCTGCTGTCCATGAATATTTATGAAAACCAAAAAAGTTCTATGACTTCTTTCTTAGCTTCATTGGAAGAACATCCACAAAAGAATGTTTTCGGAAAGGGATGGTCAAGCTAGTTGATTTGAACCAATGATGAGAAGAAGGCTTGAGTGTTTGGCTTTACGCAACCAGATGGAAACTGAGGTTGGAATATTAATGCGTTGATTCTGTCCTTTCGTGCTGATGTACTGCCGATATGATACTAACACCAAACTATTGTGGTGATGTTGTTCTTCTATGCTGAACCAACATTGCTGGTGTTTGCTGGGCTATTACTGCTCATTTTGTGGTGGTGGTGTTGTTCCAAGCGACATGGCAGATTGGGGAGGGACTAGAGCTAGCAGCTAATTCACATCAAGCTTTAAATTGCTTCAAAAGCTTGGCATGTTGTAATCTTGTGTTGGTATATTTTCTTCCCTGGTTGTATGTGGGTTTGAGTTTATTAGCGTTTTTGTTGGTTGTAGTGTGCTTAATAGGTAATTAGTAAGCGGGAAAAAACAGAGTGGCATGTTTGACAATATCTCAAACCCTACTTCTCCTCCTTAATACTTGGGAATCCCACTCCTTGATTCCTTTATCCTTTGTTACTCATCTCTTGCATCGCTTAGACATATGTCTTTTCCTTACCATTACCTCACCTAAAACATCGTTAACTTTTTTTGGTGTGCTTCTGCTTTGTGAGATGTGACGTACGAGATACTTTAGTGAATCCTGGAAGGATGCGAGTTATAAAAATAACTTATTCATGGCTGTTGGGAAATTGTTGACCTCATCATTATGTAATGTAAGGTTTTGATGATAACAAACACAAATGGAATATACACTTGAGTGTGTTGATCGAACAGGTTCCAAATACTGTTTGGAAAACTTTGAAATTGCTTGATTAACCATGGTCGAGAACAGGTCTTAAGAACAGGTCCTCAGAACAGCTGAATGGTAAAGAACTTAAAGCATATCAAAGACATGGAGTACTTAAGGAACAGCTCAGGAAACAGTTCTGAGTAACATCATAGCAACAGGTCTTAAGAATAGATTCTTAGAACAGCTGAATGGCAAAGAACTCAAAGCGCATCAGAGGCATGAAGAACTCCAGGAACAGCTCAGGAAACAGTTCTGAGTAAACACCACAGCATTAAAGTAATAAGTCAAGATTCTATAGATGATGTCCGGTTGATTCAACAAGAGTCTTAGTCTATCATAGGTTTTATTTTCATAGATTCTTGTTAATATGCCACTTGGAAGAACTCGATTTAACATTACTTTGAATGATTTTTAAGAACACTGTCTCAGATCAGTTCTGGGATCAGGGTTCTGACTGTTTTCAGGCCAAAACGATTTTTCACAGTTTTTTCCAAATCTTGGGCTGATGTTTTTGAAATTATTTGAGATATATTTTCTGGTATCATTAAACCCAGGATAAGTTAATCTTTGGCTTTGAAAATATATTGTGGAGATTTTGAGTCTAACTTTTTAAGGGAAATCTTTTACAAAATAAATCAAACTCTTATTTTTGGAATATGAATAAGAAGATAGGAAATTTCAGGATATGGCTACTGAAAATATTAGTCACTTTCCATAATATTTTTAGGAGCAAAAAGATCTTATACTTGTGGCTCAAGCACACAAAAGATCTTGTTGCCCTCTACCATTTAAGAAGCTTCTTCACCTCCACATTGGGACACACACACGGTTTTATACACGACTTTGCACACGATTTCATAAATATTTTTGAGAAAGTTTTTACACGGTTTTTCTAGGGATTTAACTTGCAAATCATAATTTCAGAAAAACCTTCAAAGTGTGTGTGAAAATTGAGTCATCTTCCTTGGCATACTAGGAGCAAAAATTGTACCTTACATTTGCTTAGTTAGAAGCACAAAAGCAAGGTGTTTTTATTCTCTATGCGAGTTGAGTGTGTCCAAGCCTAGGGAGGCTTTGGATGTGTGTAGTTCGTCTTGGGGAGACGATTACATGAGTGTGTCCAAGTCTGGGAGACTAGGACATAGTGTGTAACTAGTCTAAAGGCAGACAGTTACGTGTGTTGCAATTGTAACAGAGAAGGTTACCTTTGTAACGTGTTTAGCCCGTTTAGTGGAAGTGTGTGAAAAATCCTACTGGGGTAGGTCGTGGTTTTTGCCTCGGTTAGGCTCGAGGTGTTTCCACGTAAAAATCTTGTGTTCTCACTTTTCTACTTATTTCCGCTGCTTTACACTTTCTGAGCACTTTACAAACAGTCCCTCCAAACAAGTCCCAAGCTTGTTCCCAGAAACTGCGAAAATCTGTCAACACAATTCACCCCCCCTCTTGTGTTTGTGTACTCTCAAATCTAACAAGTGGTATCAGAGCAGGTTCTCATCTAAAAGATTAACATCTTGAGAGATCCTAAACATGAGTACACCACATGGCATGCTTGAGGGGCAATCCATAACTCGACCACCATACTTTAATGGTCAACATTATAGTTGGTGGAAGAACTGAATGGAAAACTACATTCAAGCTGAGAACTACGAGTTATGGATGCTTATCAAGAGTGGACCACTCATTCCCACAAAAGTAATCGAAGATGGAAGCAAAGTTCATAAAAAGCCTGAAGAGTTCAATTTCGAAGATTTCAGGATGATGGAAAAGAATGCAAAGGCCAAAAAACTCTTGTATTTTGGTCTTGGTCCTGATGAGTATACTCGCATTTCCGAATGCGAGTCAGCTAAAGAAATCTGGGATGCCTTCCAAGTAGCTCATGAAGGTACAAATCAGGTAAAACAATCGAGAATTGAGCTTCTTATGAGAAAATATGAACTGTTTGAGATGGGTGATAAAGAAACGGTGATGGAGATGTACACCCGTTTCACCCATGTCACTAATGAGCTAAAATCATTAGGAAAGTCCTTCACCACCGAGGAGTTGGTGAGGAAAATCCTACGATTTTTGCCACAATCATGGGAGGCCAAAGTCATGGCCATCCAAGAAGCCAAGGATATGAATAAAATCACCTTGGACGAGCTTATTGGTAATCTCCAAACTTATGAGCTTAGAAGAAGCTCTCAACTGAAAGAGGAGACCAAGAAAGACCGAGGCCATGCTCTAAAGGCTTTAGAAGAGGATGGCTCGGACCTTGATGAAGAAGAACTGGCCATGATCACCCGAAGATTCAAGAAGTTCTTCAAAAAGGTCAAAGAGAACAACAAAAAGAAGAACCTCAGCAAGCCCAGAAACAATGACCGGGAACAGTTCACTGGATGTTTCAAATGTGGTAAACATGATCACATTGTGAAAAACTGTCCATTGCTGAAAGAGGAACAAGAGCCCGAACAGTTCAGAAAACAAGGCAGGAAACAGGATGGAAACAGTTCTGCCAAGCGCTTCTCAAGGGCAATGCTTGCGACTTGGGGTGATTCTACCGAGGATGAGGAAGGGACTGAAGAGGAAGATGTTGTTGTAGCTCTTATGGCCAGAAGTGATTCTGACTCAAATGATGAGCCTCTGGACAGCTTAGCTCAACTAAAGGATAAGGTACATGGTCTAAATAAAGCAAAACTTGAAGAGTTATTAGTTACTTTAATGGATGAGTATGATGCTATTAATTCTGAAAATTGCATGTTAAAGGATGCATGTTCTGAGCTAAAAAGGGATATTAGAGAATTAGAGCATGAAAACAAAATTCTTAAAAATGAAAAAATTGAAACTGATATGAAGAATATTGTTTTGCATGAAGACCTCAATAAATCCAAAGAGACCTTAAGCGTGAAAGAAGAAGCCTTTGTTTCTGACCTTACTAAGCTTGAAAATGAGTCTCTTGAACTGAAACAGAAGGTTAAATCCCTACTTGTTGAGAACAATAAATTGCTTGAAAAGATAAAACAAGTAGAATCAGACCTTGCTGCAAACAAGCGCTGGAGTAGGTCCTCACAGGCACTGAATTGGCTGAACACTCACTGTAACCAGGGCAAAAGAGGATTAGGCTTTGTGACTAAGCGCACTGATTACCCTGTTAATAGAAAATATGTAGGATTGCCAGAAAATATTGTGTGTTTTTATTGTGGTAAAACAGGGCATTATCAGTACACTTGTCCTATAAGAAGGTATGCCATGGAAAAGAACTTGATTCATGTAAAACAAATATGAGTTAGAAAAGATGAGATTTGCACTTCAAAAAGAATGGGACCCAAGTGCATCTGGGTTCCCAAAACTAACCCCTAATTTATTTTGCAGGCTAAAGTGAGGGGGAACAACTGAACAAACAACTCAGCAAACAACCAATTGTGGTATGTGGATAGTGGTTGTTCACGGCATATGACTGGTAAAAAAATCAAGCTTCCTCTCACTTACAGCCTCTGATGGAGGGAGTGTGGCATTTGGAAACGGCAAATCAGGGATAATTGTCGGTATAGGTAAGATAGATGAGTCACTCCCCCATACAATTGACAATGTATATCTGGTGGATGGATTACAACATAATCTACTCAGCGTGTCCCAACTGTGTGGTAAAGATAACCTAGTAGTGTTTTCTTCAAAACAATACTTGGTCGTCAATATCCACACAGGAGATGTTGTGTTGAGGGGGAAGCGACACAAAAATATGTATAAAGTAAGTATTCTCTCACTTCCCCAAAACAATCTGACTTGTTTAAGTGATTTAAATAATGATGTCATGCTTTGGCACAAGAGACTAGGCCATGCAAGTCTCTCACTCTTGAATAAACTTGTCACTAAAAACCTAGTAGTCGGCCTACCTTCCATCAAATTCAATGACGACAAGGTATGTGATGCTTGTGCCAAGGGTAAACAAGTCAAAACTTCTTTTAAACGGAAAAACTGTGTTAGCACTACCCGATCTCTTGAGATGCTACATGTAGATTTATGTGGTCCTATGAGGATCACAAGTCAAGGTGGGAAGAGGTATGTGCTTGTGATAGTGGATGATCACTCTCGTTTCACATGGACCTTGGCTGCTAAAGATGAAACATTTGAAAAATTTCTTGCGTTTCTTAAAAAGGTTGAAAAGAGAGTAGGGCACTCATTGGTTTGCCTAAGGTCTGATCATGGTACAGAATTTGAAAATTCAAGCTTTATTGACTATTGTAATGAGCATGGTGTTGATCATAACTTTTCAGCCCCAAGAACACCCCAGCAGAACGGGGTGGTAGAGCGAAAAAATCGTACTCTAGAAGACATGACTAGAACAATGCTTGTTGCTAGTGGTCTTCCGAGAAACTTTTGGGCCGAAGCTTTGAACACATCGTGTTACATTATAAATAGATGCATGATCAGACCCATTCTAAACAAAACTCCTTATGAGCTTCTCAAAAGGAGAAAACCCAATCTTATGCATTTGAGAGTATTTGGTTGTAAATGTTTTGTGTATAATGATGGGAAAGATGCCTTAAGAAAATTTGATCCAAGGAGTGATGAGGCAATATTTCTTGGGTGCTCCTCACACAGTAAGGCTTACAAAGTGTTTAGTAAGCAAACCTTGTGTGTTGAGGAGAGTGTGCATATGCTTTTTGATGAAACTAACTCTCTAGTTGAGATTGATGCACATGATGATGATTTCGAACTGGGCCTTGCTAAGAAAAATTTGTTACTCACACGTGAAGAAGGTAAGTATCCCGAGGATGGATCAGGGCCTGGAGCTGTTCCCTTGAAAGATGGGCAAGGTCTGAACCAAACAGGGGGAAGTATTACTGAACCCAGTTTGGAACAAAACCAACCTAACACTCCAGAAACAGGCTCCAGAACAGGCTCGGAAACAGGCTTAGGAACAGGCTCCAAAACAGGCTCGGGAACAGTTTCTGAACCTGTTTGCCGAGTATTCCAACAAGAGTAGAAAGCATGTCTGTGGACTTCCTTACTCCACGACCATGGAAGCACCAAAGTTCGCACCCCCTTGATCAAATTTTGTCTGATATTAATACAGGAGTGTAAACTAGATCTAAGCTTAAAACTTTCTGTGCTTTTTATGCTTTTCTCTCAAATATTGAGACTAAAAATGTTAATGAAGCTCTTGCAGATTCAGATTGGGTTACAGCAATGCAAGAGGAGCTTCATCAGTTTGAAAGGAACAAGGTGTGGCATCTTGTACCTCAGCCGGAAGACAGATCAATCATTGGCACCAAGTGGGTGTTCCGAAACAAGCTTGATGAGTTCGGAACAGTCACCAGGAACAAGGTCCGGCTGGTGGTTCAAGGGTACAACCAAGAAGAGGGCAGCCCATTGATACTCTCATCTCTCCTTCAACCAGATTAGTAATGGATGATGGGAGTCCCTCAGTTGAGGAGAAATCCTATAGGAGCATGATAGGGTTGCTTCTTTACCTAATTGCTAGTAGACTTGATATTGTTTTCAATGTTGGTTTGTGTGCCCGTTTTCAGTCTAAGCCTAAAGAATCATATTTAAAGGCTGTTAAACAGATTCTTAGATATCTAAAACATACACCTGATTTGGCTTTATGGTATCCTAGAGGATACAACTTTGACCTTGTTGGATATGCTGATGCTGACTATACAGGTTTCTTGGTTGATAGAAAAAGCACCTCAGGTATGGCTCACTTCCTTGGACCCTGTTTGGTATCTTGGGCAACCAAGAAACAACACTCAGTTGCCATGTCCACAGCAGAAGCTGAATATGTTGCAGCTGCTTCTTGTTATGCTCAACTATTGTGGATAAGGCAACAACTCAAAGATTTTTATGTTGACACGAGATACATTCCCGTATTTTGTGATAATACAAGTGCAATTAATATTTCTAAAAACCCTTGTCAACATAAAAGGACTGAACATATTGACATTCGTCATCACTTTTTGAGAGACAATATTGAAAAAGGCTTGGTTTCAATGAATTTCTGCGCCACCAATGAGCGAATTGCTGATATTTTTACCAAGGTACTAAATAGAGAATAGTTTGAGAAGAACAGACTTGAGTTAGGGTTGATTAAAATGACTTGAGCATGCTTAATTAACCCCCAATGCTTGTCTAGTTAAAGGACTTGTCAAGTCAAGCTTGTTAAAATTATTAATTGTAGTCAAACTTGGTGCTATATTTAGCACATGTGTGGAATACAGCTTGTTGACACTCGTTGAGGTCTGATGATATTGCCCTTATTGTCCCATGTTACCAAACAACTGACTGCAGGAATAAGCACCAAGAACAGGTATGGCCACTGTTTGTCACTCTGTGCGAATCAGATAGTTAATTCAGTTGTTGATTTTTTGAAACGTGCGTGACTGGGAGACTTAATGCTCCTCTTTTTGGTTGAAAGCCAGTACCTCCTTAACTTCTTGGCCTGCTCACGTCGCTTACCAAAACCCTCTCAATTTCGCTTTCTCGTTCTCTCTCAAATCCTAAACCCTAATCTCTCAAAAACTCGAGCTTCTCTTCACCATCAATGGTGAACTCCGGTAGCAGCTCCTTCACCACTGAGAAACGCAGCACCACCATATCTCAAGCTCTAGTCTCGAAGCGCCTACGCATGGCGTCGCCGCCAACACCCACTTCTCTACCCCTGTCCGCGGCGGCCGCAACTGCACAAATCAGAGGTACGGGGTTTAATTCTCTACCCCCTTTGCCCATTTACTCTACAATCTTTAGCTTTTTGAAGTGTTTGGACTTGCGAACGATGGGGATGGAATTGGACGATGTTCCACCGGTATTTGGATGGGACTTTGTGTGGCTTGACCCCAATGTAAAACCGACTGGGTCTAAGAATGTCTTTGAAACTAATGAGGGTCTGGCTGAGTCTGATGATGTTCCTGAAGTGGACACGGCACAAACAGGGTCTGAACCTGTTCCTGAACTGGGGAAAGCCTGAACAGGGTCTGCCCCGATTTTCTTTGACATAATGGATGACCCCATCATAAATTTGGATCGAGTGAAAGACCTTGAGGAGACTAATAGTGATGGGTCTGAGTCAACTATAGAGGTCCTCCAACCTTAGCCCTTCTAGAAAACTAAACCGGCTGAATGGGGACCTAGACGTCGGTTTAAAACCACCACTTCAAAACCTGTTTCCACACCTGTTTATAGACCTCGAACCCGCAGTTCTGGTTCACTCTCTGGTTCTTCTCAGCCAAAACAAGTACCTGAACCTTCTATTGCAAAAGCCTTTGCCAAACCTACTAAAGAATCTACCCAGTCTCCATCAGCAAAAACCCAAAATACCCAAACCGAAAGGAAAGCTGTTTCAGAACAAGTGTCAGAGCAGGTGTCTGAAGAATTAGAAACCGAGGAGAATACTTCCAAACAGGTGCCTGCCTCTCCTCCAATGGTGAAACCTTCCTCCAAAAGAGTCTCATCAAAGAGAAAGGCTGCTTCTAATCACGAGGTGCCCATAAAAGCCAAACCTGATGAATCGAAATCCAAGAAAGCCAAAACTACCATGCCCACAGTAGACCGCGTAGCTCATTTTCTCCAAAAGAGTGTGGTACGGGGCAAAATTGTCAAAGTTGCTTATTTTCAAGAACAGGGCCTGGAGATGTTCCTGGATAAGCTTACAGCCCAAGGTTGGCTCGACCTCTTTGCAAACACCCAGAGAGGGTATTCAGTACCTGATTTAGCTGAATTCTATGCCAACTGTAATGTCACCAACGGAGTGGTGACAAGTATGGTCAATGGGAAGGGGATACGGTTCAATGCTAAGGAATTAGGAGAAATTCTAGGAGTTCCTGCTGAGGGCTTTGGGGTGTATGTAAGGGAAAACAAGACAGTATTCGGAGCTAAAAGATTGTTCCAATTGACTCAAAGGTTGAGTCAACAACCAGGGTTGAAAATACCCAGGTCAGTGAAGGAAGAGGAGATGACATCTTGTCACCGGTTGCTCTTCTGGTTTATCATCAAAAACATCATCCCCCGGGGCCAAGGGTGTAACCTTGCAGATGCAATGGATCAATGCTTTATCGATCTCCTGGACCGGAGAGAGCAGATCAACCTACCAGCCATCATGATCAGTCATATCGCCCGTATTGCAAACACGGCTAGAGAACATGACCTGGGGTATGAATTTCTTCTAACTTCAGTCTTTGAGCACTTTGGGGTTTCTTTGCAGAAGAAGGTAGGGGCCCAAGTGACAGATGAGATAGGAAGCAGCACCCTGATCAGTTGTGGGTTCAAGCTTGCAAAGGGTGAGACTGCTGGTTCCAAACAGGGGCCTCAAACACCCTTCACCGCTGTTCCTGGTCCTTCCTCTGGTGAGCCTTCTGTTGATGCCTTGCTTCTGGACCAAAACCGGTTGAAGACCGAGCTCACTGAGGTTAAAGCTGCACTTGCCGAGGAGAAGGCTCTCAATGCCAAGTGCTATGAGGATCTGATGTCAATTCTCTCCGTCCTCACAGCCAAACTCTCTTCTCCTCCACCCTGAATCAGCTCAACCCCCTGATCCTTCCCTGTTCTGCCTTTCTTTATTTTCCACCCTGTTCTCAACAACTGTTTCTAGCTATCTGGTTGTGCTTTGTGCCTGACAATGGTTTTTGCTAATCTTGGTTGGCTCTACTGTAATGTGTGCCATGCTTGTCTTCTTGTTATTCTTTGTTTATGCGTGACTCGGATAGCCAATATCATTACCATACCATATACTTGAGTGTAACGCAGATTGTTTTTCCTCCATTACCCAAGAGGTGGTGACTGCAAACATCCTGCGTCTCTTGTTTGACCTGACCACCCTTTTTCGATGATGTCAAAAGGGGGAAGATGGGCATGACCATGATCATTTCAGCTTGACCTAACTTCGGTTGACTTCTCAAAACAAAAAGGGGGAAGATGGGCATGACCATGATCATTTTATCTTGAAACTTGCTTTTGCCTTTTACGTCAATACGGTCATTTGGTTTGTCATCATCAAAAAGGGGGAAATTGTTGGGAAATTGTTGACCCCATCATTATGTAATGTAAGGTTTTGATGATAACAAACACAAATGGAATATACACTTGAGTGTGTTGATCGAACAGGTTCCAAATACTGATTGAAAAACTTTGAAATTGCTTGATTAACCATGGTCGAGAACAGGTCTTAAGAACAGGTTCTCAGAACAACTGAATGGCAAAGAACTTAAAGCATATCAAAGACATGGAGTACTTAAGAAACAGCTCAGGAAACAGTTCTAAGTAACATCATAGCAACAGGTCTTAAGAACAGATTCTCAGAACAGCTGAATGGCAAAGAACTCAAAGTGCATCAGAGGCATGAAGAACTCCAGGAACAGCTCAGGAAACAGTTCTGAGTAAACACCACAACATTGAAGTAACAGGTCAAGACCCTATAGATGCTGTCCGGTTGATTCAACAAGAGTCTTGGTCTATCATAGGTTTTATTTTCATAGATTCTTGTTAATATGCCACTTGGAAGAACTCGATTTAACATTACTTTGAATGATTTTTAAGAACACTGTCTCAGATCAGTTCTGAGGATCAGGGTTCAGACTGTTTTCAAGCCAAAACGATTTTTCACAGTTTTTTCCAAATCTTGGGCTGACGTTTTTGAAATTATTTGAGATAAATTTTCTGTTATCATTAAACCTAGGATAAGTTAATCTTTGGCTTTGAAAATATATTGTGGAGATTTTGAGTCTAACTTTTTAAGGGAAATCTTTTACAAAATAAATCAAACTCTTATTTTTGGAATATGAATAAGAAGACGGAAATTTCAGGATTTGGCTACTGAAAATATTAGTCACTTTCCATAATCTTTTTAGGAGCAAAAAGATCTTATACTTATGGCTCAAGCACACAAAAGATCTTGTTGCCCTCTGCTATTTAAGAAGCTTCTCCACCTCCACATTGAGACACACACACGGTTTTATACACTTTGCACACGATTTCATAAATATTTTTGAGAAAGTTTTTACACGGTTTTTCTAGGAATTTAACTTGCAAATCATATTTTCAGAAAAACCTTCAAAGTGCGTGTGAAAATTGAGTCATCTTCCTTGGCATACTAGGAGCAAAAATTGTACCTTACATTCGCTTAGTTAGAAGCACAAAAGTAAGGTGTTTTTATTCTCTTCTTTCATCAAAGTGAGAGTTGAGTGTGTCCAAGCCTAGGGAGGCTTTGGACGTGTGTAATTCGTCTTGGGGAGATGATTACGTGAGTGTTTCCAAGTCTGGGAGACTAGGACGTAGTGTGTAACTAGTCTAAGGGTAGACAGTTACATGTGTTGTAATTGTAACAGAGAAGGTTACCTTTGTAACGTGTTTAGCCCGTTTAGTGGAAGTGTGTGAAAAATCCTACTGGGGTGGGTCGTAGTTTTCGCCTCGGTTGGGCTCGAGGTGTTTCCACATAAAAATCTTGTGTTCTCACTTTTCCACTTATTTCCGCTGCTTTACACTTTCTAAGCACTTTACAAACAGTCCGTCCAAACAAGTTCCAAGCTTGTTCCCAGAAACTGCGAAAATCTGCCAACACAATTCACCCCCCTCTTGTGTTTGTGTACTCTCAAATCTAACAATGGCCTTGATGAGCATGTATATTGGAGGATCACCGAATAACAGAAAAAAGTTCTTTGGGAAAATTATAATATTTCCACTAAATTGCCAAAAATAAGATATTCAAGCCAAAGCAGAATCGGTAGATTGGATTCAAATATTTCTCCTAGAGCCCAGGTATCATATATACCCCCAAAATAAAAAAGTGCCTTGAATAAACGATGAAAAACATCTATACCTAACTTCATTAAGTGAATGCCCAAAATTGTGGTAATTTTCTTTCTATCTTTATACACATAACCGAAGAATGGAAAAGATTCTTCTTCAATCTCAGGGCCCAAAAGTGCATGAAAAAGACCACGCAGTTAAATACTGCAGAAGAAATTTAGTGAAGTACTCTAGATATAAAGTATAGAAAGGTGTCTCTAACTTCCCCACCAGGGCCTACTCTCCAACCATCAGTAGCGTTGTGGTATAGTCAAATTCTAATGTTCTTATAGAGTATGGTTAATCGGACTTATGTTGCAAAGAACAATATTCTAGCAACTCTTAAGGAGACAAATTATTCTCAATTTTAAATAAATTAAAACCCTTTAACATTCGTAAAGGGGACACTCTTTTGAAAAATAAGGATTAATTAATAGTCATCAAATCCTGATTAAATTCAAACTTACGTATGATTGACTCCTGTACAAAATTGGACGCCTCTATAGTAAATGGACATGAAATAAAATCACATACGTTGAACATCCCTCCATGAGGCCATTCATTTAAAGCCTATATCATCTTTATGGGAGGATGTACTTCTAACTACAAATGGATAAAATTTCATTTCATAATGTATCATTATACTTCCAAGAATCTATGATATCGATAAATTCTAACCAACAGCATTTTCCATAAGATTTCTTAAAGTTACCTTTTAATCTCTAATGTATCATTATATATTTTATAAATAAACAACAATTTAACTTAGTTTTTAGAATGTAAAAAACCTACATTGAAAGTAATAATGGTTTATTGGTGGACTTTTAAAATTAATGCATAATTAAGAAGTAGATTTTGAAAAGATATTTCTTATACTACAAGAAAGTATAAAAAAGCAATTTCTTAACTAATAAACCTTCCATGGAGGTTAGACTTTTTCAATGTAATGTATTTACAATTCAAATTTGAAAAAGCAATTAGGTAATTTTTTTAAATGTAAACAACAAAGTTGTAATAAACTTCAACTGCACGAAGGCCACTTTCTTATTGTAATAAATACTAATATATGGTCTATCATTTTTGGTTTTTGAAGGAGTAAATTGGCGCACCCATTTGATGCATGTCAAGCTGTTAACTAACTCCTTTTCTCGTAGGTAAAGTCCAAGCAAGCTTTTTAAGTTAAACCAACACCAATTCTAGCACTTGTTCGAACTTTCCAAACGGTTTCACCCACCAACCAAAGTCCAATTTTGGTGTACCATGATCCGTTTGGAAAGTACATGAGCGTAATTTGGGAATGTCTAATAAATTTGAGTAAATAGATATTTTTCCATTCCCTAAGTTTTCATCAAATGAAACTTGTCCGAACAAGCTATTTATGGCACAACATGGATTGAGTGTGGTCTTTTGGGATTGAGTGTGGTCTTTTGGGTCAAGGATAGATGTCGCCAATTGATGCACGGTCCAAGTCTTAGTACTACTGTAAGAGTCTATTTTGATTTCAAATGGCTAGATTTTCAATGTAATATCACATAGAAAAAAACTGACCAGGTTCTGTGGGATGGTACAAAAATTCCAACATTTGTGCAATCGGAGAATTTCCTTGATAATGAAGGGATGCAATGGTGCACTTCTCAATTTCATTATACAGTTAACTTTAACTTTCAATGAAGATTTTCCAAGTGGTAGCACCTCATTTGGACATGTGCTCACCTCTAGAAGCTTTTAGGAATTTGGGAAAAGAATGAAATTTTGAGCACATCATCCTCCTGATTACCTTTGGAATTTTGATTTATTTTTCTTAGAAATTTCATGCAATTATATTATTCACTTATCCTCACTTTGTAACAACTATTTTTTTGACATTTTGGATATTTAAAGGTCTTCCGCTTCATTTTAAAAATCAAATTATGATGATTGACAATGACCTTTTTCTCTCTACAAAAACCTCTCTAAATCTTTTGCTCTTTGAGTAGTGATTTGGGAGTCCTCGACTTATAATCTTTCTTTGGTGACATTAGTGATTTGATGACAACTTAATTTATCTACTTTAAAGTTCAAATTCATGGGATTAATCTTGCAATTTGTCGAGTATTTGAGATTGATATCAAGAAGGGACGTACTTAGCTGACTTAGTTTTCTCTCTTCAAAAACCTCTCTAAATCTTTAGCTCTTTGAGTAGTGATTTGGGAGTCCTCGACTTATAATCTTTCTTTGGTGACATTAGTGATTTGATGACAACTTAATTTATCTACTTTAAAGTTCAAATTCATGGGATTAATCTTGCAATTTGTCGAGTATTTGAGATTGATATCAAGAAGGGACGTACTTAGCTGACTTAGTTTTCTCTCTTCAAAAACCTCTCTAAATCTTTAGCTCTTTGAGTAGTGATTTGGGAGTCCTCGACTTATAATCTTTCTTTGGTGACATTAGTGATTTGATGACAACTTAATTTATCTACTTTAAAGTTCAAATTCATGGGATTAATCTTGCAATTTGTCGAGTATTTGAGATTGATATCAAGAAGGGACGTACTTAGCTGACTTAGTTTGGGTGGTGATGTGGGAGTCTTCGATTTATAATCTTTCTTTGGTGACATTAGTGATTTGATGAGGAGTTAATTTATCCACTTTAGAGTTCAAACTCATGGAATCAATCTTGCAATTTGTGGATTTTTTGAGATTGACATCAAGAAGGTACATACTTAGTTGACTCAATTGTGTGAGTATTTTGTGACATTAGTCATGTGAAGCTCATCCTTATCTCCACTGGACCCCCTCTATGAGATGCAACTCTGCTGGGCTTGCGAGCAGGGGAAGGGGTGCATTGTTAGTAGACTAAGCGCAACAAAGGCATATCTTTTTCACCAGGCCCGCTTGGAGAATACAGGACTGCAACAAATTCCACTAAGGAGATATTGCCCAGCATAATTGAAACCTTGATCAGGAGTACGGGAACTCAATTCTCATACCACTGGAGCACTGCTCACTTGGTGCATGCGGTCCACCAACATCTAGACAAAAGTAGTCACTCCCCTCCCCCCCCCGGGCCGACGGCGCCCCGTTTTGGAGTGTTACTGGGCCTTCTAAGCCGAGCTTTATATAAGACCCGTGATGAGGTTACATAGTTTTTGGTGGATGGTATATATTATGTCCAAATGTCTACTACGCACCAATTCCCTTTCATAAAGTGAGTTATTGCCACTGTAACTGCACCTTGGGTAAACTTGCACCAAGGATACTTACAAGAACAATAAGGAGGGCAACCATTGTCAAGGACGATACTCATGGTCAAAGGCGATACTCAAAATAGTGTAATTTATAACTGAATTTGGAGGACCGTAAGACCATAAGCATGGGATAACAAAAATAGAGGCATTTAGAGTGTTGTACTAGAAGAAGATGTCTGTAAAGTTATAGGAAAGAGTGTACCACATGGTCATTAAAGTGACAGTATTGTATGAAGTGTTGATTGATTAAAATGAACTAGATTTCAAGATAAATAGTAGTAGAGATGAGGATGAAGATGTGCATATGTGGTTATACAAGATTGGGTAGAATTTAGAATTAAGTGATTGGAGTGAAAGTAGAGGTTGCACCCTTAGATGATAAGACAAAGGAAGAAATAATCAAATGGTTTGGCAATATCAAGAGGATAGATATAAATACGCTTACCCTGAGGTGCGAGTGAATTTACCTTTCGAGATATAATAGAGGTAGAGGAAGACGAAAAAAAGATTGGAGTGAAGAAATCGGACAGGGCATGCAGCATTGCAAAGTTACAGAGGATATAGCTCAGGATAGGAGTATTTGAAGGTCTAAAATTAGAGTGATAGATATTAATAATTATTTTTTGTTTAGCTTTTCGTCACTTGTGAATGATGATATTGTTTGACTTGCATACTAGATATCATTAGAGTCGTACTTGTTTTAAGTATTATTGATGTTGTGGTGCTATAACTAGTTGTTATGTTATTCCCTTGTTTGCTTAATATTTAATGTAGGTTGATATTAAGATCTAATATTGCTTGTGTTTTTAGAGGCGCTTCAAAAGATTGATATTAGGCAAAACATGTTTTCGAAAAACTTTTTATAGGTTCATTAGAATCGGTCTCCCTACTTGTAGGAGAGCTTGTAGAAGCAAGACTGCATACTTATGGATTTTTCAGGATCCCGCCATAGTCAACATTGATGTATTGGAGGACCATTTAATTTTGTTTAGATTCCAAAATTGATGCCATAGTCAATGGCCATATTTATGGTGACTAATACCATAAACACAACAATAACAACAACTCTTCGTGGCTCCCGCTAGTGCAAGGTCTAGGGATATCCAAATATAAGTGGTTATACTTTTACGCGGAAGTGACTTGTACCATAGATATACAAGGAAAAGAAAGAACATATAAAGAAATGATCATTAACCTTATTGGATATAAAAAGACATTTCATCATTGGCCTTTAAAAACTTTGCAATATGTTACGTACCTCAAGCACTTCAGTAATCTTTCAGCAATAGCAGCTTCCTGTAAAGCTTCAATAGCAACAAGCAAAGAAGCATCTCTCTTCTTTATAACCTCCTACAAAATGTGGTTTTGTTTTTAATGGACTTTCGTATCACAGATCAATTTTGAACAATAAGTAAGAAATTGAAAGATACATAATGTAAATAATACAATCTTTGAACAAACTTAGAAAATTTGTCGGATACAATACGAACCTTGCCAAGTTTAAGCAAATCAGAAGGAAGATTATCCCATGACTCCTCAACATGCGATAACCTAAGTTGCAATTTTTGGTCATCCCACAGCTCCTCAACATTTGAAAACTTTCCTTGTAATTGTTTGTCATTGTGACTGGCAAATCTATTGCATATGAACGGCTCATATGTTCCCCTGTGCGTATAATCTCGGCTCTTATTGTTCGCTGATCTCGTTGTCGTCTTCTTTCCTCGTAAATTCATTGTGGAGCTAGAGTTATCATCTGAGCTATCAATCCGGGCTGCACGGACAGGGGATGCCTAACATAAATGAAAGGCCAAAATTAAATTACATGCTTTTTAGATAAATCTGTGTTTATATAAATAATAGACTAAATTGTTGTCATTTATTTTTATTGAGAGCACTTGTATCGTCTAGTATGATTTAGATTGAAATATACTTATTGTGTGAAGAAAAAAACTATCTATCTTATATATTTTAAAAAATGTAATTTACGTATGAGGTATACAGTTTTGGCACCTTAGAGTGAAACACGAATAATCTAGGAACAAATAAATGGCTTAACAGTGTGTTAAGATTGACAATTCATAGCATTTATATATGAGCTATGTACTAAATTCATATTTATACGTTCATGTGCATGAGATACTGTGGTAATCTTCACCTACTGTATCGAAATCATCTAACATTATTTTAGCTCAATAAAATTTGTTTCTCCTTTATGCAGAAAAAATTGTCGAAAATTGCAATGCCGGCGACTTAGAACATAATATGAGGAGAATAAACACCCAAAAAACAAAAAAAACTACTTTCCATTGACAATTAAAATCGAATCCTTGCCTAGAACCCGTTACTAAAATTGAAGGCATACAATTACCCTCAATTAGAAATGAATTGTAGGTAATTATTTTCATGTTATCATAGATTTGAAAATCATAAACAAGCCAAAATAATGAAGGAGAACATACACCAGCACTGCGTGAACGACGTGGCTTAGGAGCGTTAGATCTGGGGGATGCCCCTTTTGGTGGTGCCCCTCCCCAACTTCTTCGTCTTGATGAACTACCTTTAGGGCTATCCGAATCACTTTCCTTTTCCAATGGAATTGAATTTGGCTTTTGCAAATCTAAAGCTTCTGGACAAATTTTTGTCTCTAGCACACATTGTTTCTCAGTGCAATTTTGATCAGCTTGATTACCAGCTATAGCATCATCATTTTCATTTTTCTCGGTCTCCTCGTCACTTCGGGATTCCTTGGTCATATCGTTTGCTAAGTTATTCTTATTGAAGACAGAGACATCAATTTCCTCTGGAGACCCTATACATGGTTGACAATCAGATAATGGTGTCACCCCTATAAGAGTTGGCACTGGGTATGATGATTTTATTTTTTCCACATACATAAATTGGCCAAGTTTCAGATTATTTCCTAAGATCAAATCATCCATTTCTTGAGGTAAGGAAACATACATTGCATGGGATGAATCACAAACTTTTATGTGAAAGCCTTTATTTGGCCACAAATCTCCTTCTTCCATAATAGGGACTATGCTTCTAACTTGCAACAAAGTAGGTTCGTGACAATTGTCAAGCGATGAAGAATCATCCTCTTGTACGTTTTTCATTCCTTTGGCAAGTTTTAGAAGAATGCCTGGTTTCAACGACACCATTCTCTTCACGAAGATTATGATGTTGAAATTTTGTACTTGGCCTAGTCTGAGCTTATCCAAAGAAGAATTTTGTGAAAGATGATAGATTTATGTATGTATCCTCAAAGACCATACAAGGTTATGTTTTTGGCTCAAGCATGAAAAGATCTTGGGATGATTTTCAGATGGATCACATGAAGAATGTCATATCTTTCTTCAATGAAAGTCGCAGGAACTTTGATCGTTTAGCATTGTTCGTGGTTGAAAAAATTACTTATTAATTAGCCTTTTGTGCCTGAACGAAATTAATTGGTTTTGATTAGAGGACATTAACATTGAATTAGGAAAATGATTGGTAGCTAGAGCACTGCTAATTTAAGATCTAACAAGGATAAAATTAAACTTTTGAAATAAATTAAGTTTCCCACTGTATAAATTAGTTTTGATGTCTTCAAGTTTCTTTTATTGGGTAAAAATATAAAAATGATAACTTGTAGTTCTTTTTTTTTGGTGTATATAACTCTATATATATATATATATATATATATATATATATATATATATATAGATATATATATATATATATATATATAATATATATATGGTTGCGAGTCAACAAATGATCGATGTTAACTTTTCATCTTATTGTAATTTAGTTGGAGTTTTGGGAAGTATAATAATAACAACAACAACAACAATAATAATAATAACAACAATAATAATAACAACAACAATAAGAACAATAATAATAACAATAACAACAATAATAATAGTAGTAATAATAATAATAATAACAATAATAATAATAATAATTACAAATATAATAATAATAATAATAATAATATAACTTTAATGTCAACGATGGTGATGACAACAACAACAATAATAACAATACTAATAATAATAATAGTATCAATAATACTAATATTAATAATTATGATGATGATGATGATAGTAGTAACAACAATAACACTTATGATGATGATGATGATGATATGCCTACCTAATGTTGTATTACCTTGAACTTATTTTTTTTAGAATAAGTTGAAATTAGTTGCATGCAGTTTAGTTGAACTTAGGAAAAATAGGTTTAGTTCAGTTCAGTCCAACAAACTAAATTTAGAATCAACAAAAATAAGTCCAGGTAAGTTCAATTTATCAAAATATAAGTTCATTTTAATAAAAGTAAGTTGAATCCAACAGTAATAAGCTCAGTTTAGTTCAAATAAGTTTAATAAAATATAAGTTGGAAAGAATGGGTCCAAGGCCCTATTCTAATCATTTTAATTTTTCAGAATAAGTTTTGTTCATTTTAGTTCCCAAAAAATGAGTTCACTTGAGTTCAATGAAACTAAGTTTGGATTTTATTTAAGATAAGTTCAATTAAGTTTGGTTCAAAAAATAAGTTCAGTTTAGGTCAATTTAATGAAAACAAGTTCAATTTAGATAAATTCAGTTCAACTAAGACCATGTTCTCTTCGACTTATTTGGTCTGAATTTATTCTAAAATGAACTTATCTGAACTTATTCTAAAATTATTTGTTTAACTTAATTTGAATGTATTCTAAAACTTATTTACTGAGCTTGTTTTAAACTTATTTTGAACTTATTTGCTGAACTGAACTTATTTTGAACTTATTAAAAACAAATTTTTGAACTTACTTACTGAACTTTATTCTGAATTGAACTTAATCTGAATTTATTTGCTTAACTTATTCTGAACTTATTTATTAAACTTACTATAAACTTTTTCTGACCTAAATCCATCTAGACTTATTCTTCAAAAATAAGTCCAAGAGAACAAGGCCTAAATTTGATAGAAATAAGTTGAAGAAAACATAGCCTAAGCCGCCATACACAACCTCAATATATAGAACTACAGACTTGTCAACACTAAGGTATTCAGGACATGGAAGTACTTGATATATTCAATATTGATATAATAGAACCTCATTTCGATTATAGATATGAGCTCAACTGATTATGGCCAATTAATGAAAATTCAGTATAGCATTAGAATATATTCTCTGTCTGGTAAGCAGCTATTAGTTGTTAGTTGCTTATATTGGCTGTTAGCCGTTTCTATTAACTTTTTCAAGCAACTATTTGTGTTAGCTATTTCAATCAGCTGTTTTTAAAGAAAGGTGTTTGATAAAATTAGTTGTTTCTAAAAAATATATTTGATAAAATTTTATTTATGCCCATATCTGTCATTTACCACCAAAGATAAATTTGTTTAATTAGTTGATAACTTATTTCTTTATCAATATGAATTAAATTTATGTGATATGTGTAAATTACCTTCACTCATATAATCCCATTTTATTACTACTTATTCAATCTTCTTATTGATTTATATGTGACTTATTTTTTAAATCTAGTTTTCTTTTCAATCTAATTAAAAGTTATGTGATGTATAAGGCCCATAAGATAACCTTATTTTGTCATTGACTTAGAAAAATTTCTATTTGTTATTAGTTTAACTTTCTTTCAATATTAATTGATTTTTTTTGAAGTGGGGACAAATAAAGAAGTAAAATTTGCATTACATTTAATATTACTATATAAAAATAGCAAGAACTAATAATTTTATGCTTTTATCAACCAGCAAAATAAATTATGAAGATGCGGTTACTATTGAATCATTATTTAATTTGAATTTGAAGAAGCAAAAACTTAGAAGAGAGGATTCAAGAAAATATATGGATTTTGTTTACGGTATTTAATCAATGACAACTTATTTTTCACATTAAAGCCCAAACAGTCAACTTGAAAAACTACAAATGTAAGCTTTTTCGAAAACAACTTTTTGGGGTGAAAAAGTTATTCTAAAAAGTCAATCATTAAACAACCCAAATAGCTATTTGATTTAGTCAAACAGTCAAAATGATTCCAAAAAGCTAATTTTGAGCAAAAAGTAATCCAAAAAGCCATCTGCCACACACCTCATTGTGGGATATTTAATTTTTTTTAAAAAAATGGCATCGGAACTTATTGGTGATTGATTGGCCACGGTCCTAATATGGGTAATTATGTGCTTGTTTTGAGTCTTGCTAATTATGCAGCCTACACACAATACAGCATATAGAATGTGAAAGGAAAAGCATGATTGCGTTGTACCGATCTCCAGCTTGTATGTCACGTTCGATGACTCAGAATTGATGTACGTCTTCCTCGGCTGGCCTAATTTTGAATCATCGAAAAATACTTTATTAGAAACTAATACATACTTGGTTAATTTGCAGTTGGACACGAAAATGCAGCATAAAATTGAGCAAGGCCTAGTACTCCTGTGGCCTAACCGCCTAATCACCTTCCTGGTTTTCTCCCTCCTGCGTCGGGGCCAGCGCATAAGCTTTTCATGTGCCCGACTTAGTGCTCGAGGCTCAAACGAAGTCACGTTAGGCGGTTCAAACAAAGGAATGCGAGCCTTATATTCCAGGATCAATCACCTGAACGATGCCATAATATAACATCCAAGTGCAATAATTACGTTTTCTCTCTCCAATCTGATGACCTGGCAATGCAAGAGCATGCGCGCAATATGAGCATTTTGGAGCAGCATTAAGTGAAATATTGTAGGTTAGAGGGGTTATGGTATTTAAACTATGTTTAATTTAACAGTGAGCAAATTGGAGTAAGTTAAAATTAGTAAGAACAGTTTAGGAGTGTTTTGAGCCTTTAGGATTACAAATTACTATTTTTTGTTTAGTGACTAACTTTTATAACAATTAATTCATGTTAGAGGGGTACGCCTTCAATGCCCACTTAATGATGAAAGAAGATAAAGTGTTGACAGTCGAATTGATAAGGAGGATTGAAGATGAATAAAGGAATAGAGAAAATGAAATGATAGAGGAGGGAACATCAAGCACAGCAACCACGATTTTTGGGTTCTATGCAACAAGGAGGAAGAAGAAGGGCAAAGGGATAACTGGTATCACTTGTGGTGCAGGCTGCGTTTAAGTGAAGGGCAGGCTATGATGGGCCACGAAAACAAAGGCCCGAAGATGCGCTGGGGCAGGCTTGAGAGAGGGAGAAGATGGATGAAGCACTAGGCAAGCTGGACAAGGATTGGGCCGAAGAAGAGAGCAAGGACATGCCCATCTAAGAAAGAAAGAGGGAGAAAAACAAAAGAGGAGAAAGGATGGGCCGTGCAGAAAGAACGAGTCCGACCCCGTGAAGAGGAGAAATGAAAAGCTGATTGAGTAGGAATTGGGCCGCTTGCTGGGCTGAGCACATGGCCTTCAGGCCTTTTTTTCTCTTTTTGCTTTCATCCTCTTCAACTTTATCCATGTTCTTTTTGAGCTAATTATTCATCTCTTCCCAAGTTTTTTCCCATTCCTACAAAATAAACAAAAGTACATTAAAAGTCTAATCTACTAAGTTATTTTAAGCAGACAATAGATAATAGAAGGATATAAAATATTATGATTTCTGGTTTAACAAATACCCTCACACCTAAGTTTTGCTCGTCCTTAAGTAAAATAAAACTAATAATCCTGGAAAAAAAAAAACAAAAATAAATTCCTAACTCATTGACCACTGTCACAAGTGCACGGATAGTCGTAGTATAGATAAAAAGATCGTCCTCAGAGACTAAAGTAATCTATTGAGCTTTGTCTACCAGAATCTGCTAAACAAATACTAAATCAATGGGTTTTGATTCAACAACTTCAAATCTACTAATTCTAAATTCAATCAAGAAGAAACGCCTAGAGATTTATGTAGTTAAAAAACGTGATTAGATAAGAATGATAAACATGTGCTTTTCTCTAATCGGATAATTTTGAGGAATTGTAATATATCCAGAATCTAGTTTATTCCTTCAAAATCAACCAAATTGCCTAAACTAAGCAAAATTCGTTCTTTCAAACTAATTTGTCTTAATCTAGGTTAAATATTGTTGATTATTCTCTAGTCCTTCTAACATGCAAATCTCTCTTTCGAGTTGACGCTATGTTAGGTTTTATCAAGCAGTCTAACAATCGAATGTCACCTTTCCATTCTTCACTCAATTGTTTCAAGTGTGCAAGTACACTTTGGCTAAAAATCCACTCACAACATGAAAATCACTTGGTAAAACGAAATCAAACCAATCATGAATCAAAGCACAATTCTAATGATAAACATGGTCCAACTACACTTTCATTAACAAATAAATCCCTAGATAAAAAAACTACTCACACATAATTAAAGATTCAACAACTAACCAATTATTCAGCAAAAATCTAAGAGAGAAAGGCTTGACAAAGACAGCCTTCAACCAAGGGCTTCAAACCGCCTCAAAACCAAACTCACACTCAAGATTTCTCACTAAATCACCAATCAAGCTAAAAAAAAAATCCTAACTAAGGAGTAAAATTTTGAGAAAGAAAAGAACTAAATTATGCTTTTTTCTCCTCTTTCTGCTGCCAAAAAACGAGGTTTTATAGAAGAACATGAACGTTTTCAGCCGCACAGCCAAAGGAAGACGAAGAGGCCACAGTTACACAGCTCACCACGGTCCGTGGTATGCACCACGATCCGACTGTGGTCTTGGCTGGAACCGAATTTCTGCTCTTCTCTTGCTCCATGGGCATAACATCACATTGGTGTCCATGGGGGAGGTCAAATATATCCAATGAGCGTCAAATGCTGGGTCAAAATGGCCTAAAATCCTGCAAAACACATCAAACAACCATACCCAAGCATAAATTGCGAATAGGAGTATAAATGGTAACTTAAAGCATATAATTCTCCTAAAAATATAGCAAAATGGCCCTAAAATGGTGTATACATTAAGCACTTATCGAACTCTCATATGCTTAAACTGTTACTTGCCCCTAAACAACGTTAAAACCAAAAATTATGCGAAAACCTCCTCAGGATAGATATAGGTAGTGTTTCATTGGCAAAGCTGATTCAAAGTTAGTGAATTACTGACACTCAGGCCCCTAAGTTTAAGGGTAACTATTTTTAGGCCCAAATTTTTTCAAAACTAATTTTGGGATACCCTAAGTTTTCAGGAAGCTAATTTTTAGGTCCTTTTTTTCTTATTATTTCGTCGTTGAACATTCAAAAATTGCAAAATAGTCCATGGAATAGGAAAAACATGTAAATAAGCTATTTTTAGAGGTTTTTTTCATAAAATATACTTGTTTTAACTGATTTAACTTCTTATAATGACTTTACTGGTACTAGTTATCACAATCTACTACTTATATCTTATATATTATAATTTCTGTGGTTATAGGCCCACCATGCCTAGCAAAAATAATTAAAACTTAATTAGAGAGTTTCGACCGTTACCTGAACTTAGTCGGTGCTGGATCCTGGCGTTCTTCTAGCTTCCAGTTTACAGAGATTGCTAATCTCAACCTCACCTTACTTAGATGAGGTACAACACAGATCTGTTTCATTTCCTATCTCAGACCATAGTCACTAATCAAGTTTTTAATCTTTTTCAAGGATAGTGGAACTTTAATTAAGGAATTATAATATTTAAGATATAAGGTTCAATTGGATAACATTCTCTACCGAGAAACTTCTTTTATTAAAATCTTAAAAGTGGTTATATTACAATGGAATGCTTTAAAGAGAAACTTAAGCTAAGATCATTAGAGATACTTGCTCATAGAGAAATGGAGAATCCCAACCTCTCTTTTGCTCAAGAATGCTCAAATGACCGTGTACCTTTCTAACACTCGACCTCTCTATTTATAGAGGGGATGGGGCTATATAGGATGCCTAAAAGCTATAGTACATGAAGATTTTTTACATGTCTACAGTACTCTGACGGCTACAGTACACTCTTTAGTTTACAGACTAGACACTTGTCAAAATAGTATAATAATGGAGCAGTCACTTTTCATAACTTTTAGTGATAATAAGACTAGTCATCATTATTGAGATTCTGCATTCCTTCATCTCTAATTATATCTTGCAGACCATCATTATCTGGATAATCATCAAAATCTTCATCAATTTGCTTAAGATGCTCTGGATCCCATTCTTCAAATAATTCAAGGAGATATTTCTTTCCTTTTTCTGATAAGAATTTTTCAGCTCCCATATCAAAGAGATAATCAAAGATATCTTCTAACACTGCACCTTCCACCTTCATGTACGTAAGACCCGCCTTCGTTATTTTTTACGTTAAGTTGCCTGTCTTGCCTTTTACATTATAAAATCATATTTTTAGTAACTGTATGAGTAAAATTATTATCGATTTGCTTATGAGAGCTAATAATTTTATAAAAAAGGGGGTTATTATTGCTATTATTGATTTTAAAGTTAATTCTGCCATTTATGACTTTAAATTATATCGATAGTTTAATTTAGTCGTTATTCAATTTATTTAGCCGTTTCCTGAACACGATTAGGCTGTCAATCCTAAAAGTCATTCGATGTTCAATAAATCGAACCTTATATTAGGGAGCGAATAGTCGATAGAAGGCCGTACCAATGATTGGGTTTAGAATAGGAGGTTGCGAGATTGGATTATCGAGTTTAGTTGAATGGGCAGGCGACTAAGAAACCCAAAAAAAAAAAAAAAGTATAAGGGGCCGAAGCCCCCTTTTTTTTCACGACACATGCACGAAAAGGGGGGGTTTGGTTTCTCTGGATTTCTCACCACCCTCCTCGGCGACACCACCCTCCCCGGCGACCCAACAGAGAAGCGAGAGGACGAGGGAGAGTGAGAGGGGGAGGGCAGCGGAGGGCCATTACCGGCTGTCGCCTGGCTCGACGGGAATCGCAAGGGCAAGTAGAGATGAGAGAAGAAGGGGGATCGAGATAGTGAGGGGGAGAAGGGGATCGAACCACGATGACCAGGGCGTAAGTCGACGGCCGGGCGTCCATCGAAGGTGGGCTTGAGTCCGGCGATGCGAATCAGGGACCTGAGGGTTAGGGTTTTGAACCCCCAGCACTATCACTACCAGGACTGACCACATGAGACTTGAACCCGGCCTCAAATTGCTCAATTAGCCCAGGAGTTGGGTCCTTTAGCTTGGATTTGAAGTGGGTGTTTCTCGCCTCCTAAGTATTAGTAGTTTCGAAATCGTTTTAAGCTTTAAGTTGCGATGCATGTTAAGTTTAATTAGTTTATGCCTGAAAATGACTTCGAATCATTAAATGTTAGTTTAGTTGCTTAATACTCGAAAGTGGGCTTGAATCGATGCATGTTAGTTTGGGTAATACATGCTTAAAAGTAGCTTCGAAACAATATACGAATACTTAGAATCGATTTTAGTATATTTAGTTAATAAATGCCTGAAAGTTTAGTTCAAAATGAGCAATGCATGTCTAGATTCGATTCAAGTGAATTCAGTCATTACATGTTTGAAAATATTGTTCGAAATGAGCTAAGCATATTTAGAACCGATTCAGGTGAATTTAGTTAATGTATGCCTGAAAGGTTGACTTGAATGGTAACTTGATATAATAAACGAATGCCGTGAATTGTATTACACTTAAATGACTCAATTAGGTTCGAATAGTAACTTCGATGTAATAAACGAACGGCTTGATTTGTATTATGTCTAAATGACTTATTTAGATTCGAATAATGACTTCGATATAATAAATGAATGTTTAGAATCGTATTATGCTTAAATAGCTTAATTAGACTTGAAATGTAACTTCGAAACAATGAATGAATGCTTCGAATCGATACTTGCCTATTTAGTTGAACCATGCTTATGAAACAGCTTTGGAAATAACATTTAAGTGACGAAGTGAGCATATTTACCCCTTAACTGCAATGTATGAATGTTTGAAATGAACCAAAATCACCTAAGATCGAAGTAGGCTAATTTGATTAGTTTATGTTTATAAGTAACCCTTGAATGACAAGCATTCCTTAAATTGACGCATATTGAGCTAGCTAATTCATGCTTAAGAGTACCCTTTGAAACGGCCTAAGAACATTTTAAGCCAGTGCATGTTTTTTGCATGGTTATACTTTGAATATGGTATGTTAGTTAATTAGTTATGCATGAAAGTGGCAGGAATTTGGTATGCTTACCTTCTATTCGCAAGTCATGAATGTAGGCTAAGTTTCATGCGTTGTGAGTTTATTTCAGTTAATTAAGTTCTTATTTCAAGTTAATGCAAAATATACCTATATATTTATGCTTCTGTATGTGGTAACGAGCTATGGGGCGGTTGCTGCTTGCTCGGTAAGTATATGTAGCTATTTCATAGGACCTTTTTGATAAATGTTATGATTATCGAATTGAAAACCGAGATGGTAGTTGGATGGTTTGAGATAGAACTATGAGTGGTTGGAGGTTCTTATGGTACGGTGCTTATGAGAAGGGAGTCTAGGTTGTGAATTAACTGCAATCGTGTGGATTGCGAGGCCGTGTGTGGCTCATTGTGCTGAATTGATTATAAAGTGCTTAAATGTGATACATGTAGACCCCCTTCCCTTCCATGTCCTCAAGTTACATTATGTGCATAAGGGTGAGATTTTCAAAGAAGGATTTCATGTTTTGAAATAATAGTAGCCATAAAAATTAGTACATGATGGCATATTTTAATTTAACGAATACAGTTTTGGGAGTGAACCTGCTTGAACGGGGGAATCCTAAAGAGTTTTACAAAGGCGTGAGTTGCACAATAAAGGATTTTGCTGTGAGAGGCAGCAAAGTTCTTAGTCATTATGACCAGTTTAAATGGCTAAGATAAGTGCTTAGGGACAATAGATGGGAGTGAACCTGCTTGAACGGGGGAATCCCTAGCCTAGGGAGTAATCCTTAGAGACCCTGACGAGGGTTAAGGTCCAAAGTTAGTTGCCATCCCGGGAGTAAGAGCTCAGTGTGAGTTAATCTCACTGGGATTGAGTGTAGATTTCTCCCAACCAGCACTTTATGATGATCTTATGTTCAGAGTAGTTTCTTATTAAATAAGAAAAGCAGTTAGCATTTCGCCTTTTTAAGTATTTCAGAAAGAAAGTTTTTAAGGGTCATTATGAGACCAAGATGAAAGAGATTCTTTAAAAGAATATGAGCCTTAAGAGGCTAAGAGAAGAGTTTTTATGAGCCTTAAGAGGGTAAATGAAGTGTTTTCAGTAAAAGAAAGAAAACTTCCTGTGTATGACATGTGCATGTTCTAAGTATAACTTATGAATGAGATGCTAAGTAAGATACGAATATGAGAAGTAAGTCTTATGAGCATATTTCATGCATATCCTATGAATGAGAATTGATTGAGACTTGAAATGTGTGTGTGCCTTATGCATATCATATGAATGAAATGCCAAGACAAGAATGATTATGAAATAAAGAGATAACTTTATGTGCACATTATATGAATGAGGTTTCATGCATAGTTTAAAATGGAATGCTAAGAAGTTATATTTATAAAAAGAAAGATCCCTATGCTTAGGCCATAAAAGAGAGTTTCTATGCTTAGCTCTTGATGCTTACTTATGTGCTAAGTGCTTGTTAGTTAAGAAATTCAGAGGCCTAAACATGAGTTTCAACGGCTAAAATGAAGTTTATGGTTAGAAGTATTTTATAAGAACTTCGAGAATGCCTAATATGATAGTAAAGTATAAATACGTGATATGTGATTATTAAAGATACTATTACCTACAATGGTTTTGGTTTTAAGCGGGGTCGGGGCACACTCACTGAGCGTGTGGTTGCTCATCCCACTACTCTTTCCCCTTTTCCCCAGGTTTTCTTTATAACAGGAAAAAGTTGAATCAGCTATGTCAAGACGGAATCTGTTCATGCTTGCAAGATGTCGTTTGTACTCATTTGAGGGAATCTTACGTGTTTAATGAAGTCACGTTATGTATTCTCAGTTTGAAACGTTTGTAAACAGGTATTTTAAATTCATGTAATGCATATTGTTTATGAGTCGCTCTGCACGGCCTTATGAGCCAACCATCTAGTCAGTTAGATGTCTTTTGGTTAAAGTTAGTTATGATTTGAGATATAAACCCCAATACTCCGGTTGTGTGAACCGTGGAGTTGTATCTTTCATTTCTTCTTTATTCATGAATCAATTTGGTTGGTGTACTTGAGCGAGCGGCTCGTTGAGTTGTGAACTCCGGCATGTAGCCGTTGAGCTTCTTTTAAATGTTTTACGCTTCCGTTAAATTGCAGGAATTTATTGTAAGGCTTACGGCCTGAAAACGGTCAGTTTTTAGGGGAAACTCTATCAGTTTCGCCCCAGAATTTAGGTAGAAAGCTAAAAAAACGTAGCGCTTTTGGCCCTAGGGGCTAGGGGTGTTACATTGATGGTATCAGAGCAAAGGTCCTGTGACCATAGGCAGTAGCCTGAGTCTTGCATCTCATATAGTCACCTAGGAACACGTTGTGCTAATGTGACATATGTTTTGCTTTGTGTGCAAATGTGAGCTTTGTGTGATCATTGCTGCACGTAAGTAGTTATGTATGGCTTAAGAAGGTCGATTGAGTAAAAGTGGCAAGTTGTGCGTTAGTATAGAAGTCAAATGGCTCTCCCCACACCTTCAGGTGACGTTGTGGGTACTTCATTGGTGCAATATGCTACTAATGTGCCAATTGACTTCATTGATTAACTTTTAGGCGATCTGGTTGAGCCAATCGGATGTATGTGAGTCGTGTGTTAGAATGTGAACCCAATTAACTTGCACATCCTTGCGTGAGCTAAGTGATGATTCGATTAGTAAATGTTTTCTTCGTGCGCTGTGATAAGACAGTCGATAGTTAAAGCACGTCTATTTAGACTCGAGTGATTGAAAATCCTTTTCGAAGCTTGTCTTTGCCCCTAAAGTACGATTTGCTCCTCGAGTCCTATAATGGAGTGAGCAGACGTACACAAAGGTTGGTAGAGAAGAAGTTCAAAACAAACCAGCTATTTTTCACCTTTGAAATCCAAAGTTTCGAAATGTTAATGTCTTTTTCACTGTCTAGTCAAGTTTTACATTACACTCTTTAGCTATGATGAACGAGCTTAGGTTTTCAAGTACATGCCATTGTACTATACGTGTCGAGATCGGTTGCTATAATTGGTAATCCTACTAAATGATATCTTCTCTCTTTTCTTTTGAATTCCAAATTCCCTGAGTATATTAGGGGCTACTTTTGTAGGCATGCTTTGAAACTATGTGCTAATGGTAGGACCTCGTTAACCATTGCGTAGTGTACCGACTGTTCCCCTTCTTTGCCATTATTGCCTCAACCATGTATTACTTGTTCTTTTTTATTATATGGATTGTTATTCGTGAATGGGGTGCAATGTTTTGGCTCGAACGAACCTTGATATACCTAGAAAGCATAAGGGAGAAAGAACCTGGCAGACTTTAGAATTGTACGTAGTAAACAATCCCTACCAAGGTAAGTGACATAAGCAGTAGGATTCCTATGACCACCTGTATGAGAGATGTACCTCATATAACCTTCAATGCGTACCTATAAGACTAGTAATGTCAACCATATGCAAACAACCCTAACAGGTGGACACCACTCCTTCCTAGATTGGACGGTATTTAGGGCAAGCCATTGACCGCCGGTTGCAAAGGGGGATTGTACGCGTATATACAATTCTAGGTGTTTTTTTTTGTGTGACGACCCCATGAGTCTGCATGTCTTAAGGACCTCTTATGACGCCAAGGGGATGCTGTGTGATGTCTCTATTACCTTGCTATAAAATGAAAACCCCCTAGTTAAGTAACTTAATTTTGAAGTGCTTCGGTTATGTATGCTAGTAAAAGAGCTTGACTTGAGTTGGATTGGTAACGTGGCTTAATTCTTCAGATGATCTAAGTTTAGTGATTCATGGCATGGCATAACCTCTGACTTGTTGCATGCATTCTGTGAATTCTATAATTCCACGTAATAGCTGAACAACTGCATACACACATATTAAAGCATGATGAGATAACCTTAGAAATCTGCATTCATACATTCTTGCCTTTGTATGTTTGATCGGAGTAGCACAGTGGAAGCATGTAGGCCCATAAGCCATAGATCCAGGACTCATCTAGGAGCATAACCATTTATTTGTATGAATCTATGACTTCAGAAACAATCAGCCCCAAGTAAGAACCCTAGGGAAAGGCTCCCCACCATCGAAATCATCGACTTACATTCCTACCTCAACATCTCCTTCTCCTAGTTGTTCTTGCCGACATGATTATGCTAGTTCATGTTAATCGTGATTTCGGATTTTCATTGCTCTATTGTAAACCCTATGCAATGTCAATATGAATCCGAATGCTACTTCAAGCTCTTTTATTGCCAATATGACACAAATGGTATCTCTGCAATCTCAGTGTGACGTGGTAACCTGCTAGTACATGACTTAACCTTAGATTGACCTAATATCTTCATGTTTTAGAACAACCCTGATTAAGTCAACCCCTTCTTACAACGTTAGCATGCCCTGTCTAAATTGCCATGATTGAAGTTTAAAAGTTATTCGTGATTAAGGCGAAAACATGGAAATGCTGCTCACATATGCTTTTGTTTTATAAAATTTCTTGCTAAATTTATATTAGCTGGTTGCATGTTACTTCCAATTCGTAAACCTGAGAATGTTGAAATACTGATGCTATACGATGCTATTATGCTCGAGTAATGCCAGGTGCTGCTATGTGATGCTCTTAGTGTTCTCAATGTGTTGTAGGAGTCTTCATATTAACCATTGTGATCCTAAAGGTGGTTTGAATTCATGTTTTTAGCATGAAACTACTAGCATATGACCTTGAGGAGTCAACCGCCCAATTTCTCTTCCTTTAAACGTCAGTTCGTAGCTTTGCATGTACATAGAATTGTTGCTTACTAGGTGAATTCAATCTAAGTTATCGAAAATCTATATTTCATTTTTAAAACAAACTTTGGTTTTCCCATGCCAACTCATTTGCCCCTCTCCAACGCGAATTGCCCTCGGCGACTAAATAGAGTGAGTAGACGCTTGAAGAGGACTGGCGAGGAGGAGACTGGATACCATAAGCTTTTTTCTTTTGATTTAAAAGAAGTAGTACATACAAAACAGAACCTTTTGGAAACCTACTGTGTAGATCATGATTTATGTGTGCACATTCTAGGAAGGACCGAATATAGGTTTAGAATTTCAAGGACGAAATTCTTTTAAGGGGGGAAGAATGTAAGACCCGCCTTCGTTATTTTTTACGTTAAGTTATCTGTCTTACTTTTTACGTTATAAAATCATATTTTTAATAACTGTATGAGTTAAATTCTTATCGATGTACTTATGGGGGCTAATAATTTTATAAAAAGGGGGTTATTATTGCTATTATTGATTTTAAAGTTAATTCGTGCCATTTATGCCTTTAAATTATATCGATAGTTTAATTTAGTCGTTATTCGATTTATTTAGTCGTTTCCTGAACACGATTAGGCTGTCAACCCTAGAAGTCGTTTGATGTTTAATAAATCAAACCTTTATATATTTGGGAACGAATAGTCGATAGAAGGCCGCACCAACGATTGGGTTTAGAATAGGAGGTTGCGAGATTGGATTATCTAGTTTAGTTGAATGGGCAAGCGACCAAGAAACAAAAAAAATAAAATAAAAAGAGTATAAGGGGCCAGAGCCCCTTATTTTTTTTCACGACACACGCACGAAAAGAGGGGGTTTGGTTTCTCTAGACTTCTGACCACCCTCCCCGGCGACACCACCCTCCCTGGCGACCTGACAGAGAAGCGAGACGGAGAGGGAGAGGGAGAGTGAGAGGGGGGAGGCTGTCGCCTGGCTCGACGGGAATCGCAAGGGCAAGCAGAGATGAGAGAAGAAGGGGGATCGACACAGTGAGGGGGAGAAGGGGGTCGGACCACGACGACCAGGGCGGAAGTCGACGGCCGGGCGTCCGTCGAAGGTGGGCTTGAGTCTGGCGACGCGAATCGGGGACCTGAGGGTTAGGGTTTTGAACCCTCAGCACTATCGCTACCAGGACTGACCACATGGGACTTGAACCGGGCCTCAAATTGCCCAATTAGCCCAGAAGTTGGGTCCTTTAGCTTGGATTCGAGGTGGGTGTTTCTCGCCTCCTAAGTATTAATAGTTTCGAAATCGTTTTAAGCTTTAAGTTGCGGTGCATATTAAGTTTAGTTAGTTTATGCCTGAAAATGACTTCGAATCGTTGAATGTTAGTCTAGTTGATTAATACTCGAAAGTGGGCTTGAATCGATGTATGTTAGTTTGGGTAATACATGCTTAGAAGTGGCTTCAAAACAATATACGAATACTTAGAATCGATTTTAGTATATTTAGTTAATACATGCCTGAAAGTTTAGTTCGAAATGAGCTATGCATGTCTAGATTCAATTCAAGTGAATTCAGTCACTGCATGTCTGAAAATATAGTTCGAAATGAGCTAAGCATGTTTAGAACCAATTCAGGTGAATTTAGTTAATGTATCCCTGAAAGGTTGACTTGAATGGTAACTCGATATAATAAACGAATGCTATGAATTGTATTACGCTTAAATGGCTCAATTAGGTTCGAATAGTAACTTCGATGTAATAAACGAACAGCTTGATTCGTATTATGCCTAAATGAATTATTTAGATTCGAATAATGACTTCGATGCAATAAATGAACGTTTAGATTCGTATTATGCTTAAATAGCTTAATTAGGCTTGAAATGTAACTTCGAAACAATGAATGAACGCTTCGAATCGATATTTGCCTATTTAGTTGAACCATGCTTATGAAACAGCTTTGGCAATAACATTTGAATGACGAAGTGAGCATATTTACCCCTTAATAGCAATGTATGAATGTTTTAAATGAACCTACATCACCTAAGATCGAAGCAGGCTAATTTGGTTAGTTCATGTTTATAAGTAACCCTTGAATGACAGGCATTCTTTAAATTGACGCACATTGAGCTAGCTAATTCATACTTAAGAGTAGCCTTTGAAATGGCCTAAGAACTTTTTAAGCCAGTGCATGTTTAGTTGGATGGTTATACTTTGAATATGGTATGTTGGTTGATTAGTTATGCGTGAAAGTGGCATGAATTTGGTATGCTTACCTTCTATTCACAAGTCATGAATGTAGGCTAAGTTTCATGCGTTGTGAGTTTATTTCAGTTAATTAAGTTCTTATTTCAAGTTAATGCAAAATATACCTATATATTTATACTTCTATATGTGGTAACGAGCTATGGGACGGTTGCTACTTGCTCGATAAGTATACGTAGCTATTTCATAAGACCTTTTTGATAATATGTTATGATTATCGAATTGAAAACTAAGATGGTAGTTGGATGGTTTGAGGTAGAACTATGAGTGGTTCGAGATTCTTGTGGTACGGTGCTTCTGAGAAGGGAGTCTGGGTTGTAAATTAACCGTAATCGTGTGGATTGCGAGGCCGTGTGTGGCTCATTATGCTGAATTGACTATGAAGTGCTTAAATGTGATACATATGGACCCCCTTCCCTTCCATGCCCTCAAGTTACATTATGTGCATAAGGGAGAGATTTTCAAAGAAGGATTTCATGTTTTGAAATAATAGTAGCCATAAATATTAGTGCATGATGGCATATTTTAACTAAACAAATACAGTTTTGGGAGTGAACCTGCTTGAACGGGGGAATCCTAAAGAGTTTTACAAAGGCGTGAGTTGCATAACAAGGAATTTCGCTGTGAGAGGCAGCAAAATTATTAGTCAGTATAACCAGTTTAAATGGCTAAGATAAGTGCTTAGGGACAATAGATGGGAGTGAACCTGCTTGAACGAGAGAATCCCTATCCTAGGGAGTAATCCCTAGAGACCCTGATGAGGGTTAAGGTCCAAAGTTAGTTGCCATCCCGGGAGGAAAAGCTTAGTGTGAGTTAATCTCACTGGGATTGAGTGTTGATCTCTCCCAACCAGCACTTTATGATGATCTTATGCCCAGAGTAGTTTCTTATTAGATAAGAAAAGCAGTTGGCATTTCACCTTTTAAGTATTTCAGAAAGAAAGTTTTTAAGGGTCATTATGAGACCAAGATAAAAGAGATTCTTTAAAAGGATATGAGCCTCAAGAGGCTAAGAGAAGAGTTTGTATGAGCCTTAAGAGGGTAAATGAAGTATTTTCAGTAAAAGAAAGAAAGCTTCCTGTGTATGACATGTGCATGTTTTAAGTATAACTTATGAATGAGATGCTAAGTAAGATACGAATATGAGAAGTAAGTCTTATGAGCATATTTCATGCATATCCTATGAATGAGAATTGATTGAGACTTGAAATGTGTGTGTGCCTTATGCATATCATATGAATGAAATGCCAAGATAAGAATGATTATGAAATAAAGAGATAACTTTATGTGCACATCATATGAATGAGGTTTCATGCATAGTTTAAAATGGAAGGCTAAGAAGTTATATTTATGAAAAGAAAGATCCCTATGCTTAGGCTATAAAAGAGAGTTTCTATGCTTAGCCCTCGATGCTTGCTTATGTGCTAAGTGCTTGTTAGTTAAGAAATTCAGAGGCCTAAGCATGAGTTTCAACGGCTAAAATGAAGTTTATGGTTAGTAGTATTTTATAAGAACTCCGAGAATGCCTAATATGATAGTAAAGTATGAATACGTAATATGTGACTATGAAAGATACTATTGCCTGCAACGGTTTTGGTTTTAAGGGGGGTCGGGGGACACTCACTGAGCATGTGGTTGCTCATCCCACTACTCTTTCCCTTTTTCCCCAGGTTTTCTTTATAATAGGAAAAAGTTGAATCAGTTATGTCAAGACGAAATCTGTTCATGCTTGCAAGGTGTCGTTTGCGCTCATTTGAGGGGATCTTACGTGTTTAATGAAGTCACATTATGTATTCTCAGTTTGAAATGTTTCTAAATAGGTATTCTAAGTTCATGTAATGCATATTGTTTATGAGTCGCTCTGTACGGCCATATGGGCCAACCATCTAGTCAGTTTCATGTCTTTTGGTTAAAGTTAGTCATATTTTGGGATGTAAACCCCAATACTCCGGTTGTGTGAACCGTTGTGTTGTATCTTCCATTTCTTCTTTATTCATGAATCAATCTGGTTGGTGTACTCCGAGCGAGTGGCTCGTTGAGTTATGAACTCTGGCGTGTGGCCGTTGAGCTTCTTTTAAATGTTTTACGCTTCCGTTGAATTGCAAGGATTCATTGTAAGGCTTATAGCCTGGAGACAGTCAGTTTTTGGGAGAAACTCTATCCGTTTCGTCCTAGAATTTAGGTAAAAAGTTAAGAAAACGTAATGCTTTTAGCCCTAAGGGCTAGGTGTGTTATAATGCGGTCTTTAAATTCATTATCATAGGCGAAAGTAGTGTTCCCATAATGAATTATCGATTTTCCTCGTTCGATTAATACCCAACATTGATGATAAATGTTAAAAAATCCAATAGCTCTTGATAATGCAGGATTAGTAACTTGATGTACCAGATCCCCATGAATCCAATTTTGTCGTTGATCATCGGCATTGTCGCAATCAACGATTTGGACAAGATAATAGGCTGGCTTGGCTTTTCCATCTTCATATTCAATTAGAGCGCTATAAACCTCTAAAGTTAGGTATTTGCAAATTGGAATTTTTGTTGGACCCTTAGGAGATGTAAGAATCTAATGGAACCTTTTGAACATATATTGCTGGAACTTAGTTAAGGTTGAGAAAAATGAAAATTTTGGATCTGGGACTTCTGTGAAATAAAGTACCATCCCGTATTTCCAGACTTTAAAGACAGGATCATTAGGGGATAATGAATTAGCTGGAAAACAAATGCCGCTAGCTCCAAATCTATTGGGAAAGTAGATCGTTATACTCCAAGACTTCCAAATATCATAGGAATAATGATGATAAAAGTTGATGCAGGCTGTATACCACTTATTGAACCATTGTTCTCGAATATGAGAATTTATTTTTTCTTGGATATCACAAGGGCACTGAAGGTAACTAATTTGCAATTCTAGAAGGGAAAATCTTTGGGCTATGAGGTAGGCAGTAGAAAGTAGACCAAAGCATGATCTGCTTTTTGTATAGAATTCCAGGTTATCAATAAGGACTTTACTAGAAGGCGTAACCCGTTCTTGTATGACTAGCATTTCATTAAGGATTTCTTCCTTTTCTGGCACGAGGTCGGCTTTGATGATCACAATTGATGAGTTTTCGAGTTAGACTGTCTGCCAGAAAGTTCTTCGATTCTTGTATATGTTCAATAGAGAAGGAAAACTGGTTAAGCCATAATTGTCAATGCAGGAGTCGTCCTTGCACTTGCATATTTGGTAAATTCTTTTTCACAAAACTAACTATTCCTTTGCAATAAGTTCGAATGAGAAAAGGTTTAGGGGCTGAAAAGATTAAGAATTTTTTAATTCCCCTTATGACTGCAAGGATTTCTTTTTCCATTATAGAATAGTTGCATTTTGCCTTATTAAAACTTCCACTGCAATATTTGCAGAGTTTTTCTCCTTCTTTGATTTTGAGTATCGCACTGTAATGCTCATTGCTGGCATCTGTTTTAATAACTAAATCATCTTCTTCGTTAGGCAAATTAAGGACAGAAAGATTTTTGCACATCTTTTTGAAGTTTTGAATAATCTTTGTATCGTTAATAGTCCATGTCCGACTTACTTCTTTCTTGAGTTTCTGCTGCAATGACTTTCTTAATTTGGCTAAATCTTTAATGAAATCTGAAGCATAGGAAAGGCATTTGAGAAATCTTTCTAGCTGCTTCCAATCTTCAATTTTTTCAGGAAATTTTCTATTTTTTCTAGAATATGCTTTTACAGGATGATTTATTCAGCTTTTATCTCTAGACCTAAAAACTCAATTTCTTGCTCAACATAAATGCATTTGTTCTTACCAAGTATAATTCCATAATCAATACATCTTTGGGTGACAGCTAAGACATCGTCTTTGTGCTGTTCTATGGTTTTGAAAAAGATAAGGATATCGTCAATGTAAACTAAACAATAATGATTAAGGTCTTTAAAGATGTTATCCATTCTTCTCTGGAATATTTGAGGTGCATTTTTAAGACCAAATGGCATTACTATCCATTTATAATGTCCTTGTGGGCACTAAGTGCAGTTAAAGAAATATTTTCCTCATGAATTTTTATCTGCCAATAACCACTTTTGCAATCCATTTTTGAGAACCAAGAAGCTCCCTGAATTCTATTAAAAAGGACTGTTTTGTTAGGAATATAATAACCATCAAAGACAGTAATGTTATTAAGCTTTTTATAATTGATTACGATTCTAACTTTTCCTCTGTTTTATTCAGCATGATTTCTTACCATGAAAGGAGGACCAGTATGAGGACTCTTGTTATTTCTGATTAATCCTTTGTCAAGAAGTTCTTTAATTTGTTTATCAAATTCTTGGATGTCCTGGTGTGTATACACCATTTGTTTAACCCGAATGATGGTGTTGGGATTTAATAGAGTAATTTTAGCAGATGTTTTGTCTTTATCCCAAAATTTTAGAGGATTCTCAGAGTAGAGCTCTTTACATAATTTTTTTTGTTGTTCAACAATCTCCTCTTTAACAGATAACTCAAGTAATGAGATTGTTAGCGCTACCTCTCTTTGTGCAGGCATCACCTTCTCACCATGCTGGCTGCGTGTAAATTCAATTTTTTGATGAGTGTAAGCATTACTTAATTTTTCAACAGGAACTAAGTGACTATTAATGGTAAATATTATTTGGTTTATGGTCTGAGTGCATAGAGAATATAATCTTTAGAAATTATTTTCAATAATCATATAATAAAAGGGTTGATCCGTAGCCCATAGAACTGGTATAATACATTGAACTCCTCCTAATTTATGCATAACCCTTCTATGGTTTCATTATGGCTCATAACACTATTATCAGTTATCCTTACTTGTAAAGGATTTTTAGCTCTTTCCCACATAAATTCAAGAAATAATGATCTTTTTCCAATGCATACAGAACAACCACTATCTATGTAAGTACATAGTTCATATTTATTATATCCTTCTAAACATACTTTTATCGAGATATAAATGCTATTAAGGTTTGTATTGGTAGCCTCATAGCATATTTCCATAGTAATATTTTTTACTAATTCATCCTTATAAATTGGTTCGCTAACAGTTCCTATTTTGTACCCAATGACTTTTCCATCAACTCGATATCCGATCTACATTGGGTCTTGCAGCTTCAAAGCTCATTCTAGTCGTTTCACTGGTCATCCTAAGTGTATCATCTTCCTTAATCTCCTCTTTAGCAGATGAAGATCCTTCTCCCCAGTCTGACCTTGTGCTTATACTTCTTAATAATTGGGGGTTTAATGATGATTTTACCTTCCTCATCAATTTTTATTATATTTTTCTTATTGATCTTTGTAGGATTGACAAAGTTAAATATCCATGAACGATCGATTTTTATCTCCTGTCGATTGGATTTGATCCTCTGGATCTTTTGTATGGGGGTAGGACTTTCAAATTTTTCTGCCTCTATCATTGTTACCTTAGTCTTAGGGTCTATCGTATTATCTAGCTTGTAGAAAATTTTCCAAAATATCTTTAAAGGATATGCTACTCTTTTCATGTCCATCCCAACTATTTTTATCTCAAGGGATAAGAAGTTTTTGGCAAATTCATCTTTTAGACTCACGTAATATCCAGGTCAACAGTTGAAACCTACTAACCCATTATATAAATTGGTTTTTATCCCTATGATTATCTGATTATTAAATTTGGTGTGCCTAATATCACAGAGTAAAATGTAAAGATCAATATCTTTGCCATAATATTGTAATAGAGTGATTTGAACTTGGACACTTTCGACATGGATATATCTATACTTTCTATCTTTGTTATGCTTAAGAATATTCTTCTAATTAATAAGATTAACTTCCCCAATGTCATACTCACAATCTTTTATTTAAAGATCTCCTTCCATCATTTCACATACGTATTTGCTTTTTATTTGAAAGATGGATTTTTTATAAATCATGTCTTTTTGGATTATGGGAAGAACCCATTCTCCTTTGACTTCTTCATGATTATTGTCTATAACAAACTCTTCTCCTTGAAGATCACCAAGGCTAACCGAGCTACTTTCCATCATATAACTTGTTTCTTCATAATCACTTTCTTCATATTTATTGTCCTTTATAATTTCAACGATTCATTTGTTGTTGCCTAGGGCTAGGTCTAATGCTTCCTCTTTACTAAGCTCAACATAATCTAAGCTTCCCAAAGTTTCAATAAGTTTGTTATTCTTCCTGTTTTTACATTCATTAGCATAATACCCTACTTCTCCACATGCCCAATATTTGCAGTTGTTTTTTCCTACAGGGTAATAAGCAGCTTTTCTAAAAAATCTATGTTTGTAGGACTTGGTTTGTTGTAATATTTTCTTCTATATTTTTCGCTTCTCTGCTTGTTAAAGCTCTTTTTCTTATAGAATTTTATTTTTCTTCTTTTCTCAGGTTCTTTTTCCCATTAATGAGGTGAATCCCAGCAAGTCAAAAATTACGTTTAATTTTCTTTTGTTTTTGAAGATCAAGACATTGTTTATTAACCCATTTTCGCAAATTGGAAATTCTTGAACCAAGGGTATCAACATCTGTTCATCCAAACCATGCCATGTATTTTTCATTAACTATAGAATTTATAGGATATGGCAACTTGTCATAGAACATGCCAAGATTTGTTTCATTATGCCCAAGTTTGTAATAATATTAACTGAATTCTGCAACATAATTTTCTAGGTAGCTCATATCCCATAATTCTATGTTGTTAATTTTTCTTTGCCATTCTCGTGCTTTTTCTTCAGAATCAATTTTAGCTCCGATGAATTCAGTTTCAATATCTTTGCACAAACTTCTGAACATTACAGTTAGTGTTTCCATCATTCTTAATGTATTTTTACCATCTTCACTTAATGAATCATACCAGTCAGCTACAGTGCCAGAGAAACTATCCTCTATATAATTTTGGAAGTTTGCCGTAGTCCATGTAGTATTTAGGTTTAAGACACTGTTCATTCCTCTTTTCCAGTGCTCAAATATCTCTTTTCGATTACAAGCTCCATCAATGTTTAAGATATATTCAGTTTGACTAATTGGGGTAAGACCAATATCTTCATAGGTCATGGTTTTCCTTAGGATAAACTCAAAAATTGCTCGTACGTCCAGTAGGAACATACCTAGGTCTTAGGAAATGAGTGTTTCTTCTGAAGGGTTCACCAAATTCTTCAGGTTTAGGAACGACATTGTTAACTGGATTAGTCTCTATTTCATATAAGTCAATTTCTTCTCCAATCTCATTAATTTCGTTTTCATTGGTCATTTTGCCATATTTCTTATCAAATTTTCTTCTAATTTCTTCTAATGGTAAAACATTGATATCTTCTAGTTTAATCAGATTTATCTACTGATAAATTTCTTCTTCTAGTTGGACATTATTGGTTTCTTCATTGTCATCAGATAAAATGTCATGTTTATTACTAATTGCACTCATGATTTTGTTCGTTTTCGAACATTTTTTGTAGCTCTTCAAGACTATGTTGTTTATACTCCATCTTCTTTTTATTTCGTTTCAGTCAATTTTTTACCAAATTGTTCTCGTACGTCTTTTTGAATTTTTATCTCTTGCAAAGGAAGTGAAATTTTGTTTTTTGGGTTTTGGAAAGGGTATTTATGCTGAAAAGGGATACTAATTCTTGGAGTAGCTTTTTCGCTATGTCTAACTTTGTTAATAAGAGAGAGATGGACAACGGTTAACTGATTCTTAAGCTCTTATAGTTCGATCTTGGTTTTAGCTAATTCTACTTTTAATTCTAAAACTATATCGGTGATATAGTTTAATTGAGATGCTAAAGAGATATTACCTTTAGATGAGTGGATAATGTGTGAATAATTAGGACTAGGACAAGCAGGTGATGATTCAAGTATTAATCGCAATTAATCATAGTTAATTAGCTTAATTAGTCATTAATTAGCTTAATAATCTTAATTATTTTTGTGCACGTGGCTCTGGTACTAGTGAAAAGAGGACCTCAAGTTATACTAGTGGGAAAATATCACAAACACAAATTTAAATTTTTCAAAAGTAAGTTTTAAAGGATTGAAGGTAGATTTGCAAATATGAAAAGTTTTTGGGCATACTTTGCAAACTAGAATAGTACCTGGGTCTAAAAAATAGCTCAAATAAAAATTTGAGTGTCCTATTTGTTAGTTTCTCAAAAGTCAAGGTACCTTATAATTGTTTTTAGAAAGGGGCGGTCCTTAAAATAGTTTACACTAAACTGAAGGTACTTCTGTGTAGTTTATTCAAAGTTAGTCCTAAAAAGATGCAAAAATCATTTAGCAAATAGATTAGGGAATGAAAAGTTCGAAAACCACTTGATAAACCACAATATCAAATTTAAATCAATCGCCCCAAATCATCAAATACAATCATTCAACACATGAAACAAATGAAGCTAGCAAGACCGATAGAGCCTCACTATAGTTATATGGCACTCATCACTTATGTGTTTGAAAAAATTTATATAAAGGTTCCCTCAATTCTCATTCCTTAGACTCAGATCTATCATAAGCTTGACAAGACTCTCAAATTCATCATCATTAAAATGCAAACACACTAGACAATCAGGAGGACTTTCATAAGGTTGTAATAGGGCCATGGGTAAAGGTAAGGGAGGAACAAATGTTTTGGAAATGTGGAACTAGAAGCCATGGACTAACAGCTAAACAGTTCTAATGCATCACCCAACATCCTCCTTAAACCAATATGATTTAGCAATAAAATAAATCCCTAATTGAAGAGACAAAAGTTGAAAGACCATAAAAATTGATAATTCTAACAAGGCTAACACTGTCTTTATTATTCACCTTTTTTTTGTGTTCTTCTTTATTTTCTTATTTTTTGTCTTTTTTTTCTTTTGTTCTCGTTACCAAAGAGTTGGCCAAGGGAAATCCATACCAAACTTTGATTCCAACTCTTCTCTAAACTTTATGTAAAAAGAACATGGGATTTTCTTTTTTCGAATAAGATCACACATCCCTTCATCAAACAACTAAAATTCACTAAAAGATCTCAATACTCCTTACTAGCTCACAATCAAACTTGATGCAAAAGAATAAAACGCTCCTCTAGTCTTGGCTTAAAAGTAAGATAATCACTCGACCATAGCTTATAGTAGGTGGTTCAAATTAAGAAAAACCGATATAGGCTCAAAGGGGCTAGCAAAGGATATAATATGTGACAAAGGTGGCTATTTGGTCGTTAGGTTTAACAAATCAAAGAATGCCTTAATCATATTGCCTACATGCATATGCGAAATATGATCTTGAATGAGTGACAAAGCAAGTTCTAGAGATTGATGTCAAGGTAGAGTCACACATGAAAGAAACATGAGACTAAATTGATGAATAGTTTCTAAAAGGTCATAGCTTCATGTGATATCTATCAAAATCATAACTAGCTCATTAGTAAATATATGCCAAAGTTCATGTAAAGAGTCATGGGGTAATCAACTCGCACTCAACATGTGGTCAGAACATGAAGCTCATTTCGTAAATTCATTCTCAAACATTTTCATGCACAATTGGGTGCACCAAAGGATCAACTAAACAATAAAAAATCTACCTGGTCTACAAGATCATCATCGGAGGATTTTTTTACTTTTATTTATTTTTTTTGTACATGCTCCTTATAACAATGCAAGGAAAAAAAATGCAAGAATTATAAGAAGAAACTAATAAAAGAGAAACTATAATGCAACCTAGAGTGAGAAGAAAACTAAATGCACGTCTAAAATACTACTAACCAAATAAAACTAAAACTTACAATAAAAACTCCAAAAACTATCACAAATAATATATATAAAACATGCGCACACCAAACCAAATCAGGCATTAGACACCAAATAATATATATAACTCCCCCTTGCTTGAATCACACATTACCCTTAATGTGGGCACATAAGAGAAAAAGGGAAGGGGAGAAGCTAAAAGATATCAGAAAGGAGGTGGTGGAAGAGGATGGAGTGGTTGGCCATAAGAGATATGCCAATCCCGCCAAGTCTTTAAACAAGCCCTATAGTCATAGAAATATTGAGTCTGGGTAGCAAACATCCCACGAAGCTCGTCGTGGCGCTCCTAGACAAAGTCCCGAAGAGCGGCGTTCTCAGAAGCAACAAATGTTCGAAGGGACACTTGCTCCTCTTGAATGGACTTCAGGGTGGCTTGTAAGTCCACATAGTCAGTAGGGGAAGGTTGAGAGGAAGAACTAGGTCCTGCTTGACTAGAATGAGAGGGTGGAGAATTAGGTGCAGGTTGAACAACCTCAGCATCAAAAGGTATTCAATAAAGGTTAGCCCGGTGAAGTAAGGTGGTCCGATTGACATTAGGAAGCAGCAAAAGCCGATTCCCAGGGTAAATCTAGCATAATCGTCCAGCCTCTACTTTACAAAAGTTCATGATTTCAAAAGCAGCTTGATTAAACTGCTCTGACCCAGAAACTCTATCCCCAATGTTGGGCTCAATACCCAAAAATCTAGCAATAGTAGTCATAATCCCACCGATGACTATCTTACCCTTAGTGCTAATAGCAGCACTATATAATTGCCTGGCCAAAAATGAACTGAGGTCAAGCTAGACACCGTCAAGCATACAAGACAAGAATATAACTCAGATAATCTCGGAACATTCAGACTATCATCCCGGGCAAAGAAAAAGCAAGCTAGAATAGACTGAGCAACGTGAATGCAAGGGTTCCTAATATGTGTGCACTTGGATGAACTAGTACTGTACCTAACACTTCTCGAAAGCTCGCCCCAAAATGCATTTGGGTTGAATTCATGGGAGACTTATTGGTTTGGTAAATCCATATTAGGTGGAAACTCGAATATACTGTTAAAGGCACATAGGTTTAACTCGTATAATTGTCCTTGCAAATAAAATGAAATGTACCCTGCTTAACATTCAGGCCCTCTAGTGACCTTGACATGGAATGTACTCATGAACTCTAGAGTCAGGTTCCGGTATGTATGCTCTTTTATTTCAATGAAGTGTACCATACCACCTCGTGCAAACAACCACCTAATATCATCTAACATTCCTAAACATGCTAACAATTCCTCATCATAACATCGAGTTGCTATAACCATATGTTTATTAGAACAATTATATCTAGTAACAAGATCAGGATTTGTCAAACCAAGAGGGTGAGGAATGTTACCTTGAGCACATGCATTGATGGAGGTTTGATATGTCCTTTGAGGTCGGGTTGGTGCTTGACTTGAGGATCCAACCTCCTTGACACTCATTTGTCTTTCGGTAGGTGCCATTGTTTGCAAAATGAAACAAAAATTGAAACTAAAACCTAAATTAGAAAACTTGAGAAAGAAAAATGAAGGTATTATGGAAAAAGAAGGAGAACTAGAGAGAAAAGAAGATGGTTATAGTGGATGGGTGAAAGTGAGATGAGTTTGAAGAAGAAGAAGAAGAAGAATGGAATGAAATTTGTGGAAGAAAGAGAAAGTTTAGGTGAAGAGGATGAATTTTGAGTGAAAATGGAGGAAAAATGAGAAGAAATAAGGGAGGATTCAAGGTTTGAGCTATGGTGGTTTTAGAGAGAGAAAATGGAGGTAGAGAGAGAAGCTCGAAGAAAAAGATGAATTCGGGGAAAATGAGGTCCCGCGGTCACCACGGATATGGGGTCCAACACGGGCCAACCGTGGTGTCTGCTGATACCAAAATTTTTTTGTTTTTCTGGTTTGGCACCCCACAGCCACAATGCCGAGCTTCTTGATCGTGGTGCCAAACATTTTACTGTATATATTATATATATATATATATATATATATATATATATATATATTATATATATATATATATATATATATATATATTTCTTTTTTCCATTATTTTTTTCTTCTCTCGCTTTTTTTCTCCTTTTTTTTTGTTCTTTTGTTTTTCTTTTGTTTTTTTCTCCTTTCTCATACCAACTACAAAAATAATAAAAATCAAAACTAAGAAAAGAATAAGGGGCTTGGGTTACCTCCCAAGAAGCGTTCTTTTAAGGTCAAGAGCTTGACCCTACTTCTAGGCTTAGTCCGGATCAGTGAGTATATGGACAGTTGCTTCATCACGGACCACAAAATCAAATTTCTTCAATCGAAGGCACTATCTCAAAAGCTCTAGTTGAAGATCTTTCGCCATCATCACTCGATGCCAAAGCACACTATCAGCATACAAGACAAACCGCATAGATAGCCCATTAGACGGGCTACTATCAACTTGTTCAACCCCCAAGTCAAAGTCCGCTTCAAATCCTTCCACATAATCCAAAGAGAGAACGAGTTTGAGCGAACCTACAATAATCACTCATAGTAGATTCATTAGAAGCATGGGCCGCAACCTTGGGTATGCTAGGCAACATAGAAGCAACAAACTCCACCTTAACATAGCTTTGGTTGGGTTCCTCAGTAAAAATCTAGTCAAAGTCAAGAGGATCTTCACAATTTAAGACATCCTCCGTGTCAATCTTAGGGGTTGGGCGAAATTCATCCAATAGAGAAGAATTAGGCGAAACTACTTTCTCATTCATATGGTAGAACACAGCATAATGCCCTTGCGCTTCAAATGTAAATCATCCCTTTCTTAAATCTATATGGAAACCAGCTATAACCAATATGGGCTGACCTAGGATAATTTGAGCATCATCGGTCTAAGGCATATCAATTATGATAAAGTCTTCCAATACCCAAATGTCTTATATATTGATTGGCATATCTTCTAATTTGCTTATGAGTTACATTTCAGAACTGTCTGCTAACTGCAGTAAAAAGGGTGCGGTTTGTAATGGCCCTAGGTGAAGCTTATGAAACAAAGAGGATGTCATTAAAGTAACACTAGCACCTAGATCACATAACGCCCTCTCAATTTCCACCTTCTCCACAATACAGGGGATAGAAAAGTTGCCTGGATCAGGAAGCTGTGGTGGAAAAGTTGTAAGGATCTCTACAATTTCATTCTCTATGAATGTGGTAGCCTTACCACCATCATTTCTCTCCTTAATTCCAACCATGGTTATTTCTCTATCCTCTTCCATTGGTATATCCCCGGGGGTTAATAAAGTCCTGTACTTCTTCTTTCAAGGTAACACAATTACATTGCTCATGAGGGTTAGGTTCGAGATTGCTAGGAAGTCTATCTGGGGGCGTAGATGAAAAGCTAGCTTTTTGGGCAATCTAAGCTTCCAAGATCTTATTATGAGTTGTAAGCACATAAACCTTAGAAGCTAATTGCTTAATATACTCATTCTGCTTTTGTTGTGCCATAAGCATACTTTCCATCATTGCTTCTAAATTGGCCTTTTGGAGTACTTGAGAAGGGAAATGAGGTCTTTGGAGACCTGGAGGTGTTCTAGCATTCATTGGGGGCATATACAAAGGGTTTGGATTAGACCTATATGAGAAATTTAAATGATTCCTCTAACCCGGATTGTAGGGACTAGAGCAAAGGTCATTGGTCAATCTTGGGTTGTAATTTTGAACATAGTTTACTTCACTAGGGTCTTAGGAAAAAGGACTCTCAACTTAACAATTCAAAGTCACATGCTTAATAGAACCACAAATTTCACATGGGGGAGGGGCATTAGAATTCACAGCATTAGCATTCATTCGATCTAATCTTTGAGTCATAGCGTTAACTTTAGTAGAAAGTAAAGTAAATGCATCAACTTCAAGCTTACCTCTAACCCGTTTTGGTTGACCTCGTTCAATGGACCATTGGAAGTTGTTAAGTGCCATCTCCTCAATTAGGCTATAGACCTTATCTTCAGTTTTGTTCATCAAGGTACCTCCTGCCGCCGCATCAATAGTGGACCTTACAGGTTGGGTCACACCATTATAAAAAGCTTGGATAATCATCCATCATTGAAGACCATGATGGGGGCATAAACGCAGCAAATCTTTAAACCACTCTCAAGCTTCATAGAGCATCTCTTCATCTTTTTGAGTGAAGTTAGTGAATTGATTCCTTAAACTTGCTGTTTTGCTCGGAAGGAAGAATTTGGCGAGGAAAGCTCTTGTTAGCTCATCCCACATGGTGATACATCACGATGGCAAAGAATGCAGCCAAGCTCTTGCCTTATCCCTTAGTGAGAAGGGAAATAATCGCAATCGAATAGCATTTGTGGAGACTCCATTAAGCTTCAACATGTCACACACCTCTAAAAAGACCGAGAGGTGTAGATTCGGGTCTTCCAAAGGAGTTCCTCCAAAGTAAGATTGTTGCACCATGGAAATGAGTGCTGATTCGAGCTCGAAATTGTTGGCATCAATGTTAGGGCGAGTGATGCTTGAGGCGATTCCTTGAACTCTAGGGGTAACGAAATCTCTAAGGGTCCCTTTTTGGTCACCTCTACCTCCCGCCATGTTTGTTGGAATTCTTCTTGCCTCGCGTCTTTATTGTTCAATCTTTTGCTTCTTTATCCTTAAGCTAAAAGTCCTCTCGATTCGTAGAGGAATGGGCTTCGCATAAATAAGGAAGATTCCTGTAAGCACTATCACCAACACTACTAAAATAATCAAACAAGAAAATAATAATAAAAAAGAATAAAAGACAATAAAATGCTTAGTCACTTTCATAAGACTAACTCAATAGTTAATAAATTGATCCCCAACAACAGCGCCAAAAACTTGACCACAGCTGCAAGCATATGGGTAGTCGTAGTATAGATAAAAAGATAGCCCTCAAGGACCAAAGTAATCTGTTGAGCTTTGTCTGCCAGAATGTGCTCAGCAAATCCTAAATCAAGGGGTTTTGATTCAATAACTTGGGTTTTGATTCAACAACTTCAAACGTACTAATTCTAAATTCAATCTAGAAGAAACACCTAAGGATTTATGCAGTTAAGAAAGGTGATTGGATCAAAATGATAAATATATGGTTTTCTCTAATCGGATAATTTCGAAGAATTATAATCTATCCAAAATCTAGTCTATTCTTTCGAAATCAACTAAATTACCTAAGCTAAGCAAAAGTCGTTCTTTCAAACTAATTGGTCTTAATCTAGGTTAAATATTTTTGATTACTCTCTAGTCCTCCCAACATGTAAATATCATTTTCGAGTCGACGCTATGTTAGGTTTTATCAAGTAGTCTAATAATCGAATGTCATGTTTCAGTTTTTCACTCAATTGTTTCAAGTATGCAAGCAAACTTTGGCCAAAAATCGACTCACAGCATGAAAATCACTTGATACAGCAAAATCAAACCAATCATGAATCAAAGCACAATTCTAATGATACACATGATCCAACTACACTTTCACTAACAAATAAATCACTAGACAAAATAAACTACTCATACATGATGAAAGATTCAACAACCAACCAATTATTCAGCAAAAATCTGAGAGGGAAGAGCTTGACAAAGACAGCCTTCAGCCAAGGGCTTCAAACCGCCTCAAAACTGAACTCACACTGAAGATTTCTCACTAATCACCAATAAAACTAAAAAAAATCCTAATTAAAGAGTAAAAGTTTAAGAAAGAAAATGAACTAAACTATGCTTTTTTCTTCTCTTTCCACTGCTGAAAAATGAGGTTTTATAGAAGAACATGGATGTTTTCAGCCACCCAGTCGAAGGAAGACGAAGAGGCCACAGTTACACAGCTCACCACGGTCCGTGGCAGGCTCCACGGTTCGATCATGGTCTTGGTTGGAACTGAATTTATGCTCTTCTCTTGCTCCACAGGCATAGCATCACATAGGTGTCCGTGGGGAGGCCAAAATACATCCAATAAGGGTCAAATGCTGGGTCAAAATGGCCTAAAATCTTACAAAACACATCAAACAATCATACCCAAGCATAAATCGAGAATATGAGTATAAATGATAACTTAAAGCACCTAATTCTCCTAAAAATGTAGCAAAATGGCCCTAAAATGATGTGCACATTAAGCACTTATCACTTACTTTCGTAGGAATTATGATTGCACTTAGCATGTGGAACAAACCCTTTAAATCCCTACGTTGCCTCTAGTGGACGAGGAAGGTCTCTTGAGGGTTTGCAGAAGATATACCTATAAAATCTATAAAAATAAAATCTATTTTTTTCAACGCTCATATGTACAACACCGGATAAACATATGTACAAGTTCGAGTTAACCACGTCATTCAAGCAACAAAAGTATTCGATCACATAAAAACACAATATACACATCAACAAATTCTTAATCCCTACTGATGACATCTATGCACAATCTTGCACCCTACTTAGAAATTATGTACAAACTCAACTGGTAGAACCTCACTTTAGGGAAATGTAAAATATTCCATCTCAGCTGTCTAAAATATAGCAGGTTTCACTCAACTTTCATTTCATTAATACAAACCACCATAGACTTGCTAAGATTCTCTATTCTCTGCCACTAGAATGCAATATGCAAAATAAAAATCAAGGAAGCTTTTTAGGGTTGCAATGAGGCAAAGGGTAAAGTTTAAGAGAGGGACAAATGATTTGGGAAATGAGGAGCTAAAAGCTATAGCTAATGAGCAATCAACACTTACGCCAATTATAATGTGCACACACTCTCTCAAAACAAAATAAGAACACACCCCACAATAAGAAACCATTGGAAATGAGTATACATACTGATACATCCATGCCAAACACTCTTATTCACAACTTATTTTTTTCTTTTCCAATTTATGAGATTTTCAACTTTTTTTCATTTTTTTCCTTTTTCCTAGGAAACTTTTCCCTTTTTTTTTCAATTTTCTTGCTTTTTCCTTTCTTTTCCAAGAAGAAAATGAATGAATGGAAGGTACAAGAACAATACAACGTAATTTCCAAGGGATCACAATGCTGCATCCCCTCATATACCAAAATCAACCACCAAATTCATAAAATACCTAAAAGTTACCCACCAAATAATGAAGTGTTGCCCTACTAGCCTTGACTTAGGTATAGAAAATTTGTTTAGGCCAAGAGCTAAAATGAAGGGTTCACAACAAAAAGGTCAAGGGTCAAAAGGGCTAGCAAAGGTTAAGCATTCAACACAAGGGTGGCACTTTAGCTATGTAGCTTACAAAAACAAAGAATGCCTCTATCATATTATCATAATACATATGGTAAATGCGATTTCAAATAGAATCAAAGCAAGTTCTAGAGATCTAATCATAGAAGAGACAAAAGAAAAATGTGAGACTAACAATGATGAAGTAGTCTATAAGGCTCAAAATCTCATGGGTTAAACTACCACAGTCGAGCTTGCATAAAAATAATGTCAGGGGTTAGGACTGTATACAACATCATACTTTAGGATTAAGTTCTATTAATGTATACCACATCTATATACAACCCATTACTAAAGTACAAGAGAAACATAGTCAATCAGAATAGCATACATGTTCCCTAAAACAAAGCAAATACCTTTTTTAGATTTTTACAATTATCATTTTTTTTTCTAAAATTGTCGAAGTTTCCCCACCCCCACACTTAAATCAGACAATATCCTCATTGGATGTGAAATGAAATATAAAACACAAAAACTAAAAACATAAAAAAAAAGAAAAATTAGACTTAAAAAACAAAAAGGACATGACGTAAAAACAAATGTACAGCACATATACACAAAAGGAAAAGAAGCAACCAACTATACAAAAAGAAATGAAAAGAAAAATGAGAATAAGAGAAAGGAAGGAAAGAAATTTCAAGCAAACCAAGTCGGGTGCTAAGTACACCCGAGCTATCTTAGCAGCACATCACGCTTCAGAACTCGGCTCACAGAGTATCAGACACTCCACATCTTCTTCACTTGGAAGTTCCAGAAACTGCTTCAATCATTGGCCATTCACTTTGAATTTGGCACCACTGTCATGATCTTGAATTTTTATGGCACCGTAGGGAAAACACATGTGAAACAATATAGGGACCCGTCCATCGGACCTTAATTTCCCTAGAAATAAATGAAGATCAGAATCATATAAGAGTACTTTCATTCTTGGAGCAAACTCTTTCCTAAGAATATGTTTGTCATGAAACAACTGAGCCCTCTCTTTATAAGATCAAGCACTCTCATAAGCCTCAACTCGTATCTCTTCAAGCTCACTCAGTTGTAGTCTTCTCATCTCGCTGGCCTCAGTCAAGTCATAATTGAGCATTTTAATAGCCCACCAAGCTTTATTCTTGTAACGCCCCCAAAATACTAATGACATGATTTACGAAAAACGGCAATAGGAGACTTAATGATAGTAGGCACTACTGCTGTCATGATAAGGACAACGCTCACTGAAATCATTTAATCTTATAACTCATGTTCAAATCACAATATCTATTAAATTGAAACACTCCAAGACCAAAATCCATAATAGTTCAACTTCAATACAATCGACTTAATCATACCATGTGCTAACTCGCACTCCACACTGCACAAGTACATTAAATATAGACCCAACTTGACCCTGAGGTCGATCCTAACATTCATGCTATGCTAAATCCAGTGTGAGCATCTGATGATTTCTAAAAGGGCTTGTTAAATGGAGAAATATGTGATGCTTTATCACCTAAAATAGAAAACATGAAAACAATTCGAAAATATGAGCTAAAATTCAGTACATGCATTCTTGTATTGTAAAATGAACGTTCGAACACTGTTGATGGGTACCCGCCTTTGTAATTCATTTAGTTCGCAATAACAATAAAAATGAAAGCAATATGAAACTGAATTGCTCATTATTATCTGGATGTGAACCCCTTAAATGATATGATCTATACATAGGTGTACACCTGCTAATCTGATCGAGAGTTAGCCTGATGTCGCGTAGGTAAATGATGGGCTGATACTCTATAGATGATAACTGACGGGGTCAAAAGTTAACTGGCAAATTGATGTATAAATTGATTCATTAATAAACTCATTAAGAGTTGTAACTTGATAAACATATTCTGTTTTCTAAAGATACAGGTAATGGACAGACCTTGAGTCTTTAAAAATGTCATCTGACTTAATATAAATGTCATCTGTTTTGTAAATGTCATCTGACCTGATAAATATATTCTGCCTTGATAACAGTTATGCATAATGGGGAACGATAACTAGGCCTCGACTCTATTTCATAAATATCATTGTAGGTAGGTGTAGTCAGTAAATGATCCTTACTGACATAATAGAGTAAGTAAAAGTATGTGTAATAGAAATTGAGTAATTAAATAGCATACATAACTTGGGTATTTCAATATAACTTCAAAACTGAATTAATGAAGATAATTAAATCCGATATAAAGTAAATGAAAGTAAAATAGACCACAGTGAGATAAATGAAATCACAAAGGAAAAGGCCTTGATGGTGACAAATGGGAGAGTAATTTTGGCCTTTACTGAGATAGGTTGCTGATACGGGCTTAAGACTCGCTGATATATAGCTTGGTTCAAGATAACAGTGAGTACACTAGATTGGCTTGATAAATACATTTGATACATTTTGAATTGAGCAAGTAATAGAGGTTTGAGGCCAAAAGAGACATATCTTGGTTCAAAATAGCATAAACTACAATAACTTGGTCTGATAAATATGGTTTATGAGTCAAAAATTCTCCCCACTTCCCATAATTCATTCACAAGTCCATTAAATAAAGAATTCCACCCCAATGAGTCATTGAACTCAATAGAAGCTATTGAGCTCACTAAACTTGGTATTTTCTTTGTAAAATTCATAATTGATTAAAAGCTCATAAACAAGCTCCCAAATTATATACTTGTCCTCTTGTCTCTCATTAATCAAGCTAAAAACTCCATGAAAGTCCATGAATGTTCATGTCCCCCTCAAATGACCTTACTTGGCCTAAAATACATAAAATGAGTACATGATCAATCTCACTCAATCTTTATTATTGCTCTTTACACAATTACTCAAAATGCTTCCAAAAATCTTTGCACCAAAGTAGGTCAGTTCACTTCAAAAATTCATAACTTTCACCCTTGACCTCAAATAGAGACCTAAAATTCGAATATACAAAGATTAAGAAGTCCCAAAAAACTTTCATTTACAAGACAAAAGTGATTCTTACAATAGGGTTCCCAAAATGGAGCTAGAACACAAGTGTGTTAGTTTTGGTCTAACCTATGCAGTTCACGTAAAACACCCATAACTTTGTCCACAGAACTCAGATTAAGGTGATTCAAAAGACATTTGAAAGCTAACACATGAACCTATCTACCCACCAAATAATTTTTCAGTGGGCTAATCATTACTAGTTTAATTTTAAATTCACCCCTATTTTTTGTCATTTTCAGCCCTCACTGTTTTTGCTTTCTCCTCTTTTTTTTTACATAAATCCTCACATGAAATCATTCCAAATAACCAAAAATATCATCGTAATTATCAATAAGACTAAAGATTACAAAATTATATGCAAAACAATACAAATCAATCACTTCAAACTTAAGCTTGCGTGAACATAAACAACCTCAACCCTTGCAGGCTTTTAAGCTTAACTAACAACCAAAACATTAAAATAATTCTTATTTATATGAAGACAATATGATCTATAATCAAATCAAACATAAAACTAAGAATCAAAACCAAAATCAACAAGATAGTGATAGAGTTACTCACTTTGAGCATGAATATATGAAGAAAGAGGTGGTGTTTGGTAGTGGTGGGAGTTGGGGTGGCAGCTGGTGGTGCACGGGGTGGTGGCTGGCTGACTGGTAGTGCCTAGGAGTGATGGCAGCACTGGCAGTCGCACTGGCTGGGCAAAAACTGGGGGCCCAGCCATGGAGTGGAGGAAGAGGAAGAAGAGGTAAAGTTGGATTTTTGTTCTTTTTACTTGGTTAGAAAATGATGTCAAGCTAATTATATTCACTTGGCGGAAAATTAATCCTTCCCAAAATATCTTTTTGCTAATTATAATTAGGCACAAATGATAATAATTAACTTAATTTAATTACACCAAAATTTTCGGACCAAAATTTGAGCCCAACGGAATTAAGCCATAATTTGGGCCCAATGAATTGGGCCAAAATAAACGAATTCGGACTTAAAATTTTGTGATGTTGTGGAAAATAATTTAACGCTCAATCATAATTGTTGAGGCCTACTATCGATTCACCTAAAATTTAATCAATCAATGAAACTTGAATTAACAATCAATGGAACTTAAATTGTAAAATGGGACCCAAATGAAATATCCCCCAACCGAGATAATTAAATATGATAAATAGAAGCGAAAAATTTAAATGACATATGGTGATTCGGTAAATATATAAATTGAGTGTAATTCAATTAATAAACATGATTTGGTTAAACAAATAACCATGAATGATTAAATCAACAAACATGATTAATTAAATGAATAAGCATGATTAATTAATTAAATAAATATGATTTAAATAAATAAATGTGGGTTATGGTTTGGTTATTACAATTTTCTATATCAACAGGGAGATGACAGGGCATACAATAAAGCACCCTATAAGTTGACATACCTAAGGTAGTTATAAAGCCATCCTATAAGCCCAAACAGCATCTATTATCTTGTTCGCCTAATGTTTCCTATTCTTGCTTATAGTCTTCTCTAGAATTAGCTTAATTTGCCAATTAGACAGTTTAATTTGGGAACTAGTTTGGGGATGATGGGGGTAGCAAGCCTATAGACTATGGAGTATCTCTTCAGTAAGGGATCAAAAGATCTATCATTAAAGTGGGTATCCTGATTACTAATGATAGCTTGAGGCATGCCACATCTCGCAAAAGATGTTCTCCATAAGAAACTTTACAACCGCCTTAGCCTTATTGGTCCTAGAAGGGATAGTCTCAACCCATTTAGAGACATAGTCCATAGCTAATAGAATGTACTTATTTCCAGAAGATGATGGAAATGGTCCCATGGAATCTATAGCCCAAACATTAAAAATCTCTGCCAGAATGATGGGATTAAGTGACATCATATCTCTCTTGCTTATTCTACCCAACTATTGGCACTTAAGGCAACTCTTACAGTATTTAAAAGCATCCCCAAATAAGGCTGACCAATAGAACCCACATTGAAGAACTTTGGCAACATTCTTCCTCCCACTGAAATGCCTCTCATACGCTTGGTCATGACCAAACGAAATACACCTCTCACCTCATTATAGGGAATACATCTCCCAAAGACTTGGTCAGAACAGTACTTAAACAAATAAGAAACATCCCAAATAAAGAATTTTATGAGGTAGAAGAATCTATCTCTATCGTTCTTGGTCCAACCCTTAGGGATCCTACCAGAAACTAGGTAGTTCACAATGCCAGCATACCAAACGTCAGGGGGGATAGCATATAATTGCTCATTAGGGAAGTATTTAGAAATACTGGACTCACTTGCTCCATCACAAAGAATCCTAGACAAATAGTCAGCTACAATGTTTTTAAAACCTTTCTTTGTCCCTAATCTCACAGGCAAACTCTTGTAAAACTAAGATCCATCTCATAATCCTAGGTTTAGGATCCTTCTTAGAAAGAAGGTGTTTAAGAGCAGGGTGATAAGTAAAAATAATCACATGAGACCTAAATCAAGTAAGGTATAAACTTCTCAGAACCAAAGATTACAGCCAAGAATTCTTTCTCTGTAATAGTATAGTTCTGTTGGGCATCATTCAGAGTGTGACTAGCATAATAGATAACATGGGCCTTCATATCAATACGCTGTCCTAGAATAACCCTAACATCATAATTAGATGCGTCACACATTAACTCAAATGGATCCCCCCAGATGGGAGGATGAAGAATGGGAGTAGAGCTTAAGGCTTCCTTAAGCTTAGTAAATGTCACAAGACACTCTTCAGAGAAGTGAAATCGCACATCCTTATCTAATAGGTTTGTTAAGGGTTTCACTATCTTGCTAAAGTCCTTAAACTAACAACGATAGAAGCCAGTATGTCTAAGGAAAGATCTCTCCTCTTTCACACAAGTGGTCGGGGGAAGATTAACAATCAGATCAGTCTTAACCTTAGCTACCTCAATTCCATCTCTAGAAATAATGTGGCCTAAAATTGTCCTCTTTTTAACCATGAAGTAACACTTTTCCTAGTTCAAAGTTAAGTTTGTCTCAGTACACCTTTATAACACTTTTCTTAGATTAGACAGACAATCATCAAAGAAAGACCCAAACATAGAAAAGTCATCCATGAAAATTTTCATACACTACTAAACCAAATATGAGAAAATAGAAATTATGCACCTCTGAAAGATAGCAGGGGCATCACATAGTCCAAATGACATTATTCTAAAGGAATAAGTCCTAAATAGACAGGTAAAAGTAGTCTTCTCCTAATCTTCAGTTGGGACAGAGATTTCAGTATAGCTAGAATATCCATCTAAAAGCCAATAGAAGGAATGTCCAGCCAACCTCTCTAACATTTGGTCTAAGACTGGAAGGAAAAAATGATCTTTTCTAGTGGCAGCATACAACTTTCTATAATCTAGACAAACATGCCACCTAGATTGAATGCGAGTGGAAACTAACTCCTTCTTATCATTCCTAAACACAGTAACACTAGTCTTCTTAGGAACAACTTAGACAGGGCTAACCTACTCACTATCAGAAATAGGATAAATAATCCCATGGTCTAATAACTTCAGTACTTCCTTCCTAAGCACTTCTTATAAAGTTGGATTCAAACGCCTTTAGCGGTCTCGGTAGGGCTTATCATTGTCTTCTAAGTGAATTATATGCTCCACAATGGAGGGACTAGTACCCTTGATATCCCCTAAAGTTCAATCTATAGCTTTCTTGCTCTCTCTAAGTAAGGTAATCAATTTGTCCTTTTGGTCCCGATCTAGGTCAGAAGGAATAATGACAGGTTAGGGCATTGGGTCCTAAGAATGCATACATAAAAGAATCAGGAAGAGGTTTCAATTCAAGAGTAGGTAGGGAAACAGACTAATGAGCAGATTCAGAAATAGTAGCAAGCAGACAGTAAGCAGTAAAGCACAAGTCATCAAAGTCAAACATATCATTCTCAGGCTCATCATCCACACAAAATGAATCATATTCAGTGATAATTTTACCTACTTTTATTTCTTTGAAATATATTTTTGAGTAAATAATACAAATTTTATGAAACTTGCAGGAAAACTAAAATAGAAGAATTTAGATGAAGGTCGTTCAATTTTACTCGGATCGCCTACAAGTGCAAAGTCTAAAGTTCAAGTACAAAGAAAAGAAAAGAAAAAAAAAAAACAAAAGGCCCAGCAGTCAGCAACTGTGACCCTACCCCACCAACGTCTTCTTTCACCCCCTCACTTCATCTCTCTCTCACGTGGGCCTGAGCCCACGGCCTGCTCCCTCACGCCAAGTAGCTCAGCCTTCCCTTCTCCCTCCTTCCGCGTGGGCCTTCTTTCCCAGACCACGGCCTAGTGACCCGCCTCCCTTTCCCTTCCCTCTTCTTCTCTCCAGCCCCGTTTGGGCCTTTAGCCTAAATGCTCCATAAGTCCCACGCTAGCCCCATCCCAGCCCACCTTCTCCTTTTCTCTTCCTCCTCTCTATCTCTCCGTGTGGGCTCATCCGTGGCCCAATTCGCAAGTCCAGCGGCCATCCTAGTAGAATCAGCCGCTCTCAAGTGCTTCAGCTCCAATTTTTCCCACATGACTAATTCTTAACCTAGTCAAATGTCATTAATCAAGATTAATTCTATACTTATGACTAGCCATGACCATGCATGTAACATCCCAAATTAATTGGAATTGATTTTCATTAATTTTGGGGCATCCAAAGGGGTTGGATTTCCCACGATAAAAAGGGGCCATGGGTTGAGGGAAAGGGGGATCCATACACTCACACTCATACATTCATCCATTCTCTCTCTCATTCTCCCATCTTCTATCTTCTATTTTTCTTTAGAGAGTTAAGAGTATTATTGTAAGACAAAATCATTTGGGTTGAGGGGTTAAGAAGAAAATAAGCTTTATTAGTTATTTTTCTCTTCTCTTCTCATCTCATTTATGAGTCAAATTTGAGAGTTTACGCTAAGTTTCATAATTTTGTGTAATTGAGTATAAGGTTTGGACATAGGAAGTAAAATATACCAATTCCAATGGTGTTTTCCCTAACTATGGCTGGCTAAACTACTCATTTCTAGGATTAGGAAGGATCCTTGGTAATAATATTCTTTTGCTAATTTCTTATGGGGTTATTTTTGTCTCTTTACATAATCTTGAGTTCATATTTGATTATAATCTATTTATGCATCTTAATACTAATGTTTAATCATGTTGATTACAATAGTTTAATTTGCTATCTCAAATGAATATTAGACCTTGTAGGCTAATATAATGATTATGCAATTGGACTTAAAATTATAATTATTTCAAATGAGATTATTTATCTAGTGGCTTAGCATGAATTATTCTTCTTAGACATAACTTATCTAATTTCTAGCATAAATTATTCAATTGAAATAATTATAATTTTAAGTCTAGTTACATAATCATCATATTAGCCTACAAGGTCTAATATTCATTTGAGATAGCAAGTTAAACTATTGTAATCAACATGATTAAACATTAGTATTAAGATGCATAAATCGATTATAATCAAATATAAACTCAAGATTACGTAAAAGAGGCAAAAATAACCCCATAAGAAATTAGCAAAAGAAAATTATTACCAAGGATCCATCCTAGTCCTTGAAATGAGTAGTTTAGCCAGCTATAGTTAGGGAAAACACCATTGAAATTGGTATATTTCACTTCCTATGTCCAAACCTTATACTTAATTACACAAAATTATGAAACTTAGTGTAAACTCTCAAATTTAACTCACAAATGAGGTGAGAAGAGAAGAGAAAAATAGCTAACGAAGCTTATTTTCTTCTTAACCCCTCAACCCAAATGATTTTATCTTACAATAATACTCTCAACTTTCTAAAGAAAAATAGAAGATAGAAGATGGGAGAATGAGAGAGAGAACGGATGAATGTATGAGTGTAAGTGTGTGGATGCCCTTTTCCCTTAACCCATGGCCCCTTTTTATAGTAGAAAATCCAACCCCTTTGGATACCCCAAAATTAATGAAAATCAATTCTAATTAATTTGGGATGTTACATGCATGGTCATGGCTAGTCATAAGTATAGAATTAATCTTAATTAATGACATTTGACTAGGTTAAGAATTAGTCATGTGGGAAAAATTGGAGATGAAGCACTTGAGAGGGGCTAATTCTGCTAGGATGGCTGCTGGACTTGGCAAATTGAGCCACAGACAAGCCCATGCGGAGAGATAGAGAAGAAGAAGAGAAAAGGAGAAGGTGGGCTGGGATGGGGCTAGCGTGGGACTTGTGGAGCATTTGGGCTAATCGAACTCAGGCCCAAACGGGGCTAGAGAGAAGCAGAGGGGAGGGAGAGGGAGGCAGGTCACTGGGCCATGGTATGGGAAAGAAGGCCCACGCGGAAGGAGGGAGAAGGTAAGGCTGGAGCTGCTTGGCATGAGGGAGTAGGCCGTGGGCTCAGGCCCATGCGAGAGAGAGATGAAGTGAGGGGGTGAGAGAAGAGGTTGGTGGGGTTGGGCCACGGTTGCTGACTACTGGGCCTTTTGTTTTTTTTTTCCTTTTCTTTTCTTTGGCCTTGAACTTTAGACTTTACAGTTGTAGGCGATCCGAGTAAAATTGAACAACCTTCATCTAAATTCTTCTATTTTAGTTTTCCTGTAAGTTTCATAAAATTTGCATTATTTACTTAAAAATATATTTCAAAGAAATAAAAGTTGGTAAAATGAAGGAGAAAATTATATATAAAATATGAATTATCAACTCCCCCACACCAGAACTTTGCTAGTCCTCGAGCAAAGAACAACAACATGCATACATTCATTTAACCATCCAGAAGAATAAGAATAAGATTCGGAAAGAAAATCAAGTGATCCAACTATGAATGCCCACTCCAAATCACATGTATCAATTCACTACCAGCCCACAACTCATTATCAAAGATTTCCAATTCCAACCAAGTCAATAGGCCAAGATTCAAGTAAATTAAGTACACAACGAAACCATATAGCAAACCTTAAGCATAAAATTTCACCCCACATAACAAAAATCACAAGAGCATTTTTCAAAATCGAGTCCCTAATGCCAAATCAATTGATTATTTTTTTCTCTTTTTTTTTTCCTTTTTTTGAGACTTTGAATTTATTTTTTTTTTTTTAAAGGTTTTCAGAAGTTATTTGATCTCATGTGCTTTCTTGAGTGGATAAAGATATGAATGAAGATAATACTCAGAGAAACACTTAGTACATGTTCAGGCAATTAAAGATATGAATAGAAATAGGATTTGAACATTGGTACCAAAATCATAAATTAATTTATTTGATTTTTTTTTGGGGGAATGAAAAGTCAATGGAGAACTCAATGCTTATCAAATACTCATCACGACATTATAAATGGTGTTGCATCTCATACTCAAAATCAGCTACGTAGTGACATTAGCACAGCAAAAATTATGGCCCTTGACTAGTCAAAGCTAGAAATAATATCTAGTGAGCATGGGTCACATGAATCAAATCCACATAATAGGAAGAAAACATACATAAGTTGAACACTGAAGCTCTTCCCAAAATCAAATTCAGCCGCAAATTGTCAGGTTTCACTTTTCTTCAAAAGTTTCATTTTACCTTCCCCCCCCCACACCTAGATCTCACATTGTCCTCAATGTAGAAAACAATAAGATAAAGGAAAATGGAGAAAAGAGCAATACAACCTGATAGCACAAGGAAGTTATTTCCATGTAAGCTCAACAATCAAACTCCCAAGGTACCTTCACAACCATCACCAATCTCAAAAGCCAAATCCACGTGAAGAATCACACCAAAAAACACAAGCACACCTTGATCAAAAAGAAAAATAGAAAAATAAAAAGCTCAAAATCACCTAAAAAGATTGGGTTATCTCCCAACAAGCACTAAGTTTAATGTCTTCAGCCAGATAATATCAAGCAGTGGCTTTGAAAATGTTAAGCCTAACCCTCGTGTTCATGACCGAAATATCCATTACTCCTAATCTACAGTTAATGGTGGCATTAGCTGTGACTAGGAAGGGACGACCTAAAATAAGAGGGATCTACTTATAAGCATGAGTGGGGTCTATGTCCAGCATAACAAAGTCAACAGGAAAGAATCTTTTATTAATTTGCACCAAGACATCATCTATTCGCCCCCTAGGAGTCCTAACCGACCTATCAGCAAGCTGAAGGGTATAGTTGAAAGGTTGCAGTTCACCTAATCCTAACTCTAAGCAAACAGAATATGGTATCAAATTGACACTAGAACCCAAATCCAAAAGTGCCCTTTCAATTTTGTGATTGTCAATAAAACATGAAATGGTAGGGACACCAGGATCTTTGAACTTAGGAGGAGTATCACATTTCAAAATCAAACTTACTTGTTCACTTAGAAGAACCTTTTTAGACTTGTCATCTTTAGATTTTCTTTTAAAAGTGCACATGTCTTTAAGGAACTTAGTATAGGCCGGGATCTGTCTAATTGCTTCCAAAAGGGGAAGATTGACCTTAACCTACTTGAAGGTCTCAAGGATGTCATCTCTTTGCTTATCTTACTTGGAAGGGAATGGTGCAGACAAAGCTTGAGGGTAAGGAACCTTTAGCTCATATGCCACAATGGGGTCAGACATAACAGGAGAAGAGGATGGGTCATTCTCTTTTTCAATCTCAGTATCACTCTCTATGGTCTCAAGTCTTTCATCTTTATCATGTTTCTTCTCACTCATCTTATTGTCTACTTCTTTACCACTCCTAAGAACCATTACAGCTTTCAATTGTTCAATTTGTTGGCCTTTAGGGTTCTAGATGGGGTGACTTCGAAGTTTTCCTTCTTCTCTTCTACCTACAACTATGGCGAGTTGCCCCAGTTGGGTTTTTAACTTAGCTATAGAGTGTGAGTGAGAGTCAACAATATGCATTTTAGACTCAATTCCTTGGACCCTAGCATCCATATTTTGCACAACAGAAGTCAAGGTATCAAGCGCAGAAAGTACCTTATCGATATCAGAGCTCCCAGATGGAGCTCGATGGGAAGAGGGAGGAGCATATCTCTGGTTTTGAAAACCAATAGGGGTAGGTCTATAAGACTGCACTTGAGGATTCTCAACATTTTGAGACCTCCATGAAAAATTAGGGTGACTCCTCCAACCATGATTATAGGTGTTAGAATAAGGGTTGTTGGATGGAGGAAATTCTTAGGCAGCATTTACTTGTTCAGTCATATAGTCAGACTTACCAATATAAGGATAGTCAACAGAAGCATGCATGGGACTAGCACAAAGCGAACACACATCTTGCATAGAAGGGGCATTAGATACATTGTTCATGCACAACAATCGATTAAATTTCTTAACTAAAGCATCAACTTTACTAGAAAGGTCAATTGAATGTGAAACCGAATAAATCCCCCCTTTAATTCTTAACTACCTAGGCAAATCAGAATGTGAGGAAGTCGCATGCAGGTGTGAATTTTCACTTAAATGTTCAAACAATTCCCAAGCTTCTTCAGAATTTTTGTACAAGAAACTTCCACCACATGATGCATCGACCATCTGCCTATTGTGCTCATCTAAACCAGAGTAAAAATTTTGGACAAGTTGCCACATAGGGACTTCATAGTGAGGAAAACATCGCAACAATTCTTTAAACCATTCCCAACTTTCATGCAATTGCTCATTTTTATTCTGTGAGAAGGTGGTTATAGCACATCTTAAGGCAGCCAATTTACCAATAGAGAAAAACTTTTTCAAGAATTCCTTTTGCAATTGATCCAAAGTGGTGATATTTGTCTTAGTGTCCAACCAAGCTTTAGCTTATCTTTTAAAGAAAAAGAAAAAAGCCGCAAGCAAAGCGCATCATCAGAGATATTATTTAAAAACACAGTAGAACAAATCTCTAAGAATGCATCAACATGCTTGAAAGGATTTTCAGACTTTAGCCCATAAAACGACGGAAGCATTTGGATAAGAAAATGTTTAATCTCAAATGGCACCGTAACAGTGGGCATACGGGTTCTTGTTGGTGAGTTATAAGTGGCGGGAGTGAAATATTCTTTAAGTTGCTTAGGTGGTGGGGTTGGTTGTTCTTTAGCCATCTCGTTCTTAGATTCTTTTTGCTTAGCTCTTATCTCGCGAAGAGAATGTTTAATTTTAGGATTAAATAGTTTAAGATCTAAGCACAAAGAATGTCTACCAAGCATATACCAACAAACAACAAAAAGAAAAGAATGAAATCACCACAATAATCACCAAACAAAAATAAGAAGAAAAGAGAAGAGAGAGATAAGAAGAGAAAAATAAAACTAAAATAAAAATACAAAAAAAATAAACGGGAAGCGGGAAAAGAAGAGAAAAATAAAAATAAAATAAAATAAAAGAACAAAGGAAATAAAAGGGAAGGGGATTGTTAGATTAGATACAATAAATAAAATTAAAAAAAATAAAAGAGTTAGATTAGATTAGATTAGAAGGGAGAGGGAAAATAGTTAGATTAGATGGGGGAGGGAATAACAAAAATAAAATGGTTAGATTAGAAGGGATTGGGGAATGAAATAATAAAAATAAAAGGGAAAGGTTGGAGAATAAACAAATAAAATTGTTAGATTAGCGGGGAAGGGAAAACAAAAATCAAAAAATAAAAGGAAAAGAAAATTCAAAAATCACTATTCGTCCTCGGCAACGGCGTCAAAAACTTGATATGGATTTTATATTCTAGTTTTAAAACCCTTTTTACTTGCAAGTGCACAAGGTTAATTGTAGAGTAGTGAGTATTAAGGTGTCGATCCCACGAGGAACAATAGCAATTTTAAATTTATCCTTTCTGATTGTAAAGAATAATTCAATTTATGAGTTCAATTATCAAAATGAATATAAGAGTAAACAAGTCAAGAGATTGGAGAGAAATCAATAGAAGAAAGATCTAGGACTTTGGATTTCACCTTTGATGTCAATATTGATTTACTAATTCAAATGGGGATTCTATTTGTCACTTGTTCAACCCAAGCTACAAACATTAGGCCATAAGTCAAAAAGATGGTTATTATTATCTAATGAGATTATTTATCTAGTGGCTTAGCATGAATTATTCTTCTTAGACATAACTCATCTAATTCTAGCATAATTATTCAATTGAAATAATTATAATCTTGAGTCCAATTGCATAATCATCATATTAGCCTACAAGGTCTAATATTCATTTGAGATAGCAAATTAAACTATTGTAATCAACATGATTAAACATTAGTATTAAGATGCATAAGTAGATTATAGTCAAATATAAACTCAAGTTTATGTAAAAGAGACAAAAATAACCCCATAAGAAATTAGCAAAAGAATATTATTACCAAGGGTCCATCCTAGTCCTAGAAATGAGTACTTTAGCCGGCCATAGTTGGAGAAAACACCATTGGAATTGGTATATTTCACTTCCTATGTCTAAACCTTATACTCAATTACACAAAATTATGAAACTTCGTGTAAACTCTCAAATTTGACTCGAAAATGAGATGAGAAGAGAAGAGAAAAATAGCTAACAAAACTTATTTTCTTCTTACCCCCTCAACCCAAATGATTTTGTCTTACAATAATACTCTCAACTCTCTAAAGAAAAATAGAAGATAGAAGATGGGAGAATAAGAAAGAGAATGGATGAATGTATGAGTGTGAGTGTGTGGATCCCCCTTTCCCTCAATCCATGGCCCTTTTTTATAGTAGAAAATTGAACCCCTTTGGATACCCCAAAATGATATAATCAAAATGATCATCGAATACAAAATCTTCTACCCAGTTAAGAGTAAAAACTCCATATCATCTAAACCAGAAGGCTGTCTTTACATGTTAAAGATGTTCAATTATAAGGTCATATTGCCAAAAGACAGTCTCATCATACCATTCCTGCAATTAATGAGGACATTGACTGTGGCTAAGAAAGGACGCTCTAGAATCACAAAGACTTGACTAGCTACATGGGACACTTTCTCAGTCTCAATCACAATAAAGTCCATAGGGTGAATGAATTCACCCACTTTAATTAGCACATCCTCAACTATACCCCTAGACAATCTAGTCGGTCTATCAGCTAATTGGATGGCTATCTTGGTATGTTTTAGCTCACCTAACCCTAGCCTCTTATACTCAGTGAAGGGTATCAAATTGAAACTGGCCCCTATATCAGGCAAAGCTCTGTAAATAAGCTGATCCCTTATAAATATAGAAATAGTTGGGTAACCAGGCTCTTTATACTTCATAGGGATCTAATGAGAAAGGATAGAATCTAGCATATGGAGACATCTTCTGAGTAACATCGAGTAAAAAAATGTTGACTTTGACTTGAGAGAAGGTCTCTCTCATCTTCTCAATGAGCTTGGTCTTTCTTTTCAAGCCTATGGTGAAAAGAGGTAAAGGCTTATGGACTTTCTCGGCAAAAGAAGGAGAAGAAGAATCCTTAAGAGGTGAAGGGTCAACTAAATTAGAGGAATCTTTCTCCTTAGGCTCCTCTTTGTCAAAAGGAATAGGATTATCATAATCACTGGGGACACCATCAGTAGCATCTCTTGACTTACTGGATGAACCAGTTTCTAGAGAAGAAGGAGACACAGAGAAGAATTTTGGAAGAATTGGTGAGGATAAATGCGGGGCTCATTAGGATTCCTCACTTGATTATCAATCTTCTGACCAGATCGAATAAATATAACTGCATTCACTTTCCTCACAAGCTCACTAGAGTTAGCATTAGAAGAAGAGGAGGCGTCACCCTTAGGGTTCACCTCAGGTTGACTTGGAAAAGTACCTAACTCCCTAGAAGATGATGCTAACTAGAAAAATTATGTGGTCATTATTCTCATCATTCTTTCCATATTAGCATTAATCATTTTCTCTACATTACTATTAATTCTCCTCTTAATTTTATCAATGTCAGCATAATCAGGAGGAGGTCAAACTTAAGATATAAGAGGTGGAGTTCTTGATGCATTGGGCACACATGGAAAAGCGGGTCTCTGAAAAGAATTAAAGGGATGGGAGTTAAGCTGGGAGTTGTTTCCAGGAAACTCTCCAGGCTGGGAGTTAGACACCATAGCATTTGGTCCATTACTCTAACAAAAGTTAGGGTGATTTCTCAAGCCTGAATTATAGTAAGGGAAAAAGGGGTCATTCTTGCGTGTCTGAAAGGCGATATTCGCTTGTTCTTATCTAGTTGCTAATTGGTGAGCAAAATAAGGACAAGCATTCCAAAAATAATCTAAGGCCTGACAGTGAGAATAGGGCACCATCAAAGTTTGAGATATCTGGGGAATTTGGGGACAAAACCTCTTCAACATGTTTTCTGGAATAGCAATGTTGGACTCCGAGTGATTCACATCAGAGACAGAATGCAACCCACAATTGCAAACCTATAACTAGACTGTCATCGCGAACAATTTCCCACTGAATGGTTTTCTCAGCTAAGTCCTCTAAAAATTCTCAAACAGCAATAGCGCTTTTAGAAAGAAAGCCACTCTGATACAGGGGCTCTAACATGTTCCAGTTTGTTGTTCAAGTCCTTCATAAATAATTTGGGACAATCGTGCTTGGTCTCAATCATGATGGGGACACTGGCCTAACAAATTTGTAAACCAATCAAAGTATTTCCAAAATGATTCCCTATCTAGTTGCACAAATTGCTTAATCTCATTACTTGGCGTAACAGTCTTGGCATTAAGAAAATATTTTCTTAAAAACAATCTTATAAAATCATTCCAAGAAGTAACAAAATTAACATCCAAGCGATACATCCAACGTTTAGCAGAATCTTTCAAAGCAAAACGAATCAATTTCATTTGCACAACATCAATAGGGTTATTAGGAAAATGCATAATAGAACATACTTCTTCGAATTCCCTCAAAAACAAATAAGCTTCCTCTAAACCCATGAATTTAGGGAACATTCGGGAATAATGAGGTCTCAACTTGAAGGTCGCATTTGGTCCTATGTGAGGTAATGTAAAACAAGATGGCAAAGCGGCCTTATGAGGATGGAAAATATCACTTAAAGATCTTTTTTATGCCATTACTTGTAATTCTAGTTCAAGCTTGGGTTCAGGCTCGGTTTTAGGTCAACGACGAGTTCACTCCTAACAATTAGGATCTCTAACCTAACCAGTCATGTAAATCCCACATCCTCACCGAAGGATACATTTTGGTCTTTTTTTCTTTTCTAATTTTTTTGGATTTTGGATTTTTTTCTAATTTTTTTTCTTCCTTCTAACACATAAAACAAAATCAAAAAGTGAATCAAACCTAAAAACAAAATAAAAATAGAATGTGATCTAATCCTAGAAATGAAACGGAAAAAAACACAAATAACTAAAAGAAGATAGAAAATGAACTAAAACCTAAACAAGTCAAATTGAACAATAACATTAAAACAAAAATGAAAACTTCTAAAATCATAACTCTACACACACTAAATTCAATAGAATCACAAGGGACATGAATATATTTTTTTTCAAATTTTTGTGTCCCTGAACTATGCAAAACATTACAAACAGAAAATTAGTTCTAAAAATCATAGAAAATGCTAGACAGTACTAAAAATTTCAACACAATTCACGCAGACTCTAAAAATTGTATTGAATCCATTAAAAATATCATAATAGAAAAATTCAAATCAGAACTACTTAAAAACATTTAAACAGAATTCAGAAATTCGAAAAAATCATGCAGTTGGAATGGTTCTGTTTCCTACTTCTTTTTTTCTGCTCTTGCACAGCTTCAACATATCAGTTTGTAGTATTTTTATGGTAGTAAAACAAACACTAAATATCAAATTAAATTGATCCTAAAATAAAAGAAAAATCAAAATATTAACTCAAATCGAAAATCTAAAACGAAGAAATCTAAATTAAACTAAACTGCTAAAACTAAATAAAAACTCAATCAAAACCAAAACTTACAAATATGAAACTAAAACGAAAATGACTCAAACAACTTGAAGCAAACCAAACTTCATAAAACCAGCTTCGGCAACGGCGCCAAAAACTTATTGTGATTTTCCTTGGGCACGGTTTTATCTTTGTAGCAGTTACAAGTATCGTTCTCAGAGATGAATTACAAAATTAAGTTGCAAATTTCTAATCCAAACTAAGGATTGAACTGATGAAAACAAAGTCAACTAAATAACAAAATCAGAAAAGTCTAAACTCAATCAAGCAACAAGAAGTCATGAACACAATCAATATTAGTCAAGGCATATCAAAGTTCCATGAACTAGTTCAAAGTGATATTTCCCCAACAAATTATGATATCAAGGGAGTAACGAAGGTTTTAAGCCACTCAAACCAAGGTTGTAATATGAATCAACCACCAGAATAAGGAGCCAAAAGCCAACCACAAATTCCTCAAGGAAAAAAAAATCCAATAGAACCATATTAAATTGCACACTTCAAGCCCAAATCAAGCTCTATTCCAGAGTGATTTGCAAGAGTTCTTCAAGTCAGCTATTTCAGACACTTCATAACGAAGTTCACTGGCTAAACAAATTGGAATTGAAGCATTTATGAATCAAGCAAAATAATCGAGTGACCAAATCTAGAGTTGTAAAAGCAGAAAAATCAAAGAGAGACAAAAGACTCCGCATTTTCAACCTAATCTCAGCTATATCTTTCCTCCACCTCTCTGTCATCCCCTATGGCTTCATTGCTTCATTAATCTTCATTAATTCTGTTAATGCTTCTGATGACCCAGATGGTCGACAACATGCCTTCAGTGCCCGCTTGATGACGAGAGATGATAAAGTGTTGACAACCGAATTGATGAGGAGGATTGAAGATGTATAAAGAAAGAGATAAAATGAAACGATAGAGGAAGGGAAATGAAGCACAACAGCCATGATTTCTGGGTTCTGAGTACGCGACAGAGGGAGATGAGGGATGAAGCACTAGGTGAACTGGGTAAGGACTGGGCTGAGGAAGAGAGCAGGGATAGGCCCGTTTGAGAAAGAAAGAAGGAGAAAAAAAAAAAAAGAGGAGAAAAGATGGGCCACACAGAATGAAATAATCCAGGCCTATGAAGAGGAGAAAGGAAAAGTTGACTGAGGAAGAATTGGGCCGCCTGCTAGGCTGAGCACATGGCCTTCAAGCCCTTTTTTGTTCCTTTTTGCTTTCATTCTCTTCAACTTGATCCATGTTATTTTTGAGCAAAGTATTCATCTCTTCCCAAGTTTTTTCCAATTCCTACAAAATAAACAAAAGTACATTAAAAGTCTAATCTACCAATTTATTTTGAGCAAATAATAGATAATAGAAGGGCATAAAATATCATAATTTCTTGTTTAACATTGACTAAATTTTGTTGGAGTTGTTTGGAACATTTTGGAGTGGGTTGAAATGGTAGTTGTGAGTTGGAGCATTTGGAAGGGCAATTAGTGTGTGATGCAAGAGCAGGTAAAACATCAACTGTAAAAGTATAATTATCAATTATAATACTTGAGATTCAATTCCCTGGAAAAAGGAATCGAATCTAGATTAATATGACTAAAAATTAACCCCATATTAACTAAATTGAAAGCAATAAATAAATGGGAAAAAGTCAGGTTGGTTGGGAGAGCATGTTTTTTGGTGCTCATCCCTCACCATGGCGGTGTTTTTATTTAATGAAGAGTCATAGTATACATACTATTCAATAAGGAATACAACCAAAGATATATGACAATTTAGATCTCTATCTACGACTATTCAGTTAAGGATAAAGAATAAAGTACAAAAGATAAATCTAAAGAATAAGTACAGGATAATGAGCTCCTAATACTCCCCCTTAAGTTAGAGCGTGAAGATATAAATAACCAACTTGGACAGTAGACATTGAAATTGGTGCTGTCCTAGAGCTTAGAAAAAAATTTTGGCAAATTGTTTCTCGGTTGGCATGTAGCAAGGATGTTGGTCACTAACTTCTCATGAATGAAATGACAATAAACTTCAAAATGTTTTATACGCTCATGGCACACGAGATTAGCAGGTGTATGAATGGTTGCCTGGTTGTTACAATCAAGAATGGTAGTAGAGATAGGCAAACTAAGAAATCGTAAAACATTACGAAGCCAAATGATCTCACTGGTTGTATTGGCCACAGCCCGATATTCTGCTGTATCATATGAATAGGATACCATTGTTTATTTCTTAGTCTTCTAGGAGATGGGATTAACTCCTAGACATGGAGCAACTAGCCTAATCTGAATAATATAGACATGTAGGTCAAGAGTAGGGCTGGCTGGAAGAAAAATTTATTGGCTAGGAATTGACATAAGATAGCGCAAAAGGTGCAAAGCAATGTCCTGGTGTCCTTGTCGAGGGTCCTGCATAAACTGACTTAATATGTGTACCGAATAAGTGATGTCACGCCTTGTAATAGTAAGATAAATAAGATGGCTAACCAAACGTCGATATTGAGAGACATCTGATATTGGCTCCCCAAAGTTAGTAGATAGCTTAAACTTCTGTTCCATAGGAAATAAAGCAAATCGTGCACTCAACATACCACACTCAAAGAGGATATCAAGTGTGTACTTCCTTTTAGAGAAGAACAACATGTTCGAGGCTCCGAGCTACTTCAATCCCAAGGAAGTATTTAAGAGGACCTGAGTCTTTGAGCTTAAAACACTTGTGGGAGTACTCCTCAAAAGATTGATAATGAGAAGAGCTATTGCCAGTAAGGACCACATGATCAACATATAGTAATAGAGCAAGAAATATATCCCTACATTGATATATAAAGATAGAGTGGTCCAGCGGACACTGAATAAACTTACAGTCCTGAAATGTAGAAACCAATTTAAAATACCATTATTGAGGTGCTTGTGGTAGGCTATACAAAGATTTTTTAGTTTGCACACAAAATTGGACTAAGGACAATGGAATCTATGAGGAGGCTATATGTAGATGTCATCATCAAGATCACTATGAAGGAATGCATTGTTGATATCAAGTAGATGAAGGGCCCAACCTTTCAAAATAGCTAGGTTAACAAACAACAAATGTTGTCCATCTTAGCTATATGTGTAAAACGTTCATTATAATCTTATCCTTCAATTTGTTTGTTCTAAAGAACAACAAGCAGAGCTTTATGTCATTCAATGGACCCACCAGCATGATATTTAATTTTATAAGCTCATTTGCTCCTGAGCACATGTTTATCTAGAGGGAGAGTGGCATATTCCCATGTGTGATTATCTTCCAAGGACCGAATTTTCATAGCATCACACCATTGTGGGTGCTAAACCACCTAGGCAAAAGTTCTAGGTTCAGCTTCGTGGCATCCAAAAATGCTCCATGGGAAGGTAAGAAGCAAGTATAAGTAAGAAAATTGGACAAGTGATGCACAGTACCCGAAGTTACAGATGGGAGTGAAGAGTGAGGTGCTTGTTGAGCAGTCATGTTGCAGACATAATCACGCAGGTGGGTCGGTGTCCGTGCTCTCTGTTTTCTTTATTGCTAACCTACTATAGTGTGAGTGAGCGTCTCTGGGGAGTCAAGGAAACATGGGCATCCCATTGGTTGAGGATTCGGTTCGGGAGGGGACTCAAGGACCGTAGGCTCCCCCTATTCAGGTGACAGAATAGGGAGATGGTATAGGCCCAACGGAGGCAACAGAAGTAGCCTGTGGGCTTGAGATCGATGGATTGGGCTGACAATCATGTTGTGAGCTATGAGGCTGGATTAGGCTAGCAGTATTTTTCACAAAATTGGAAGAACGTATGGCCCATGGAGCTTCATCAGGGGCATAAGCAGTGTCAAACAATATTGGGTTGTGTAGACTCGGTCATTGTGGGCTTGTGAGTGAGAGGAGAATCGTTCTTATAAATACCATATCTCATGAGGTGAAAAATTTTCCTTTTTCAATATCATACACACGCCACTCTTCTTGAGTGTGAGGATATCCCCAAAAAAAAAACATATTTGGTGTAATGCTCATCAAATTTATCCCGAGTTTTTGAGTGATTATAAGCATAACATAGGCACCTAAAAATTTGGAGATTGTCAAGAGAGGGTTAACCCCAAATAGTAGTTCATACGAAGTCTTCAAATTGTTCATCTTGGTGGGCCTGCGATTAATGAGATAGGCAATAGTTAAAACGCATCCCCCTAAAAAAAGAGGAAGTGAAGATTAGAATCTTAACACCCTTTCAACATTATGGAGATGATGATTCTTGCATTTGACACACCCATTTAGCTCAGGTGCATCAACATAACACGTCTCATGAATTACCCAATTTAAAAAAAAAAATAGGTTTGTAAGAGTCCTCTGAATTCAGTACCATTATTGCTACGGATTCTCTTTAATAGCATGTCTAAATTGGTTTTGAGCCACGGAACAAAAATATTTTATGAATTTTCCAGTCCCACATTTGTCCTTCAACAAAAAAAAACCTGCACAACACAACTGAAATCGTCAACCACATAATGGGAATGGCGACCCGAAAAAGAGGTCATGTAATAAGGCCCTCATAAGTCACAATGGATTAAAGAAAAAGGCTTGTCTGCCCTGGGCTTACTATTTGGAAACAAAGATTTAGTCTGTTTAGCTCTCTAACAAACATCACAACAATCACAGAGACCTTTATTCAATTGAAAATTAAAAAAGCTAGACAAAATGACTAAGCTACCATATGAAGGATGTCCTAGTCTTTGATGCCATGAAACTGCATCTTTGGTCTGGCTACTGCAAACACTAAACCTTTAACAGGAAGTTTCAAATAGTGCACACTATTTTTCAATTCATGCTGAGCACTAATTTATCGTATTTCACGTGCATCTTTCACCTAATTTTAGCTCGTATAATAATATAATCTTTAGGATTTCACTTGTTTATTTACTTTTGTAGGTAATAAGATAAATCGAGCAAACACCGCAAAAAGGAGTTAAGATGGACGAGAAAAGCACAGACATCGCAAGATAAGAAGAATGACGGGCATCGAGGCCTGACAGCACCAATCCTCGCCACAACCTACAGCAAGGAAGGGAGTGGCGATAGCCAGACAACGACCGTCATGCCCCCTATTTGCTTCGGCCCTGCTCGGCCTGCCTCGATTTCATATAAAAGGGTATTTTTAGAGTAGTTTTAGGTTAGGTTTTAGCCAATAAAAACCTCAACAGGAGAATTAGAGTAGGAGATTAGGATTTGTTTTGGTTGTTTTAATTCAAACTTGTGGATTCTTAAGTTCATTTGTTATGATGTATAAGGTTTTGATGATAACAAATCCAAGTGTTATTGTTGTTCCAAACAGGCTCTCCAAACTGGTTCTTACTGCTGTTCTCAATGTCTTAAACTTGCTTGACTAATGGTTGACTAAGAACAGGTACTCAAGTCAGCGATATAAGTGCAACCGTGAGGAACAGGGCCTGTGAAGTGTTTGAAGCAGCAAATTCGTCTCTCTACAAGATGACTGGTCGTTACAACAAGATGTCTTGATTTGATTTAGATTTTATATTTTTAGACTCTTGTTAATATGCCAATTAGAAAGTCTTAATTTACCACTTACTTGAAACGGTTTTGCTTTTTGGAAAATATTTCGGATCACCTTTCAAAACAATCCTGGAAACAGGGTAGTCAGGGTGTTCCCAGATTAACCTGCGAAAAAAATGATTTCACACGATTTTTCTCTCTCTGATTTTTTCTCCAAGATTTGCAAGCAACATTTTTTTATGTAGTATCTTACCCCTTACCCTAAAACGGTTATCAAAATCTAAGGGGATTTGCAAAATCTTTTTGAATAAAAAGAATCTTCAACTTTTGGCAAGTGGATAAGGTTGTTGACAAAATCATGGGCTAAAGGATGAAACCGTGTTGTTGAAGAATCACCGCCTTAAGCAATTAAGGAATTCTTACCAGCTCATGTTACCTCACCCCTTGCGGTTAAAGGACTCTATCTCCTTTAGAAATTTTGGTTTCCAAAAATTTAAGGAATTGTTTTTACCAAGCGCTATATGAAGTCACTTCTTACAACTTAGAAGCATCGGTTTTCAAAAGCAAAAATTCAGTGTTCATGAGCTTAAAAGTTTCAAAAGAAAACCGTGTCTAGTGAGTGAGTTATTTGAGCTGTCAAAGTTGGCATACTAGGACTTCATTGTACCCTATATTAGCTTAGTTGAGAAGCATTGTAATAGGGTGTTTTTCTTTATATTCTTCTTTCATAAAAGTGAGTTGAGTGTGTGTCCAAATCAAGGGGATTTTGGATGTGGGGTAACCTGTCTTAGGGAAGACGGTTAAGTGGGTTGCAATTTGTAACAAGGTGTGTTACTATTGTAACGTCATTAGCCCGTTTAGTGAAATGTGTAAATCCTACACGAGGTAGGTCGTGGTTTTTCACCTCAGTTGGGCTAGAGGTGTTTTCCACGTAAAAAACCTGTGTCCATTATTTCCGCATTCAATTTTGTTGGATTTTCGGTTCTGCATATCTCAGGAACAGCCCGCGCGAACAGGGTCTAAGACTGTTTGCCAGCATATTGCGAAAATCGAACACCACAATTCACCCCCCTCTTGTGGTTGTGTACTCTCGAAAGCAACATCATTCAACCAACCTAAGTTTCCTCTTCTCTTTCTCTCTCTATTTTTGTATGTTTTGTCCTTGTTTTGACTATGTTTGATTTGTTGTTTTGCTTGATATTGTTTAGTTAAATGTTTAGTTTTTGTTATTAATTCATGCTTATTAGCTTTTTAGATTTTGTTATTCCTTTAATTTTCTTGCTAGTTCACGTTTTTGTTGATGTTTGTGTGTTTAGCTATAATTAGGTTTAATTGTGTTTTGTGATAATTAGTGATTAATTTTGGTTGGCTTGTATGGTGATTAGTCTCTTGTTGGCTAATTAGGCTAGGATTAAGCCCAACCACACCCAACTTATGCTTAGAATGCAGAGTTTTCCCTCATGCCTACCAAGTGTTCGATGAAATGCTTGAGAGAGCTTTTATCTATATGTTTGAGCAATGGACTTATGCCAAGAATTGAGGTTAATTAGTTGGTGTGCTAGAGAGGATAGCGGGGTTTGAGACATGAAAATAGTCCCAATCCTTATGAGGTCCGAGGGTTTGATAATTTTGTGGTCTAATGGGGCTAATCCTATGAAAATAGGTGGTTAGACTAATTAGACTCACTCATGGCCCTTGAGAGAGGGCTTAGGTGGTCTTCGAAGCTAAAATCGATCATCTCTTGTTTTAAGTTGAGGTTGGGTAGGTTAGGACTCATCTTGATTATTTCATATGTCAATTGGTCAAGTCATAGTCTCAAGCCACCTCTTTTACTTTTATGAGTTTAGTTTAGCTTTATTTTTATTTCCTTCCTTCTTGGCTTAGATTGAGTCGCTCTAACTAATCCCGGTACTTGAAACCTAACTCCCAGTGGATGATACCCTAGGTGCTCGACGATAAACCTTGCACTTAGGTTACAAATTTAAAACTTAAATTCTTCCTATTATGTTTTTGGCACCGCTGCCGGGGAGTTGGCGCTTTTCAATATCAAGATTTACTTGAGCATTCAAGGGTAGGCCTCTACAAAATCCAAAAAAAGAAAAAGAACGACTTAAAAATTTAAAAAAAATCAAAATGGCTATTTTCCATTTCCCTCAATTTGAGCATGAACCTTTTTAGCAATACTTGTATAGATTGAATGACTACCATGCTCAATATGTGCATTTCACGTATGAAAATTGGAAAATATGCAATGTTGTGCTTGAGGGGATAACACATGAGACCCGAGCCACCCTTGAGTCCATATGTTATGGTGGTTTATGCTATTTAATTGTTAATGACATGTGGGATTTGTTTGGTTCTTTAGCTTGGCATCAATGGCAATCTATTGATGCCAGGGATCCATATCATCACTACACTTCTTACCCTCATGTGTTGTCCTTATTATGATGTTTCTTATGCATGTTATGCTAAGCTTGATGCCATAATAGGGACAATGAATGAGCAACATGAGCACTTTGTTAGTGAGATGAAGGAGTGTGGCCTATTGCATGGGACCAACCTTAGTCTACCTTTCCCTAGACTTGAGGCTAGTCTCTATGATAATTGCGAGTCTTCCCTCCTGCTAGAGTTGAATCTTGTTGATGATACACCTTCTACCGACCTAGAGAAAGCGTTTGACCCTCCCTTGACTTCTTCATCACTTGTTGCTCCATCCTCTTCTAGCACACCCATTGGCACTATCGTTAGTGCTTTCACCTTACTTGCTTCTTCTCTCCCTTTAGCTCAGTGCATGGGGTTAGAGATGGCGAGCATTCTAGGGCTGAGGCTACTTTTATTGCAGATGCTGTGATTGCTTGGTCAAAATAACCTTCGTCGATCGAGTGACATCTCGAGGAGGCTCCTTTCGAGGAGTTGTGTGATGACACTTTGGTGGTTGGTGCCGCTCCTAGCATTAAGTATATCAACCCAATTTGCATCGAGCCAATTGACTTGACCTCCATTTCATCCCCCTTACTTCCCACCACCCCCTCTCGCTTGCATGGATTCCATGAGTCCCTAGGTGATATTAGCGGGTATAATCCCCCCTTTGACCCTTATCATGCATACCTAGAGGGCGTGTCTAGGAAGATTGTATGGAGTACTTTCTTTAATTATGCTTTTGATTTTCCTACGACATTTGATAAGTTTAAGAGGGCACTGACTTTCTTCGTTATGATCTTATTAGTGTTCTCTTATTCGCACCATTCTGAGATGTATATAACAGCGTATGACAAGCTCCTACGAGCTTTGATGGCACCCGAGTTGACGCCACAAGTCCCGAGTGATGATAAGGAGTGGCTGATGCTCCTCAGGCCTCCATACCACCATCCTAGAGAGGCGTAGTTCGGGTACAATTAGTACTCAACCTGGTATAATTATTCTAACTCTTCTCCCTTCTTCTTTTCTCTCCTTTTATTTTTGTTTTGTTGTGGATATTAGGATTGTGTTTTTAATGGTGATCAACTTTGAGGTAGAGTTTGTGATGTTGTTGAGTAATTGATGGCTATGATCACCTTTTTTGTGTTTTTTGTGGATATTTGTGTTTTGTTATTGGTGATGTTGATGAATTTGTGTCAATTCATTGTTGGTGGTGTTGGTTTTGTACACATGTGTTACCTTGTTGTTGATTGGGTGATGTTCTGTTTTGGGTGAGTCTGTTAGCTTGTATATATTTGTTCGTTGAGTATTTTTGTGTGTTTTATTTTGTTTTGTGTCTTTTATGTGTGTTATGTCTTGTTTTGTTTTGTTCTTTGTGTGTTTGTGGTCATAGTGACTCATCAACTCGTAATGAGGACATTGTGAGATTCAGGTGTGGGAGTGGGAAGTCATATACGCTTTTGGGCATATTTTTGTAAAATGTTCCACTTTTTGTATAGTTTTCTTGGCTTTAGGGAACTTTTGTGTCATTGTGATTGGTTTTTTATCTTTGATAGCTTGCTTGCTAGCTTGTATATAGGTCGAATATGCATAATGGAACACTTGTCTACAATGTGATCTCCGGTCTTCCATAATAACCCCATTTCAGATGTACGTTTTTGTACCTACCTTGTACACTTAATCATTGACTTTTGGTGTTCGTCATAGAAATTTGGATTTGGAGGCATTCTACTAAGTTAATTGATTTCCAGTTTTGGCTTCATTATGAGAGGGAAAAAAAAGAGAAAAACAAGAAGTGCAAAAATGAGCTTAACTCCGGTACCTCTATTTGGGCTTGAATAAGTGCCTTGTACATCCAAATAAAACCCCTAAATAGGAAAGATGTCTAAATATGTGCTAAATTGTTCCTCCGAAAGTTTAAGGCCTAATAAGCCAAGAAGTACCCACCCAGGTGAAGGAGCATAAGGAGAAAAGCGAAAAAAAAGAAGGAAAAAAAGGAAAAAAAAAAAACAAAGAGCAAAAATAAAGGGAGTCATAAACCAAGTAGAGGCGTCCTTTTACCCTATTTTAGCCTAGCATTAGGACTCAATACACTTTGCACGGAGCGCCAAGGTGTACAAATCGTGTCATTGTGTTGCGTGGGGTGAAAAATAAGAGATGGGTGCATTTATAGCCTATATGCATCTTGAATGTATGTTTTGCTTGTATATGACTTGGTAGCTAGGCTGTTAAGGCGATAAAATCAATCTAGATGTGTACATATTTTCCTCTTTCCCTTGTATATATACTTTGTTTTGAAAAATCTGAAAATATTTTAAGGATTTTATAGGTATATCTTCTGCAAACGATCAAGAGACCTCACTCGTCCACTTAGGGGAACCAAGGAGTTTAAAGGGTTTGTTGCATGCACTAAATGCAATCATAATTCCTACGATAGTGAGTTAGGTTCCTAGGTTAGTTTTTCTTTGGTTTTGCTCAAGGACGAGCAAAAGATAGGTGTGGGGGTATTTGTTGGGTGCTAATTTGTCGTATTTCACGTGTATCTTTCACCTAATTTTAACTTGTATAATAATATAATCTTTAAGATTTTTACTTGTTTTGTGTACTTTTGTAGGTAATAAGATAAATCGAGCAAACGCCGCGAAAAGGAGCGAAGATAAATGAGAAAAGCACAGACATCGCAAGACAAGAAGAACGGCGGGCGCGGGGGCTGAGAGCACCAACCTTCGCTGCAACCTATAGTAAGGAAGGAGTGGCGACAGCCAAACGACAACCGCCGTGCCCCCTATTTGCTTTGGCCCTACTGGGCCCACCTCGATTCCATATAAAAGGGTGGTCTTTGGGACTTTTAGGGGGTCACTCGAGGGATTTTTAGAGTAGTTTTAGGTTAGATTTTAGCCAATAAAAACCTCAAGAGGAGGATTAGATTAGGAGATTAGGATTTGTTTTGGTTGTTTGGATTCAAACTTGTGAATTCTCAAGTTCATTTAATCATCCTAAGTTTTCTCTTCTTATTCTCTCTCTATTTTTGTATGTTTTGTTCTTATTTTGATTATGTTTGATTTGTGGTTTTGCTTGACACTATGTAGTTAGATGTTTAGTTTTGGTCGTTAATTCATGCTTATTAGTTTGTTAGATTTTGTTATTGCTTTAATTTCCTTGCTAGTTCATGTTCGTGTTGATGTTTGTGTGTTTAGTTGTAATTAGGTTTAATTGTGTTCTATGATGAACAATGATTAATTTTGGTTGGCTTGGATTGTGATTAGCCTCTTGTTGGCTAATTAGGCTAGAATTAGGCATAACTACACCCAACTTATACATAGAACGTAGATTTTCCCTCATGCCCGCCAAGTGTTCGATGAAATGCTTGTGAAAACTTTCATCTATATTTTTGGGTGATTGACTTATACCAAGAGATGAGGTCAATTAGGTAGTGTGGGAGAGGGGATAGCTGGGTTCAAGACATAAAAATAGTCCCAATCGCAGCTAGGTCTGTGGGTTGCTAATTTTGTGGTCTAATTTAGCTAACCCCATGAATATAGGTGGTTAGACTAATTAGACTAGCTCATGACCCTTAAGAAAGGGCTTAGGTAGTCTTCAAAGGTGCAACCGATCATCTCTTATTTTTAGTTGAGCTGGGGTAGGTTAGGATTCATCTTGACTATTTAGTTTGCCAATTGGTCAAATCATAGTCTTAAGCCACCTCTTTTTCTTTTATTAGTTTAGTTTAGCTTTGTTTTCGTCTCCTTCCTTCTTGGCCTAGATTGAGTTGCTCTAGCTAATCTCGGTACTTGAAACCTAACTCCTAGTGGATGACACCCTGAGTACTCGATGATAAATCTTGTACTTGGGGCTACAAATTTTAAAACTTAAATTCTTCCTATCAATTAACCCGCTCGAGCTAGCTTCTTCAAGGTGAGGTCTTATATAAGACAAAAATCAGGTCGTAAGTTGCCAAACTTGAGTGTCTTCAGCAAGCTAATTGACGGACATCAAATTACACTAAAGCTTAAAACTCAAAACACCATTATTAAGGATCAAATTGGGGCTAACGACCACTATGGCTGCCTTCTCAGTGCACACAATTTTAGCACTTGCTGTATTAAGGTAAATTGTGTAAGAGATAGTGTATAATTTTTAAATAATATGTAAATCTGAGGTTATGTGATGGGGGGCCCCACTGTCAAGTATCCAATGTAATTTTTGAGAGAAAGCACTTAATCTCTCCTGACTCTCTCTTTATTTAAAGAGAGCATAAAGCTCTTCTGTCTGGGTAGGTGTGAAGCTTCCAAATTTTGAACTCTTTGAAGCAACTACTTCTGCTGCTATTAACGCATCACCTCCTTTGATATTTGGTCTAACTCCGCACTGAAATTCTCCTTTGTTCATGTCCTTCAACCCTTCGTTTTCTTCAATGCTTCATATTCGAGTCCTCCTCATCTTCCTCCTTGATTAGTTCTTAGGATTCCTTCTCCGACTCCAATTCTATGGATAGCCCACCAATCCAAAACAATTGCTTCACTCATGGCTAAGCTTCAGGGCTGTCACTTCCAGAACTGTCTTCCAAGTCACTATTCACGCAAATGAGGGCTACTGCTCTTCTCGTTTTACAGTGGCATAGATCTTGTTGAGGCGGGCCAGTGGTTCCATTGATAGCAGGTTAGTTCCCAAATTCCTAAACCGATCTATGTCTAGCCCCATCAAAATTGATGGATTTGCTCCTTCTCCTGATGTATGTTAAATCCTTTATATTCTTCACACTTTAAAATTGGTATAGTGGTGCAATTGTTCAATTCATCTTATAGTGTGTTCATTTTTATAAAGTATTCTGTCACTGTGAGATCTTCTTATTGAGAAAGGGTTATATCCCTCTAGATTTGGTGTACTCTGAAGGCATTGCTTCGAGAGTACCATTCTTCCCTCAATCCACATTTGCCTTGCTAACTCTGCATATGCCACCGAGCCATAATGTTTTTTGTTAATTACATTATAAAGCCAAGCTATGACATGGACTTACACTTTTCCGAGGAATCAAATTCTTGAGAAAGCAAGTTACGCTTTCCAATTTTTCCATTCACAAAACCAATTTGTTCTTGGATCTTACAGCATTGACCACAAGACGACTCCAACTACCATAATTTTCTCCTGTGAAAGCCACATGAGTAATGATGTTTCCTAGGTTGTCAACACTACAAAGGTAATATGGTGATTGTGGGTAATTAGGATTGAACACTGCTGGTATTTTGTTCCCATTATCCTTCTTATCGCTTATGTCGCAAAAAAAAAAACATTTGATGTTGTGATGACTAGACCTAGTGGTTCGGACAAGTGGGTTAAATAAGGGTCAGGTGTATTCGGATTTAGGTAAAATATAGATCGCATATATGTTGTATTTAGGTAAAATATAGCTCGGCGTATTTCGATTTTATGGGTTTCGGGTCAACGCAATTGGTTTGAAGAGCCGTTTTATTGAGTTATTTCTCTTTTATTTAAAATCAAAATCTTGTCGTATTTATTACTTAAAATTGTCTATATTTAATGAATAAACATTGTAATTGTAATTTTTTAAAAGAATATCTAAAATATTCAAAATTTTCAATACGATACATGAACGTCATGTACGGATGGATAATAAGTTATGTTTGAGTGGTTGGCCGGTATATTAAAACATTAATAATGGGTCGATCATTCATGGGTCAATCCATCCAAAGCATGTTAACAGGTCAGAGTGATTTGACCCATTAATAACCCATGTAATAATTTAATATTTTATTATTTAACCTTCCGTTACTTTATCAGGTATGCTTTATTAGTGGGCCGATCCTAACACGAACGCAATTGATCCATTGTTTAACACTAACATCAAGTTCGAGACCAATCAGAATGAAACCAAATGAAAGAATATTGTAGATGCAGAAGATATTACAATTGCCAATTAATTATAACATCAAAATTTTGGATTATTATAGAGTAATATTATTTACAATGCAATTCTTATTCTAATACAATTCTTATTCTAAATTGATTTTCATAAGACCAGGTAATTACTTCAAACCCATTTTCTAAAATTATTCTATTCATAAGTAGTTTATGACGTTATTTTATATGAATAAATTTGGGAAAGAACGGGTGCCATCATCTAATTTGCGGAAAGATGCGATAATTATATAACATCTATCTATATGATTAGTTATAATAAAAAACTATTATTGTTAAAGGGGGAAAATTAAAAAAAATAAAAAATAAAGATATAATCCTCAGGTTGAACGGGCGGGTTTGTGTTAGGTTTCATCCAAAATTTACGGGTTTTCGGATTCGACGCGAGAAAATTGTGTTCACAACCCAAAATGTTCGAGCTCGTCGGGTCGGATTTTCAGGGCGGGTCAGTTTTTGCCAGGTCTAGTGATGACTATTGTTGTGATACCATGAGAAAACTCATGTTGTTTGAGAGAAAATGTTTGGTGGTGCTCATCCCTCACCATTGCTGTGCTTTTTATTAATGAAGGGTCCCATTATATGTACAATTGGACAAGGAATACAATCAAAGATACATAAGGATTTAGAACTCTATCTGCAACCGTTCAGCTAAGGATAAAGAAGAAAGTGTAAAGATATTAGTACGGGACAATGAGCCTCTAATAAAAAGCAAAATCAAATTATTCAACTAACATAAATTGAACCTAATGTAAATACAATTACAATTGTAAACTTACGGTGTGTTTGGTAGGGTTGAAAACCAATTTCCTAGAAAGCCATTTTTCATGTAAAATGATTTTCAGCTCACATTTTCAGTTGTTTGGTAAAAAAAAGAAATGAAGTTTTTGAAAAATGAGTTCAATTACGAAAAACTGAACAAAAAAGCTAAAAAGAGATATATTAGTGAAAAAAACAAAAATAAATAAGATACTTAGAAAAATAAAAATTTATATTTTGTTCTTTGGGGAATTATATTACAATAGTGTTGTCATCCAAATCAAAGTTATGACAATATATACATTTATTAATTTTTTTGATCTTACTTACTGCCAACAATTTGATGCTAGCAATGCTTATTCTCACCTTCGAGTAGGAACCCAAATGAAGAAGAGGAAAAACCAAGTATGTTTTCCTATATTCTTAACCCTGATGATAAATTGTAGAGTGTTTTGGATTTCGATGAAATCATGCTTGTTCGATTCACCAGTATCGATATCGTTATCGGCATCGGGATGATACAGTTTTGTTAATCTTTATTATACTACCTTAATCTTCGAACTGCGTCATTGTCTTAATCTTCGAACCATATGTCGAGGAAATAGACACGGAAGAGGGAAAGAATGTGAAATCATGTGAGCGCTAAAGAAACTTAAAATGGCCTTACGCTCCATTTAAAGTGAAAATATTTTCCTTCATTGTAGGGAAAATTATTTTTCCGTGAAAACAAATTTACCATCCTTATTTTATCAAACACCGTAAAATGAGAAAATTATTTTTCGAAAAAATAATTTTTACTCCTATGAAACACACCCTTGGCATCAACTATCACAAGTATTCATCGCCTTTTTGCAAATCGCGCCCACTGCTTGACCATTCGTTTCCACCTGTCAAATAGCAACTTCTTCCAATTTGTGATTGATAATATTATTCAGCCAGGTCCCTCATGATTGGATCATGCACTGCAATGGAATTAGGCAAAGCCTTGATTTCATCCATTCAAGGGATAATGCTATTGAATTTGGCAGCTAAACATGTTAGCAAATGGGGTTTAGGTGGCCAAACAACAACCAGGCCTACGCGAGAGGAGAGAAACTTAAGCCTGAGCTTCGTTACTTCGTTGGAGCGAGCAACCGGACTTGGACATTGGTGCCACGTGGGCAGAATGCTTTTCTGGGCTTTGCATGAACTGGGCTTCCGCCACACATGAGGACGCACTGTTGCTAAGCATTAGGTGATTCTAGGCTGCTGTAATCAACAGGGCGGGCTAGTCTTCTTCAATTTTGGGCCTGTGTGGCTAGTGGTGGGTTAGTGCATTTAACGTGATCTTCTGTTGGATTTGCGAAACAAGCCGAGATGGTTGTGTGGGTTCAACATGAAGGTCAATGTAGGCAATCAAAAAGTCAATCTGTCATCTTGAATATTATCTTTTCTATTTTTAAAGACTAACTCAATGTTGCACCATTTATTTTGCACAGTCACGCAAAATCAAATAAAACCAACAAATAATCTCAAATGTGAGAAAAAGTCTAGGGGTTAAGGGCATATAATTTAGCACTTTTGGTGATCGATCAATTAACGGGTTAAAATAGGTTGGAGCAGATACTAGATGTAACATGCTTATAATGAATAGGCCCAACGTCTCTAAGATCCAAAATAATTACATGAAGCCAAAGGCAAATCAGAGTGAAATTCATATTTAAAATTTGGCTCTTTTGCAAATCCAATCCAAGAAGGAAATAATTAAAGATAAGCAGTAGAACAGTTTTGTAATATGGAAATCGAGTTGAATTAGAGAGGTAAACAGATACCTTCTAGCACTATAAATTTAGGCTTTTAACATCATAGAAAATCATTA